>CAUVYP010000115.1:3000000-3367500 GCA_963556195.1 Sepiola atlantica | reverse complement strand
GACCATCTTCCTGATGCGATGCTATGGCTGCATCATTGACAGACAGTATGTCCCTGATCTGGACTGACCTGATCTTAGTCTTGGATATATATATATATATATATATATAACGGCCGTGTAGTCCTTAGCATTTGTCTCATGATTCTAGCCTGAATCTATGAACTGCATTTGATTCCACGCAACAGCCTACAACCGCCACTACTGCACTGATGTGAGTAAAAAAACGAAACGATATCGTCTGTAGGTGAAAAAACACTTTAATATTTAAAAATATTCATAGTATATATATATATATTATATATATATATATATATATATATATTCATAATCAAACGCAACGCCACAGCTGACACAAACTATGAAAGCCACAGACCAGAATTTCTAGCCTTGAGTTCTACCCTTCTTTGGGCTCATCAGTAGGACACATCCGAACTCGGGATTCAAAACCCGAGGCACTTATGCGATTCGAGTATTCTGCCACCTGAACCATCATACCACATCCAAGAAAGCCTGTAACTAACATTTAGTTCATAGACTTCCGGTCTGTGGCTTACATGTGGGCTGTGGCATTGTGTCTTCTTATTGTGGAAATAATTATATAGTATAGTATTTCACATTATATATATATATATATATATATATATATATATATATAATATATATATATTGTTATATGGACTCTCCCGTCGATTACGACCTATGAGCTGTTGGATCCTTATACGTAGTAATCGACGGGAGAGTCCATCATATATATATATATATATATATATATATATATATATATATATATATATATATATTTAATAATAAATATTTTTTAATTATTATTTACATGCGTATACGTTTTATCCTAATGGAATTATCAGTGTGGAAGATAATGTTCCACCGGTCGCACAATTCAAACTATTGGACACAAGTCATTTTTAACCCAAATCTGAGCACTCTAACCAATTGACCAACTTTAACAACTATGCAACAAGCCGAGAAATAAACCCTATTTATGTCACATTAAGTGGACAATGTAGTCAGCCGTCTTAACAGTGTTCAACAAGATAACGTGGACAGGAACTTCATATTTAGCTTAGATTAAACGGTTTATATCATTTCTTTTAAAGGTGCCCATATACATATTAAACTCAAACTGAGTTAACGAACGTTTGTTTCCCCTCAGGCTTTTTTCTATATACTTTATTCATGCAAAATGCAGACTAAAATATACATTAGTTCTGGGATTAAGTTATGTTTGAAAAATATTCTGCTTAAATTGTTTTAATTAACTATTATCAATAATTAACTGAACAAGTAACCATCTCTCTTTGAGCTATCTATGTATTTCTCTCGCCCTATCACTCTATGTTGATTCAACCACTTTCTAATATTTCTTAATGTCTCTGTGAGCATTTAGAGAAACAGTGATTTTTTTCAGCATCGCTATCTAATTTACATACATGTATATGTACACACCACAAACACTAAATTAGATGGCAAAATACAAGTCTATTTACTTCTATATAAGAATAATAAGGATTAATAATCATAATAATAATAATAATAATAATAATAATAATAATAATTAAAGACCTAGAGTGTGGGAACAGAAAGTTGTTAAAAAAGAAAGAAAGGGGAAAGATTTACATATAATTAAAACCAACATTTAATGCAAAGTTATTTAATATAATTGCATAGTGAACGAAATTAATAAAGTGTAAGTATAATATATGGAAACTATATCAAAATACTCTTAGTGTGGATGGCTTAGTCTGTAGATAGGAAGTTGTAGAAGTTGTGGGGAAGTGTATCGAGAAGAAAAGTACATAAGGAAATATACGTAGAGAGGGTGTGGGTTAAGAGGAGAGGAATAGAGAAAGGGTGTCTGGAAAGGACATAGGGAAAATAAGGGTGTGAAGAGGCGATATCTAGTGGAGTTAAGCAGATAGATGGTTGGGATCATTGGGATCGGGCGGAGACAAAGGATCAAGGAGTATAAGCATGGCCCAAAGTGAGTGGAGGTGGGATAAGGCAGGAGGAGGAGTGGGGTTAAATAATGAAGGGGAACAAAGTTCGGTTCTGTTATTTAAAGAGGGTCTGTGTTTAGAGAGATCAGAATGGCCTCAGATACCTTAGGTTACTGATATTTCTAAGTGAGGCAAGGATACGGAAATCGACAATGTGTTGTGTGTTACCACATGGTAAGATGTGTAATACATCTAGCAGTTTAACATATTACTAGCAGTCCTGACCCGGCGTAGCTCAGTATTCATTAATGTCATTTTAGTTTAAATTTTTAGATGTTGAAAAGTGTGTAAGTCACAAAAAGATGGAAAAAAGAAAGTTCAAAATATAAGGGAGATAACTCATGTTTTTATCTTTAAGCTAAAATAGGAATTTTGACCTTTTAGGTCAATATTTAAAATTGTCTCCATTGTAATAATCTTTCTTGCATGAATAATCTTTAGAAAGAAACTTAAGCGAATTACACTTTTTTAGTGTAAAAAACACGTGGCAATGATAAAAAAGAGAAAAAATTGATAGTCAGAATCAAATATCGATTTGTCAGATGCCTTACTATTTAGGTCCAAGGTGGAAAATCTGACAAGTTAACTTTATATATTAGATTAAAATGAAAGAATAAATTAGTAAAACATTTTTATTGGCTCATATAGCTTCCTCAGGGTACAATATGTTGAGTGGCGTGAGCTAAATTTATGAATAAGAAACTTTTTTCCATTATTTTTCATTTTTTCAGAAATAAAACTTTGTTTTTGCTTATTCATAAATTTGGCTAACACCATTCAACATACTCTCTAGGCCAAGTTTTTTATTTATCCCTCTTTCTCTCAAGTCTATCCTTATCACTTCCGTCCATGTGTCCTTGACCTTCCCCTGCCAACTGATCCTGTTTTCTTTCAATGTGACCAAATCAACAAAGTCTCCTATTCTGCACGGATCTCCTTATACTGCCTAGATTTAATCTTGCATGATTGGAACTTAGAAAAATGTTCACATTATATTAAGAATTAATTCTTCAAAAATCATCTACAAGGATTCTTCAAAAATCATCTACAAGGATTAAAATTATAAAATTATAAAATTTACTGAGAAATAAAAAAAAAAAAAAAAATGGTGCAAATATCTTCGGGGGTCTATTCTCATCTTGGTTGTTATTTTCATAAGGTTTCGACTGATGTAATCTCCGACCTTCCCAAGTTCAAAAAGATGCACCCTAAAAAGGTTGGTATTACATCGGCCATAACGTTGTGAGAATAACAACGAAGATGAGAATAGTCGTTCAAATAATCCAAATAATCTAAATTATCAATCCTCATCTAAAAAAATTCTGAAATATAAAAAGAATTAAAATGGTTGACTTGTTTACGAAAAAAAGGAAAAAAACCTACAAAAGTAGAAAAGAGCACAAATATTGATGACACTTCAAATGGGAACAAAACTGTCTCTTCTATTTTTAGTCGATAAACCGAAAAAAACAATTTACTTCGTTGCCCAACCTAAACCATTTTTCTCCTCGATAAAAACAAAAGTGGAATCAAGCCCAAATCTAATTTCTGTATATTTTTGGAAACCTTTATCGACGCCTCCGGGGAATATGTTGATACCTAAATTGATCAACTTGAGTTGAACTAAATTTAACCCTAAAAATGAAGAGTTAGTTTCACTGTATTTTTTTGTATTAAGTTTTTAGAGATTTGCAAATCTTTTTTTGGAATTCTTTTGGAACGTGGAGAATCTGAAAATCACTGTTGGCATTTGCAGTGATACCTTGCTGCCTCCACTACCACCACCACTGTCACAAAATACATATTTTACAATAGATTGACTGAGACGGATAATATTATTAGAAAAAATGTCACCGGTTGGGTCACCCATTGAACTCGGGTTAGATTATTTGTGGGATTTAAATACAAAGGAAAGAAGCCTTAGGGATAACAAACGTTTATTACCCAGTTTTAGTATAAGAATAGATTTTTTTTTTTTTTTCTAAGCAATACATCTGATTTTCAGAATGTGGCCACAAAATACATATTTGACGATATTTTAGCTTAAAGACAACTAACAATTATTTCGTCTTTATTCACTTAGTAACAAAACGCCAGAGTCCAAACATTTGACAACTTTGATCAGTTCAGTAAATAACTGAATACTAAATTATTTAATCAAAACATTAATTCTTATGTATTGCAAATTTCGTCTGAATGCGATGCAAAGTCTGTTGATTAGTAATAGACAATTTTACATGAAAAGAAAGTTGCTGACATCTTTCTTTTATGACGTCATAATTCGTACGAAGGTGTTTTTTTAAATTTAGAACTTTAATAATGTCCAAACATTTCATAATTAATTCGAGCAGAAGGTGGAACTGATGTTAGTGTGATTGCAAGTGTTAGGAGTGGATAGACTGAGTTCAGGGAACTTCTGCTATTACTAATCAACATAGTGTTACCACTGTTAACCAAGGGAAGAGTCTATCAGGCAAGTGTATGCAGTGTGACGATGTATGGAAGTGAAACCTGGTCAACGAGGGTTGGGGGTGTGCGTTGCATGGCGAAAGATGATATGAAAATGATACGATTGATGTGTAATGTGAGTTCTGGCTTAGTTTTGATGACCTCAGAGGAAGATTGAATCTGGACAGTATAGGGAGAGGTGTGCAGAACAGGGGACTTTGTTGGTTTGGTTACATTAAAATAAATGTATGAGAGTGTTTGGGGTAGTAGATGTAGAACAGTTGAGTTAGCAGAGTCACTTTTCAGGGAAAGGCCAAGCAAAACAGGAGATAAAGTCAATTTTAAAAAGCCGTCCAACACATGCCAACATGTAATACAGACATTAAACCGAATATGATGATTAATGTTACACGCAAAGGCATACTATTTATACATACATATATTAAAACCGTTCTCATTTTCTTGTTCTCCATTTTCCTATGAAAGTGACCTTTATGCCTTTTAAGAATGTATGTTTTGCATGTTGCAAAATAAGGCAATTAATCCAAACCATCTGCTAACACTATAGAGGTTAGGGTCAGCAAACTATAAATCCAGACCATCAGATACTTTTGACCGATCATTAAGTTAAAAAAACAAAAGCAACAGAGATGCCACGCCGTTATCAGGATTGCCACACATTCAGATATTAGTAGAAACGTGTTGCAAAATAAAAGTATTTATCATAATTGTAATTTACAAAGACATTGGTAGAAATAGCTGAAGAGTGTATAACAAAGTCATCTACAAACCAAACCAAACACAAACCCTGGTTTGATACAGAATGCCTAAAGGCTATCCGAACACGTTGTTCTGCCTTGACAAGATTCAATTTGAACCTCACTATGGATAATTTGGACTTATCAAAAAGAGCCAGAGCTCGGCAAACGATTAAGGAGTCTAAAAGAAATTCATAGAAAGAGTATATATCTAATATAATTTCGAACACAAAGTCTAATGCGATATGGAGCATAATGGGAAAGATAGCTGGAAAGAATGGCATTATGCCAATAAAACATCTCATCACAATACAAAGATCACAATACAAAGATCACGGACAGCAAAGATATTTCTAACGCCTTAACAGACAACTTTTCTCAAAATTATCAGAGTCTCAAAGTCTGATCTAAATTACATTTAAGCTGACAAATCAAACTTTGCTTTTCATTTGTTATTGTTGTAGCATGTTATTTGCAATTATAATTTATTTTTAAAAATTACTTAATCCAGCCAAGACTGACTGATAAAATGAAACATTTTTAATAATCACCGAAAAAGTAGAATCAAAATCAGCAAAGGGAATGACTCATAATTGTCTACATTATAACTTTTTTTTTGTGTGAAAATTAAAAAATAAAAAAAATAATGATAAAATAACTTCACTGCACCAGGAAGGTACTGTTATTAATAAAGGATTGTTGGGCGATGGAGAGCAGAATTATGTAGAATTTTTAGATTCGTATCTTCAGAGGGTAATCTCATTTTAAAGGTGGTCACTTAGTTTCGACTATGCGTTATTGAATTTAACTTTAAAAAAACACATTAAAATAAATATTCGTTAATACAATCCGGTTTACAAATAAATGGGTGTTTTTTACGTGCATCAAAGAGACTCATACAAAGCTGAATTTGTTTAATAATTTCCATCGTGTCGACTACAACCCCAACGAAAACGAAGCCACCTGTTGGCCGTGGGTGGCGACCCGTGATGTCTTAGGACGTAATTCTGGTGGCTGAGCAGTCCATAGCTTGGTTGCATACATGGTCACGTGACTTGCAACACTCTATTTCAACCCTTACTTCGGCTAGATGGGAGGTCGGAGAGGCCTGATCCAATCAATCGACTGGCACGTCATGCCCTCGTACCACGATGGAATTTGCAGAAAGCTAACTGGGAGAAGTTCCAAGAGCAATGTGAAGAAAAACTGACAGCTAATGCGAATGTCAATGGATAAGATCACTCCACCTACTTTACAAAGACATTGGTAGAAATAGCTGAAGAGTGTATAACAAAGTCATCTACAAACCAAACCAAACACAAACCCTGGTTTGATAAAAAATGCCTAAAGGCTATCCGAACACGTTGTTCTGCCTTGACAAGATTCAATTTGAACCCCACTATGGATAATTTGGACTTATTTAAAATCAAAAGAGCCAGAGCTCGGCAAACGATTAAGGAGTCTAAAAGAAATTCATAGAAAGAGTATATATCTAATATAATTTCGAACACAAAGTCTAATGCGATATGGAGCATAATGGGAAAGATAGCTGGAAAGAATGGCATTATGCCAATAAAACATCTCATCACAAACAATACAAAGATATCGGACAGCAAAGATATTTCTAACGCCTTAACAGACAACTTTTCTCAAAATTCTGGTCAGATTGAAAAATGTTTTAAAATCAAAAAAACTGAAGAAAAGAAAAAACTAAAATTCAGTTTGAAAAATAGCAAAAGTTATAATCAGCCATTTACAAGATCGGAACTCAATGAATCACTTGAGAAAACCCACAATACAGCAGTCAGTCGGTATGATATATCCTATGAATTTCTAAAGAAATTTCCACAGGTATCCTCCAAATACCTTCTAGAGATCTATAACGAAATATGGATTAGCGGAAAAATTCCAAATCTTTGGAGGCAAGCCACAGTAATACCCATACCAAAGATGTGAAAAGGACTCTGATAGGCCATAGACCATAGACCAATCGCCTTAACTAGTTGTCTCTGTAAAGTAATGGAAAGGATGACAAATAGTAAGCTAACGTAGTACCTGGAGTCAAACAATCTAGTGTCAGACCTACAATCTGGTTTCAGGGAAAAAAGAAGTACACATCAGATTGGAGACTTTTATTAGAGAAGCATTCATCAAAAAAGAAACACTTGGTGATTTATTTTTGAAATTGTTAAATAATTTTTGATTTTCATTCCCACATAGAGAATCATATGCAACTTTGGGGATTTTTATGTAAAATAAACTCACTTTTTCCTACTTTAAAACAAGACTCTTCTAGTTGTTATATATATATATATATATATATATATATATATATATATATATATATATATATATATATATATCCCCTTTTTATTGTCCTTTATTATTTGGAGGTTTTAATTTCGTTGGTTTTATCCTAAAAAAGTATCAAATTCTGACAGCAAAAAATATTCTATCTTTTTTTTAAGATAAAGTTACTTTTTTGTCTGTTTCAAAACAATGAAAAAACACGAATAATTTGTTTTTCATTTTTATTTTCTTACTTTTTACAAATAAAGTTGGCGCTTTTTTCATCGGTTTCTTTTTTCAGGGAAACGATATAATGGATTTTTTACTGACTTCAATTATTTTATGCTCACGATTAGTTTTTCCTTCTGTCTTACGTTTTACATTAGATGAGGTTTCTATTCAATAATGTAACAAACAAAATAAACAAGGTGGGGTGGGGGGGGGGCAAAACAAACATTGAAGCTAAAAGACTTCCATGCAAACTGTTAAATTCTGTTGAGAATTAAAATTCATACGGAATGGAATCTTCTGTTTGATTCCCCAATGATTCATTGAGATGTGTGCTCTTTATTGTCCCTGGAAAACAATAAATCAATTAACCTTTATCATATGTCAACATGGCTAATTTTCCCTACCAAGACCTGTGATTTTATGACCCCAGTAACATCCCCTACTCTTCAATTTGGGAGAACAAAGAAAGTGTTCTCCCTCCTTCTAGCAGTTCAATAAAGGATGCCCCTCGAGGCACATTGAAATTCCATGTTGTGTGTTCGACATGTCTTTAATGTGTATTGAGATACCATAACAACACCCTCGACCCTATTTGCTTTTTTTATTGTCTTCGGCTTGTTGATTATTGAGTTTCCATTTTGTAATAACCTGGTCTGTTTTCTCAGACAGACACCTGAAGAAGATAGCTTGAGATTAAAAATGGTTACAAAATAAATAAAGACACTCGTCACCTATAAATAAAATATATCATGTAAAATTTTATTAGGTTGCGCAAAGCCAAAAAAATATGACAGTCGTAGTTTTTGCCAGAATGAATAACAGTGTCCGAAAAAGGAAACAACGCGATAAAAATGATGCACCCTCCCAACCTCCCAAAAATATTTGAAACGAAGCCAAACCGTTTTACAAAAGTCATGTTCAGTAGATTTCAAAAGATATATACACATTTCAAATGTCAGCTATATTTTTCCTTTAGAATCAATCTGGGTTTGTTTTTACACACACACATACATATATACATATATATATATATATATATATATATATATATATATATATATATAAAGATCAGGTAAATAAATATATAATTTAAAATTAGAACCTATCGTGAAAGAATTGATGCTCGAGATAAAGCAATTATATAGACAAGAATAAAGATTGCAAAAATACAAAATCTATTAATTAGGTCGTCAATTGTTCAAAACAAGGTGTTTTAAAATAAAAGAGAGTTATTTCTCCTTCTTTAAACCATGACTTTTCAAAAAATGGAATCTTATCATCAGAGGAATACAAAGAGATTGAAAATATGTATGAAGAATTTAATAGATAGATTAAATAAATAAACATTGGAATAAGTGTTATATCATTTTCGTAGAACAGTGTAATTGGGTTGATCGGTACCATTGTCAAGATTATAATACGATATCTAATGGAATAATAACATGTAGTATATTGAATTGATAAAAACATATAATTTAACATTTTAATATAATTTAAAGTAAAATAAGAACAAAAATCTGCACATCACATTATTATATACTTTATTCTAAATTAGGACTGCATAGTATTATGACCCCGACAAGGAGGTTTGTTTTGTATTTTTGTTGTCCATTTTTTTAACAGGCCACCACTGTAGACGTAAGGGGCTACTGAGAAAGAAAGTTTTTATTTTTTTTTTTTTGGGGGGGGGGGGAAGGGGCAACCTGCACAGCGAGATGTCTGTTTACATTAGTTTTAAATTTCTGCATGTCAGTAACGTCAAGAAAGCAGGGAGCAGGGAGGGAGTTCCAGAGTCCAGCAGCACGAGGAAAGAAGCTTTTGGAGTAGAAAGCTCTTTGGCATCTGGGGACCTCCACAGTGAATGGATGGGATGTGGCAGATTGTCGGGTTGGTCTAGTGAATTTACGTCGTGTGAGTACCAGAGCAGCAAGCTCATCAGAGCACAATCCATTGAAGTACTTGTAAAACAGGCACAAGGAAGCAACATTGCGGTGAAGGGACAGGGGCTGGATCTTGGTGGATAGTGAAGGACCTATCAAGTTGGCGACTCTTTTTTGGACCTTGTCTAAGAGAGAGAGACTAGTGGATGATTCCCCAGCCCAGATGTGGCAACAATACTCCATGCATGGGCGGATGGTGGCTTTGTAGAGATATAGGATAATGTCAGGTGTGAGAAGTTTACTGGCATGGTAGAGGGAGCCCACCTTCTTTGCAGAAGCCCTGGCAATGTTTTCTAATGTATTTATTCCAGTTCATGTTATCATGTTATCTAGGCCGAGGAGTTTGAATGATGAACTCTCAGGCAGGGTGCTATTTGCCATGATAATCGGTGGTTGAATGGGGTTTCTTGTAGTTATTGAAGGAAAGTAGCTTTGTCTTTGTGGCATTAAATGTTACCATCCATTTTTGACCCCATTCAACTACAGACTGATTGTCATTTTCTAAGGATTCAGCCAGATATGTGCACGTCGGTTTTGCCCACATGATGAGAGTAGAGTGTGGTGTTGTCAGCAAATATTTTTATCTTAGTCGCAATGACATCAGGGAGGTCATTTATGAAAATCAGGAACAGTAGGAGTCCAAGGATGGATCCCTGGGGTACACCAGCATTTATGCCATGTTGTTTAGATGTTTCGTTTTGTTAGGAAGGATTTAATTATATTAAATATTTGTCCAGTAATACCATATGAGTGCAGTTTTAGGAGAAGTCCTTCATGTCAGACCTTGTCAAAGGCCTTGGATATATCGAGCGCTACCGCCCTAGCTTCACCTGCCTTGTCCAGTATATGGTATATGGGTTCAGAGATGACCTTAGGATATCTGCAGTAGATCATGCTTGTCTGAATCCGTATTGATGATCAGAAATAAGTTTAGCATTAACTAGGTGCCTGACTATCGCTAAATTGATTAATGATTCAAAGATTTTAGCAAAGATTGGGAGTAGACTGATTGGGCGGTAGTTTAGAGGATCAGTTCTATCTCCAGAATTCTTGAAGACTGGTACCACAGAGGCAATTTTCCAACTATCAGGGAAACAAGATTCAGTAAGGCATTTGTTGTATAGTTTGGAGAGGACAGGGGCCAGCTCAGCAGAGCATTTCCTTATTACTATTACTAGCATAAGATCAGGCCACAGGCTTTGGAAGTATCAAGGTTTTTTATGATGTCTCTGACTTGAGATGGGGTGATGACCAGGTTCTCAAGTGTGGCTTCAGTCCGCAATGGGAATTTAGGGAGGGGGTGGTTTGCTGAGTCCAAAGTGGAGTTTAAGGTGAAACGCTAGGCAAGTAGTTCAGCCTTATCAGTTGCCGTGTAAACAACATCGTTGTGATTTGATAGCGGGGAATTGTCCATTGTCCATTGTCCATTGTCCATTGTTCATCACACTATTGTATATTTTCCAGAAATCACGAGTATCTAGTTTCTGTGACTGAATGCGTTGTTTTGGTTATCTCTGTATACCTTCTCTTTGCTTTATCTATCACTACTTTGCCTCTACAAATTTTTGTCTGTTCGCAGTTGACTTATGGCGGCCGAATTTTCGGAATGCCTTCTGCCTCTCAGTAATAACAGCTGCACATTCTGAGGTGAACCATTGAGGAGAGTGGGGTTTGTTGAAGAATTTTCGCGTGAAGACATAAGCATCAATGCCTGCTTTGACCCATTCAGTTAGCTCATTTGCACACTGATCAGCAGGGAGTGAGAAGGTTACACCCCATGGGGCGTCGCTGATGTGATCCCTGTAGGATTCAAAATCAGCCTGCTCATAGTTTCTAGCCGTTTTAAGCAACGGCTCTTCAGCTTTTGGATGCGTTTTTAAGGTGATAAGTATCATTACCACAACGTGATCAGAGTTTCCGAGTGGGGCATGGGCATTTGCCACACAAGCTTCAGGTAGTGAGGTCAAGAACAGGCCTAGAAGTGAGGCTTGCTGGTCTGCGCGATCAGGAAGGTGGGTCGGAAAATTGACAGCTTGTAGAGTTCCCAGCTGCATCAGTAATGCTGGAGAATCCCAACCAGTCACGGTGGTGTGCATTAAAATCTCCAAATACATGTATTTGGGCATTCGAGTCGAGTGAAATTGCTCTATCTAAGTTTTCAGAGACAGAGTCAAGCAGTGTACAGTCCTGGGTCGAAGGAGAACGATATAAGAAATATAAGTAACTAACTCTGTGATGTAAGGTCAATCTAAAGCACATTTAGGCTTGGTCATCTGATTCTAACCTATGTTCTCTTGTCAAGGGAAGGGTGTTCCGAACATAAACTCCTAGCCCATGCATATGTTTGTTAGAGTCCTTACGGTAGAGTGAAAGGTAATCAGTCATGTCTAAGTGGTGAGAGGAGATTGAGGATTGAAGGTTCGTTTCACTTAGTGCTAGGATATCCGGGGAGTTTGTCAGGAGAAAAGTTTCTACATCGTTAATGTTGGTTCTAAGTCCGGATATTTGTGAATGCGAGCCTCAAGGGCGGAGGCGAAAGTGTTTTTTGTTGGTTTTCTTATTTTGTATATTCATGTTTGTTTTGAGATAGAGTGGGGAAGGCAAAGTGGGTGTTTGTTTGGTGTCAATAAGCTCACACAACCAGTCCATTAATCGTGACTTGGTCCATGAGGGTTGTGGCCTCGGGAAAGCCCACAGGGGATAACTGTAGGGTCCCTTTCCATGCGTGACATGGCATGTATAGTTACCCACGATATTATGCAACTGTTGACAGAGCAGCCGTTCTTAGCGCTACCTAAAGTTAGGGCTCCTAACTACCAGTCAGAAACAGCAGCCAGACAAGCTGTCTAACCTGTACCCTCAACTTGTCAGACCAAGAGCGACATGTAGGACTTAGTGACAAAAAACTTTCGCCAAGTTGCCCAGATAGAGAGAAATAGAGATGGCGTTCATTGCCCTAGTCAGGAAACAAGGCCAAGTACTATGCGTCTTTAGAGGCATCCCAGTGGTTGTACCTCTATGCCTGGCTAATAGACACAGAAGGAGTGCGAATGCTGGGCGATAGGCAGAGCCCATCTACTCCTTAAGCAATTATAGGTTTGCAAACCGGATACTTTGTTCGAGATTCCAGCTCTAGGAAGGTTGTTGATCAAGACTAAGGAGGCCTCCCTCCCCAACGGTTTGCTGCTAAGACGTAAGTGGTTATATAGGAAGTAAAACCCGTGACTATTAAAATAAATAAACAATCATAGTAAACGGAAAATAAGATACGTAAAATTTCTATTTCCTTATAGGATAAAAGATTGTGAATTAGTATATATAAAATAAAATTAGAATTAAATAAAAAAGTTGCATTATTATATTTTATTTCAGTTTAAAAAAACATCTAGGGATACCCATATGGGAGATATATATCAATTACTGACTGTGAAGGCAAGAATACCTAAGAAAGCTGATTTTATTGATTATGTGAAAAATATTTATGATTAAATATTAAAAATTTTTTAAATATTTTAAATGATACTGATAAGTCAATTATATTGAAGCACTAGAAATAGATAAGTCTGTGTACTTCCGGTGGCTCGGTAAAACGGAAGTAACCAAATTTACAGATATAAAAAGTATAATGTAAGAAAGGGAATATAAATTAAGGAAAAATCGATGGCTAAAACCAGAAGAAAAAGGAAATAATTGGCCGAAACAACCAAAAAAGGTTATTGAAAATATATATCTTAATTTGGAAGTAGTTAGGTCAATATTTAAGCTGATAATGAATGATCAAAATACAAAAGCGAAAAGCATAAGATTCGTATATGTCGCGACTAGGACACATTGAGATCATAGTTCCATTTGGAAAAAAAAAGGATTCGATGCTGATAATGAGTACTGATTGTAATTTAGGCTTTTCTTGCCTTGTTTTTTCATTGTTTTTGCTTTGTTTTATATAGTTAGCACTGGAGATCACCACACGAAGAAATAAATGCACAGGAGCATTTTACATATATCTTGGTGTAAGCCGGAACATGTATAAAAATGAAAAAAATAGCCATAGATGAAACATTGCATCGTTTTCTTTTTGTTTGTTTTTTACCACACGAGCTGATTGTAAACAGAAGTTAAAATATAATTATAGTAGAACTTTACAGGCGTTGATTTTATGTGTAATTATTTAGTATTTTTAATAGAGAATAGTAAGGAAATTGTGAATAAATTATCTTATATATAATACAATTTAATTCTTAAAATGTAATCTTAATGTAAATGAAGTAAAAGACGTGAATACCCCACGAGTGTAGATACCATTTTGAATTTTCCATTTGTGGGAAACAGTGAATTTTGTGCAATGTATGCTAATGGTAGAATATGTAATCGATGAAATAGATTGGAATTCCTGTTTCACTATGTCAATAATATGGATTGAAAAATCAAATTTGGCAGATGCAATGCTATTTAGACCTGATTTTCAAAATCCAACCGATTTTCTTTTATATATATATATATATATATATATATATATATATATATATATATATATATATATATATATATATATAAGTAAATTTCGTGTACAACGGAATCGTAGGATAAATTTTAGAGGAAGCATTATTTTAATCAATGAAACAGGCGGGTGGAAAAAAAAAAGGAAAATTGTTAAAATTACCTTAAGGCCTTATCGTCTGACCCTCTAAGAGGAAACGTCAGAATGGTAAATTAAAAACTAAAAGTCGAATGAAATATGAGCGGAAAAAATTTTGTTTCAGAGTTGGAGAAAACGATTGAGAGAGGAAAAAAAAAAAGAAAAGGTAAATTTCTCAACGTTTTTTTTTTCCACCCGCCTGTTTCATTGATTAAAATAATGCTTCCTCTAAAATTGATCATATATATATATATATACATATATATATATATATATATATATATATATATATATATATATATATATATATATATATATATATATATAGGAGTAAGAGAGAGAGAGAGAAAGCTTCCATTTGCTTGAATTGCAGAAGCCAAAAATGCTATAAATAATTCAGTGGGGCAAAACAAACATGGTTGACTCGTATTTCTAACTGAGGGAAAATGGAATTATGGGACTACATAGCCAATCAAGCATCTAATAAAATAGATTCCTGGAAGTCATTCTTTTCTAGATTTTCAATCTTATTATAACATTTATCGAAACCTTTTATGCAAATTAATTGATTTTAATGCAAATTCTAATGGAAACACAACTATTCCATTCAAACGCCATTTTTATTAGATTTTTTGTTTTTTGCAAGAAACAAAATTGTGTAGAAGATGAAGGCTGGTTTATAGACATCCACGAATAGATTTCAGATGTTTAAACAAAAATAGAAAAAGCAATGGTAACATACACGTGTATATATATATATATATATATATATATATATATATATATATATATATATATATATATATATATATATATATATTAGTGTTGGGACGATTAATCGGAATTGCAAGTGAGAATCGGAAAAATTGGAACTTTTTGGGGTATCAGAATCGGTATCGGTATCGGTATCGGTACTGGTATCGAGAAAATTTGAGTCGTATTTCCAATTCCCCAAAAAACGATTCTTTTCATTTTTTTTTAAACTTAATTTTCTATTGCTGGCACTAATGATAAAATTGAATGGTAAATATTTATTGATTTTAAACTAAAAATCTATAATAAGGAATTTAGGAAGAAATGGCACCGGAAAAATGGCACAGGTAAAAATGGCACATAAATAGGAAAAAATAGCACAAGTGAAAAATATAGGCGAAAACCTCATAATGTGTTTATAAATATATTTGATACATAAAAGAAAAACATTAAGAAGTTTGTCAAATTCAAAAGAAAATTATATCTACATTTAAAAGTAGATAAGGAACCTCAGGTAAATCACCGGGGGGGGGGGGTGATTTACTTGAGGTTCCTCATCTAGTATTTTTAAGATGCTGATTTCGAGTTGTTTATACTTGCCATACTCGAGCTTGAATCTCACCTAAGTCTAAAAGATTTTTTTAACTGAAAGTAACATAACATAATGATATAAAAAATTTTACATAAATACTTTTTTAACTCAGTGACCTTTTCATTCAGCTTGCCAACACGAAAATGGCCATTGCTATTTGAGCCAAGAATAATGGTTGAAACCCACTTGAGTAATTGAAGCCATGAGTAGATACAGTGTTTCTGTGACAGCGATGTCAAAATCCTCATAGAATTAGTCTTTGGTCTGAAGAGTAGTGTGTGAGCACAAATCACTGGGTCCATAGAGGTTGACAGGCAGAGAGACAGGATTTGGGCTGTGCCACTGAATGACAGTTCTATAGTGGTCAATAGAAAATTCTTCACTGTGAATCCAATGCCATGCAGTCTTGGTTCCCCAGGTTCCTTGCCCTATTAAAAAAAATGTTTACTGAGGCTGCCGTTTAATGCGAGTCTGGTTTCCTGCTGTACAACAACATCGATGCGGTCAATGGTAGCCGTTTTTCTGGAATTATTGACCTGTTGTAGATCATGAGAGAGACTAGGACACAAGACTGTCCTGACATTCCAGATTTGCTGTTTTACTGTTTTTTGGTGCAGGGTTTTCAGCCTGTTTTTTGGTCTTTTCTAGCTGCAAACACCCATTGAAGCAGACAGACTGTGGTGAGTTAGCAACTTTCTGGTTGATGACTGCACAGTTTGATAATAGCTGATCAATGGAACTGCGATGGTCGCTCCCACTATTGGAGACAACCCATAACACCTGGTAAGCTTATAACTCGTAACTGCTGTCTCCTGTGTTTTTTCTGACACTGTGAACAGCTGCACTGAAGTGGCATCTCCAGGGTGCAAGCCTGGGCGATGTGTATGGAGACAATGAGCTTGCCAGAAATAAGGAATCCTCTCTTGGTCTCACTGATGCGATCCAAAAGAGAGTTGAGAAATACATTTGGCACTAGCTTGACTGCAGGGATCCACTCCGGATTTTGCGTCTAAATTTACTCCCATAGCCTTTTCTCGAAGATAACCACAAGGAAGTGTAGCCATAATCCAATGACTGAGTTTCACGTTGCCATTGAAGTTCTTCTTGGAACTCTTCAGCCATTGACGGTGAGCTGCATTGAAGAGGTTCATAAATACATGTGAGATATTCCTATAACATGTAGATATCCCTATAACATATAGATATCCTATAACAAGAATGGCTATTCTTAATATGCATTTACTAAAACTTTGGGTTTAGCAATAAAAATGCTATTTTAAACTTAAACTTAAACTTGACAGACAAATTGCATATTTTAAATAACTTCAAAACCGAATCCAGTCAATTTGATAATTTAAAAATAGATTTAAATAAAAGGTTATGATTTTATGCAGTGCTGTTCGGTATGGGAATATGTACATCACTTCTAGTCAGTGTGTTTTCTGGTGGTTTACCGCGTTAAGAATTAAGATCATACTCATGGATACAGATTATGTTTTGCGCCAGACAACATTATGACTAAGAGGATCTAAAAAAACGCTATGACTGAGATGATCTAAAAAATAGATGTAGATAATTTCTCTAAAACATCTTTTTTGTGATCTTTAAACATTTTTCTTGAATAATAATTAATTACCCAAATAATCAATAAAATCAATACATTGTTTGCAAATTTATCAGAAGAATTATTTGATCTTTTGATGGAAAATATATTCGAACAGCTGTGGTTGGTATCAATTTGCTTTTCTCTTAAAAAGACTATAAATAAGATAATTTTTTTTTAATTCTACAATCCAGCCACTGAAAATTTGCCACATCAGCAATAAAAAAGACAACCTTTAGTTATTCTTTATTATTTATTTGTTTGTTTAGAAATTTTGATCTACATTGCTAGTTTGCTGGGTTGCAGACAAAATATCACATGATTAAGAAATAATTTCCAATTTTTTTCTGAAAATTTTTTTGATGCCTATGAGACCTTAATGAAGATAAAAAAGACCTTAATGAAGATAAAAAAGAAGAAATTTCTTGCATGAGTTCAAACATATGTTAATAGCAACAGAGCATATGGAAAAGAGTCCACAGTACAAAAATGCTTCCAGAAATTGAGTTGTTATAATGAGATGAAGAAGGTAGAAGACGACCAGCACGTTTGAAAATAATTGTTGAACAAAACCCCCGTCAGAGAAATTTTTAACGCATTTGATGTCAGTATTTTGAGTGTCCGACCATTAAAGTTTGATAAATTGTTCCTACATGAGGTAAATGAATAAAGGTTTCTTTCTGAAATTGGTTTTTATTTTCCAAACAACCTTCCCATCTGTGGAGCATGTTACCATGGGAGTGATTTCCTGCTAGTTACAACATGGTCGTCTTCAAATCCAATGTTAAAAAATACGCCATCATAAGTAATCAAATTTTGTTTATTCCATTCATAATTTTCAATCCTTTTTAATATTCTTCATCATTCAACTGATAATCTTTGGTGGTGACTGAATAGTATGGTCGTTTATTATGCCTCTCGAGGCATCCCAAGCACAGACTGGCTCGAACCCACTTTGTCCAGGTATTTGCAACCACATGAACAGGAAAAGAGGGATGCTTGGAAATGCTATTGTTGACTACTAAGTTTTCATTATCTAGAAGTTGCAGAAGCAGTTTCAGGTCAAGCTATAAGAATTCAAAAAGAAATATTAGAGGAAGCTGTGAGTAAGATGAAAAAGGTTAAACTGCAGGACTTTCAGGGAGTTTTGCAGAAATGTTGAAGGCTGCGGGTGAAACAGGTATTAAGATAATCACAGACTCGACAAATCAGATCATAAAAGATGCAGTTGTTCCGAAAGAGTGGGAAATTACAGAGACTTAAAGTATGGATCTGGTCCTGAAAGTCATTATCATTTTTTAATCTGTTTTACATGCTGGCTTTAAGAAACTGACTTCCAAACTAATCTATCTCTGGACAGGATTTTATTTATCCCTTTTTCTCTCAAGTTCATTTTTATCACATCTGACAATGTTTCCTTGCCCCCCCCCCCTATGAATTTTACCTGCTACCTTAACTGTTTTACATCTACTAACCCAAAAACTCTCATCCATTCTTTCAATATGATCACACCATCGAACTTTCCTGTTCTGCACACATCTCCCTATATTGCCAAGATTTAATCTTCCTTTGAGGTCATCAGAACTAAGCCTGTCTTTAAGACTCACATTACACATCCATCGTATCAATACAGGTTCTTATTATTATTAAGATAATTCTCTTGCATTTGTCTTAGGATAAATATAGCGCCAGTGGTACTTTGCCCAGGCATCAAACCAAACTGCATTTCATCCATGCTTACCTGACTTCTTATTTGCTGCCCAATTATTCTCTCAATCACTTTCATGATGATACGATGTGTGATTTGAGTCTTAAACACAGGTTTAGATCTGATGACCTCAGAAAAAGATTATTTATTGTTTCTTTCCGGAAATAATTATTCTGACAAAGAAGATTACTACAATGGAGACAATTTTAAATAATGACATTAAAGGCTCAAAATGTAAGGGAAATAATTCCTATTTTTACTTAAAGATAAAAATATGAGTTGTCTCTCTTATATTTTTAGCTTTTTTCCATAGTTTCATGAGTTATACATTATTATCTATGTTTTAATTTAAAATTTTAAGCTAAAATGACAGTAGTTAATCGATTTTTGTGGTGTTACTCAAAACCGAAATCCAATTTAGGTTATTAGGGCCTTCCATAACTAAAAAAAATGTGATGTTCATAAGTAAATGCGTGTAAAGCTAGTCTCTGTGATGAGGTGAGTGTGTACATACTTTTATTATGGAAGGCCTGGATCGCTTCACTTTCATTTTAAGCCGTTTTTATTATCCTTTCTGGTTCCAAATTCACGCAATCTCTCATTCTTGCACTTTGGAATGTTGCCAATCTAATTTTACCGACCGAAACTCAGACACTGATTTATGCTCGGGTTGAAATTGTAGGAATTCATAAATCCATTACGAAGTTCTAACCACGTTTCGTGTGGTTCGCAGCTAAATCTGCCATGATGTCTACGAGGATCTTACTTTGGCAACTGACTGAGTTTTCTAATATGATTGTTCCACTCTATGCAGACGATGGAAATTCATACGCGCTAAGGCTTCTGACTCGCAGAAAAACTGAACATCAATAATTGATGCTAACATGATCGGTGGAAATTCCATGGTGAAGTATAATGATGACAAAATTTTAACGACACAACAGAAAGCCCGGGCTAAAAAGATACTGGAAAGCTACAAGAGAGAGAAATGACTTATCATATATTGTCGACGAGACGATCCAATCCTGACAAAAGATTGTATGAGGAAGCATGAAATGCATATCACAAGTCGTCGTCATCATCATCATCATCATCATCATCATCATCATCATCATCATCATCATCATTATCATCTTTGGTTTTAACGTCCCTTTTATACTGGCATGTGTTGAACGGCTTTAAATTGACATCCGAACTAACATATATCTCTGGCCAGGTCCTTATCTATCCTTCCTTCTCTCTTTTCATTGACCGCAATAGCTTAATGAACAAAGGCTACATAAAAACTGTTTTGTCATTTTTTGCTTTAAATTGGTCCGTGTTATGAAAAATGAAATGTGTGCAATCCATTTTATCGAATTCCATATGTAATATGACCAAGAGTTTTTGTTTTGATAGAGGAAGTGGGAGGGCCTTTCACCATAAAAGTTTCAAGTCCTCTTCCTGCTAGCAGTGACATTGTTAAGAAATCTGGACGAAACCTAATTAGAATACATTTGTCACTGCTTATACCACCTCTCCTCCCTTTCTGATAAGCGATTTCCCTCAATGACAGATAGCATGTTTTAATATCTGTTTATTAATAAGACAGGTGCTGTAACGACAAATGATAAAATGGCAACCTGCTAAGAAGTGATTCCTGGTTCGATTCTTGTGTATGCATACAATCGTTTTTTGTACATTTACTCATATTTTTACATTTCGGTATATAACCTATATAATTCATCCCCGAGATTTTTTCTTCTTTTTCTGTTTTGTATTTAAGCTCCCCCAAGCAATTCCTAGACTTCTGGGGGATGTAAGTTCTACCATAATGCATTTCGATTCAATTGTAAACAATTCTAACTCGACAATCAACTAAATCTCATTCATTCACTGTGGAGGTCCCCAGATGTCGGAGAGCCTTCTACTCAAATAGCTTCTTTCCTCGTACTGCTGGCCTCTGGAACTCTCTCCCTGCCCCCTGTTTCCCCGACAGAACAGACATGCAGAAGTTTAAAACTAATGTAAACAGACATCTTGATGCGCAGATCCCAAGTTAGGTTGACCCCCCCCCCTTCCTTCTCCCCTTTTCTTTTCTCAGTAGCCCTTTACGTCTACAGTGGCGGCTTGCCTTGTTTGGGGTGAACTATGTTAAAAAAAATTAAAAAATAAAAAAAAGTCAGCCATTTGTTAAATTAATAGCTGTTACAACCGGTGTTTTTAACTTTTATTAAACCCTTATTTTATTTTAAAACTTATATTTATTTACAATAAGCGTGCTGGATTACAGTAATTGTAGTTGCAAAGTTTAATAAACACTTAATTCACACATCAAATATAGGCTACATATAATCCCTTATAATTTTATGTAACAACACAAAATGCATAAACGTTCGACTACTTTCCAAAATGAATGTGTTCTTTTTTTTAGATTCTTGTAGGGATAATCTTTTTTTTTGAAGTGGATATTATTTAGGCAATCTTTCCTTTATTTTTTTCATTATTAACTGAGGCCAGCGTTAACACTTACTGTTTATCCAGCGAAAGCAGAATATAAACACTGACGTCTATGTGACCATTAACGACAATGTAGCGTAATATAGGGTTCAGGGGTGGGAGCTGGACTTTCTTGGTTTTCTCAATTTTCCCGGGCAATTTTTCTTTTAGTAATCAATAAAAGTTTACTTAGTTATTTTTTGTTTCATTTGTAGTTAAGCAATTATCTTCGGTCAAACTTATGGCAAACCCTGTATATAAAAGATGTCTTTTATGCGAAATTTTTGTACCATAATGTTACACTCAGTGTATTCTTGGCAAAAATCTGTTTTCTTTACACAATGAATATCATCATGTGACACGAAATAAGAATGACATCATTTTTTTTTCATATAAAAAGAACGAGAACTAACGAGATTTCATGAGACTTGCCAGCTCAACCCAGCGATTGCTGAATTAATCTGTTCCCCTTGTATCTTTTGTTTAGTAAAGCTTTCTTTCCTATCCTTAATACTTGTTGAAGTTTTCCCCTTATTATTTTCTCTGTTAACCCAGAGACGCAGGTTACAGCAATAACAACTTAATGGGTAGACAAACGGATGAAATTTGCAATTAAATCAGTTTACAATTTTAAATTATTCTCTTTATGGCGATCTTTACTTAAAAAAAGATTGAAATTTAAAAAAAATCTTTTTATGCCTACTGAACTTGAATGTCTACTGGACACTGTCCTCGAGTGTCTAAGGTCTCTCTGTACAGAGTTTTGTCAGGACAACCTAGCATGAGGATACTCCCCCTACAAGTAAACCCTGACACCTGGGCAGGGCTAAGAAAAGAACACTTACAGAGGAATGGGATCGAAATGTAGACTCCGTGGACAAAGAGACGAAAGGGTAAATCACATAATAAATGAATGCAGCAAACTAGCCCAAAAAGAATACAAGAACAGACACAACTGTGTGAGGAAAGCAGTCCACTGGAAACTATGTAAACGACTGTATTTTTAACATGCAGACAAATGGTACAGACACAAACCGGAGACAGTACTAGAAAACGAAAACCACAAAATAATCTGGAGCATGGAGGTACAAACGGATAAACTTATCCATGCAAGAGGACCAGACGTCATAATAGTTAACAATTGTAGATTTTTCCGTCCCAAAAGACTACAGGATAAAGATCAAAGAGACAGAAAAAAGAAGCAAATACACAGAGCTTGTCAGAGAACTGTCAGTAACAAGGAACATGAAGAAAGTCAATAATTGTAGAAGCACTTGGAATCAAAGCGAAGACTGAGACTATACAATGGACAGCAATGATGAAATCTTTAGGAAATTCCTCGAATGTGGCAACCAACCGACATAAACTAAGGACACTAACCGGCCCATGGAAACTGCAACAGAAGTAAAACAAAAAGATTGAAGGAACACCACATGAAACCAAGAGAACTGAAACTGCAAGAAATCTTATAAACTGTCCCCCCCCGCTCCCCGCCCAAAAGGCATCAGCTTCAACTGATACCACACAAAATAGTCGTGAAAGGGTCAAAGAAGATGGAAAGATTGAGGAGGGAGAGCACACACCAGACCTTCACTAGAAGAGTGTCGAGAGTACTGGGATCTATCTTGGGGTAGCTTATTGCCACCCAAATCCCAGTAAAGACCAATGATTGTTGCCAGCGAGAAATCAATGGTAACGGCTGTTGCAATAGCACAAAGTCATTTGCAAAGGTTATCAAAAGAGGTGGAGAGTATTGAAAATCTGGAGAGACTTGTTATCACCCAGACTCCAGGGAACACCACCGGTTATTATCAGTGAGTAATCTCTGATGATTTGATGTGTGAGAACTCCTAGTGAGTACAAAAAACTTATTTTTAGTTATGAAAAAAGAATGTCTTAAAGTGACCCAACGGGTCACATGTATGTTTAGTATTGATAGATTTATGTTTTTCTTGTTTAATTTACTAAGTAGATCTTAATACAATTGGACATATGTAAATTACACTATTTGAAATTAGTCACAAATATCCATGCATTCTTCTACATTTACTAACTCTTATCCATTCTTTCAATACGACTAAATCACTGAAATCTCCTTTTCTGTCTATACTGTCCAGATTTAATCATCCTCTGAAGTCATCAGATCTAAGTTTCTCTAAGACTCACATTGCATATAAATCGTAACATTCTCATATCTATATGCAACGCATATCCTCAGCTCTCATTGGCCAGGTTTCACTTCCATACATCATCACACTGTGTACACATGTCTGATTGAATGTATATCCCGGTCAGGGGAGATGATTTTGACAACGTTAGTTTTTGTAGCTTTTTTTGTCGCTGTCTTCCCATATAAAATGCCCGGTATTTCTAAATGGTCACCCATTCAACTTTGCTTAACTTTGGTGATCAGGTGTGTCAATGAGATTTTTATGCCATATTGACTAAATAGCTGGCGAATGGTTGATATGTTTTGACAGTTTGCATCAAATAAAAGATAAACATCGCGAGAATTATAAACATCTTTTTCATCAGCAACAAATGAAATCAATAAAAAAGATTTACAAACCTCGCATTCCAACGAACGTGAATGAATAGCAGAATTGCAAGAATAGCAGAATAGCAGATTCGCAACAACTATGTTTATTTACCTCCTCTGCAGGAGGTTAGACACAAGATCAGGTGTGGAAAGCCAGCGCATTCTGGCCTATAAAAAATGGCTGAGCAGCCCCGTCAGTATTCCCCGGCGATTAGCAATAAACTAACCCCTTCTCAAAGAGAAGGTAAAGCCTGGGAGTGTGGACCTCCTGAGACTGAACACAAACATACCTCACTCCGACAGTGTCCGACCATTAAAGTTTGATAAATTGTTCCTACATGAGGTAAATGAATAAAGGTTTCTTTCTGAAATTGGTTTTTATTTTCCAAGAACTTCCAATCTGTGGAACACGTTACCATGAAATGGCTTCCCTGCAGGTTACAATATGGTCGTCTTCAAATCCAATGTCAACAAATACTTGGCATAAACTATTCACAGAAGTAATCACATTTTCACCCAATCATATTTTTTCAATCCTTTCATAATAATCTTCATCATTCAACCGACAATCTATCCATCTCACTGACCCTTATCCTCAAGTAGCTTTTAGCCTTGATAAGTGGTGATTCATCAGTAAAAAGTAAATTAATTGTATACCATGAATCATTTCCAAAAGGTATTGCATTCAGAGTTGGTACTACCTACCCCTGAACGCTCCACTCCACAGCAGTGATCTGGAAGTCTTTGTAATCTTATTTATTTGGTGGCTTACTTAAAAGATTGTTAGAAAATTGTGTATATAGAGTCGCTTTTAACAGTAACAACATATTAGAAATAAAACAATAAAGTGACTGTGACTATGCATTAAGCTTCGATTTCGTCAAACTTCAACGTAAAAAAATTGCGCTGATGTTAAATTTGTAAACTTGTATTTCTCATAAAATGTGATTTTTTATATATAAAATAAAATGAGTTTTTCTCTTATTTCAATTCCTGGAATAGATAAAATCTGCAAAACAAAATTGGTTTCCGCACTACTATTCGCCAAATAATAATCCGTTATATTTAAAAAGAAAAATTATCTTTGAAATCAATTTTTTCGCTATTTTCTCTTTACTCATTTTCATCAGAAAGCAGCAATTTTTTCACTCGCTACTACTGGAATCTACTGTGACTCTTCCATTCCACACCTTCACAAATATTTAAGACGATAAACTTTAGGTATGCACCGGTTGGAGAATCGACCTACTATTTAAAGAAGGGAGACAACTTGATATTATAATTTTCTAATTTATTGACCATATTAAAACTGCACACTAAATTATCATAACTTTTTATAACAAAAGTTTTTTTGGAAATCCTAATTAGAAACATTTCTTTATTTACACAAAGTGGAGTGAAACTTATTTTAAATTCTCCCACCGAACGCCACGAAAAAAAAAACCCCAACTAATTAAGCCTAAAACAACATCGCCTAAAAAACACTTTCAGAGGTGGGAGCAGGTGTTTCTTCGGTTCTTAAACTTTCCTGGGCAATGTTGAGACACGGGTCTCGCAAGTGATGAATAAGTGTTGAAAATGTTGTTAAATTCTTCGATTGTTATTGATTAAAAAATATTAATATAATGCATTTGTTTATGGAGGCCCCTATGTAACACTGATTGTTCAACATTAAATAACCTTTGGTTTGATATGCCGTGAAACAAAGAAACTCACTAACATCGAGAAAATAATCTTCTAAGATTTGTAGGAAGTATATCTCCATAAAACATAGACTGTCAGGGATATTTTCAAATAACTTATTTGAGTTTTTCCCAATTAAAACCAGTGTCCCAACTGCCACTGGAATTTCCATTGTCACATTCTTGAAATTAAAATTTTAACATCTTTATATTTTGATATGTTTTTTTGAAAGTTACATTAAATATTAAAGAAACTGCCAGAATTACAATTCGGTTTTTATGTATAACACCTTTCAGGAATGTATAAGTTCTTGCAGCTCCTGAGGCCTTTTCTGGTAGAAAAATGAACCTGGCTGATAGTTGAATGAACATTAGTTTTGATTGGCCTTCAAAACTAAAGCGTATAATTTTTTATATTAAAGGATGTGTGATTATAAAGTCCACTAGATAGACGGGTGATCTATTAAAAACAAAATTGTAAAGAAAATTATGGTTTCATTAAGCGTTCGTTTCTATCTTGTTTAATGCAGCTTTAGGCTTGATACATTGTTTTTGCATTTTGAACAAATAAGAATAATAACAAGCGTGACCCATGGAAATTCCATGGTTGCTTTCATCATCTAAGCTATAAAGTTATCTTGTCAGACTTTCAAACTCAGACCCAAATACCAATGTATCTGACATATCGATATTTGATTATGACTAACCAATTAGTCTTAATCTCCTTCTACCATGTTCTTCACAAGATATTGTACACCTGGAGCGTTTTAAATGGTTGGCAACCAGGATGGTGACTGTATTCTCCACACTTCAAAGACTAAATCTGTTCTAACTTGAGCAGCAAAGGATGCGGGGGAACCTGATTCTAGCATAAAGCATCATCAACGGGAATTTAAATCTACCTTCAGTCGCTGTCTCCACGGTCACCCGCAGATGTACCATTGTCGCTTTCATCTCAACAGAAGAAAAGCGTTATTCTCTGTCTGTGTTTCGGCTCTCTGGTATAGCCTGCCAGAGGAGGTTGTGATGATGCCTACCATATTCAGGTTTAAAGTCTCCTTGGACAAAAATTCAGACGGTATTTAGATGCAATATCTTCTGTATTTTTACATTGCTTCCTGCACTTTGTTATTTTTTGCCAATAAAATTTATTGATTGATTGATTGATTGATTGAAATAATGTACTTCAATTAGGTTTCTTTGTAAAAATTTATTATTCTGGCTAGGAAGATTGTTACGATGGAGACAACTTTAAATAAGCTGCATCATGATTTTTTTTCCTAATTCAAATAATATAAGGGACATAACTCTTAATTTTTGACTTGAATGTTAAAAAGTGAGTTAGCTCCCTTACAGAATAACCTCTCCCATTTCTATATTAGTACAATTATGTGTGTTTTTCGTCTTATTATTTTTTCAAATTTAACAATAAAAACTAGAATTTTAATTATTTCTGTAACAAGGTGCAAATGAAAGCTGACTGAATCCCGAGCAACGCCAGTTAAGTAGAGCTAGTTATCTATATAATAATTTTGCTCATCTCTTCCACAGTTAATTAACATCACCGTAATGCTGCCAATGCGCATGCACTAAATGAAAGAGAAGTAATTCATTTAAACTCGACACAGTAGTAGTATTAATACAGCTTTCTTTGTATGCATAAATAAGCAGACAACAACTGATTATTTTCCGAGTTAATTTATAATTTTAAGTTTTAGTTAAGAAATTTATTAACCAAAATTTGTAGAAGAAAAATGTGTAAACCTGTTCTACAGATTTAACAAGTTTTTTTCTTGAGTAGTAGCGCTAGGATTGAGTTATGTTTGAAAAGAAATTCTGTTTTAATTGTTCTATTCAGCCGTAATTTGTAATTAATTGAACAAGTCACTCAGCTATCTATATATTTCATTCGCCACCCCCTTCTCACTCATGTTGAGTCAACCACTCTCTAATAATACTTAATGTCTCTGTGAGTATCTATTTAGTGAGCGACTCTTTTTTTACAGTGAACGTTGACACCTAATTTACATAGTTTCTGTAAGACCACGAACACATATGTAAAATAGATGGCAAAATAATACGTCTTTTTACTTCTATATTATCCTTAAGTAAAGAGACTTATTATTTTTAACAGATATGTCACGGTTTATAAATTTTCGAATGAAATTAAAATAGAATAACTAGTGGTAGTGGTTGTGACTCAACGGGTCAGAGGTACATCTAGAACCTTCTGATTCTCACTGCCTATAAATTAAAATTTGGAATCGGTTAGACCTCGCAAGGTGAATGACGAAAGTGCCGTGTTTTACGCCTGCCAAAGTGAATTTAGTACAATTTTCTTTTCATTTAACTTTCAGTTTGTGCAATTATTTCCTTCTTTCCGACTGTTAAGCAACATTTACCTATGCTTACCTATGTCGATGTCTATGCTCGTTTCCCTTTTTTCTATTCGTTTTTTTTTTTTAAATTTTTATAGATTAGGAATAAACTTCTTTTTTTTACTAACTAGCACGGCTACCCGGTGTTGCCCGGAGTAGTAGTAATTTATTTTTATCAATAAGAATTCATTTCCTACTGTTGTCATATGCGAAGTAAACCTTACTGTAAAAGCTTAATCAAGGTATAAAAAAAAACAAATATGCGAGTTATAAATAAAAATATTTATTTACTCCTCGCGGAGTTAGGCACAAGGCCAGTTTTATCTTACTCCCACAAGTAAGATGTGACCCAAGATCGGGTCGAGCAAGTGGGGTTAAAAGCCAGCGCTCGAGAGGTGAGCACTCTGGCCATTTAAAAATTGCCTGGGCAGCCCCGTCGGCATTCCCCGGTAGGGGCGCCTCAGACAGTAAGCAATAAACTTACTCCTCCCCAAAGAGGGGAGGCGAAGCCTGGGAGGGTGGACCTCCTAGAACTGCACAGGACAGGCGTGCAGTATCCATCGGAACAGATACTACACTTTGATCTTAGCCAAAAGGCCGAGTAAGGTATTTACTCCTCCCCAGGAGTTAGGCACAAGGCCAGTTTTATCTTACTCCCACAAGTAAGATGTGACCCAAGATCGGGTCGAGCAAGTGGGGTTAAAAGCCAGCGCTCGAGAGGTGAGCACTCTGGCCATTTAAAAATTGCCTGGGCAGCCCCGTCGGCATTCCCCGGTAGGGGCGCCTCAGACAGTAAGCAATAAACTTACTCCTCCCCAAAGAGGGGAGGCGAAGCCTGGGAGGGTGGACCTCCTAGAACTGCACAGGACAGGCGTGCAGTATCCATCGGAACAGATACTACACTTTGATCTTAGCCAAAAGGCCGAGGAATGCGAGTAAAGTTTTAGAAAAAAATATATATATACAGTGGACCCCCACCTTTCGCGGGCTCACCATTTGCGGTTTCACAAATTCGCGAAATTTCAGCATAAGCATTGACTTAAAATTTTCTTCATAAATTCGGTAAAACTTACAAATAAGATAATCATTTAAGTCCAACTAAGGCAAATATGACAACAAAAAACGCAATTAAAAACGCTAATTATTCCGGCTCATACAAAAAGCATTGGTATTCCAAATTTTCGTGCATTTTATACAAAACTGAAATATTTTTTTACCAAATTGCAAACAGAAAGGGCTAATTTACGTTATTTCATGCAAAAAAAAAACTGTACAAAAACATGACTTTTAGTTAACTTTGAAGCATCAAAAGCTATTCGCGGTGTGTCTGGAACGTAACCCCCCCCCCCCGCAAATAGAGAGGGGGGGGGGGGGCTACTATATATGCAAAATAAGTTTTACTTAACAAATTAGACTAATCATCTCTCTCTCTCTCTCTCTCTCTCTCTCTCTCTCTCTCTCTCTCTCTCTCCCGGATCTGAAAACAAAGCATCTGTATTTTAGCCACAAAAATATTAAGAACAAGGGAATATTTTTTGTATTTATTAGTCCTTTTCTTTATTTTTAATATCAGTTATTAAAATTAAGCTTCCTCTCCTTTACTGATAAAAATTAAATTTGCATACGTGATTATTCTTTATTTTCTTTATTATTATCAGTTATTATTAAAATTAAGCCTCCCTTTGTCTGCCCATAAAAGTACATGATTATTGAAACGGGACGAACGTTTACTTTTATTTACAGATGAGTCAAGGCCAAAATCCACCCAATGATAAGGCTGGATGAAATGGATGGATTGTCAGTTGAATGATGAAGAATATTAGGAGAAGATTGAAAATTATGAATGGAATGAACAAAATTTTATTACTTATGAGGACGGTTTATGACACATATTTGTTGACATTTGATTTGATGACGACTATATTGTAGCCTGCAGGGAAGTAGTCCTATGGTAATGTGTGCCACAGATAGGAAATTATGTTTGATACGCATAGAAGAAAGGAAAGTTCTTTGCAGTTGTGGTAGGAAGACAAATTCTTTCTTTTGAATGTCTTACAAGGAGAAACCAGAGATTGGAGCTCAGTCGAGCACCTACCATGGAAATACCAAGAGAGTAGAGAAAGACTAGCAATGTTTCTTCTGTGATAAAGGGGTTGTCGAGAAGAGAAGATCTCCCCCCCACACACACACACACATACTAGATTGCAGTTGATTTTGTACTCTGTTAAAGCAAGAAAGAGTGCTTTGAGCGGCACCTCCCCAGATGTGGCAGCAGTACTCCATTTTAGGACGTATCTGATTCTTATATGGGTAAAGGATTGCATCAGGAATCAAGTACTTTTGGGAGTGGTAAATCTATTGTTCTTCTGAAGATAAATACTTATATAATCATAGATGTTTTACTCACATGTTTTTTCTTTTCCTTTTTATTTCTGTCTCATGGTTTTATCATCTCGTATCTTCTCTCCTCTTTCTTGATCCTTCGTTACTGTGTTACCTCAACACGTTTCCTTAAGGGACCAAAATTAGAACTGTTGCATTGCCACATATACACAATGTCCAGGGAAGGTATCTTTTTAAAGCGAATCGCCATTGGTATGTACCCAAACTTTTCCCTCCCAAGAATAAATGGAGAGGTGACTTACAGCAGTCGAGACATGTTCTCTACTTGGAGGAAGAGGCCATTTTGACCCCCCGCATTTCTTCCTCGTGACATCACAGGTTTATTCATTAAAGAAATATTCTTTAAAAATAAGAAAAATCGTTAAAAATGAAATTAAATATTTGTTGTTGTTGTTTTTCCAATTCTCCTAAAATTGTTTCCCACTTTCTAAACATCCTATTATCATGAATACTAGCAACATACCTACTTACTATGTAACACCATCATCATGAATACTAGCAACATACCCACTTACTATGTAACACCATCATCATGAATACTAGCAACATACCCACTTACTATGTAACACATCATCATGAATACTAGCAACATACCCACTTACTATGTAACACCATCATCATGAATACTAGCAACATACCCACTTACTATGTAACACCATCATCATGAATACTAGCAACATACCCACTTACTATGTAACACCATCATCATGAATACTAGCAACATACCCACTTACTATGTAACACATCATCATGAATACTAGCAACATACCCACTTACTATGTAACACCATCATCATGAATACTAGCAACATACCCACTTACTATGTAACACCATCATCATGAATACTAGCAACATACCCACTTACTATGTAACACCATCATCATGAATACTAGCAACATACCCACTTACTATGTAACACCATCATCATGAATACTAGCAACATACCCACTTACTATGTAACACCATCATCATGAATACTAGCAACATACCCACTTACTATGTAACACATCATCATGAATACTAGCAACATACCCACTTACTATGTAACACCATCATCATGAATACTAGCAACATACCCACTTACTATGTAACACCATCATCATGAATACTAGCAACATACTCACTTACTATGTAACACCATCATCATGAATACTAGCAACATACCCACTTACTATGTAACACATCATCATGAATACTAGCAACATACCCACTTACTATGTAACACCATCATCATGAATACTAGCAACATACCCACTTACTATGTAACACCATCATCATGAATACTAGCAACATACCCACTTACTATGTAACACCATCATCATGAATACTAGCAACATACCCACTTACTATGTAACACCATCATCATGAATACTAGCAACATACCCACTTACTATGTAACACATCATCATGAATACTAGCAACATATCCACTTACTATGTAACACCATCATCATGAATACTAGCAACATACCCACTTACTATGTAACACCATCATCATGAATACTAGCAACATACCCACTTACTATGTAACACCATCATCATGTATACTAGCAACATACCCACTTACTATGTAACACCATCATCATGAATACTAGCAACATACCCACTTACTATGTAACACCATCATCATGAATACTAGCAACATACCCACTTACTATGTAACACATCATCATGAATACTAGCAACATACCCACTTACTATGTAACACCATCATCATGAATACTAGCAACATACCCACTTACTATGTAACACCATCATCATGAATACTAGCAACATACTCACTTACTATGTAACACCATCATCATGAATACTAGCAACATACCCACTTACTATGTAACACCATCATCATGGCTGATTCTTAACATGGAGTGATAAGTAAACAAAATGCTACTAAATATTTCAGTTTATGATAATAAGGAAAGTAGCGAAATAATTCCTTTCACACAAACTTTGGCCAAAACAAAACGGCCATGTCTTTTCATATTGCATTCTCAGCACGCAAATTACATTTTTATCTGGACTAGGGTCAGAATGTAATATCTGTTCTGTTTGGTTTTCATGATGCAATCCTCCCAGGCATTACCTCCTCCTCGAGGGGATTGATTTATTTTCGGTTGCCTAAAGCGCCTTTACCGAGGAATACCAACAAGACTATTTTTTTAGGTAATTTGTCAACCCAAACCCTTCTGATGTTCCGAAATGGCCACTCCCCAAATTAAGCTCAACCTTGTGTTCCATCCGGCTTTCGTAGGGAGATAAAGTGCATCTTTATAAATCTAATGGTTATATAATATTGATAACACAATAATACAGTGATAGAGCTGATGTGGGTTCAACAGTGCATGGTGACTAGTTGTTTCTAGCCCGGTGTTCTTCAGAATATGAAAGACTAGAACCTACTAGTCACCATGTGCTGGCGACCCCATTTAGATCTACACTGCTTGACTATAAGAAGAAACACAATATAAATCCATGCATTTAGCCTGATGATTTCCTTTGGGAATGAAACATGAACGTTTCTGTGTAGCGTGCATGTCATTAGTATATTTTTAGAAAAAGAGAGAGAAAGAGAGAGAAAGAGAGAAAAAGAAAGAAAGAGATAAAGAGAGGCAGAGAGAGAGAGGAGAAAGAAAGAAAGAGAGAGAAAGAAAGAAAGAGAGAGAGTAAGAGACAGAGACGGAGAAAAAATGAGAGAGAAAGAAAGAGCGAGGGAAGAAAGAGAGAGGGGGAGAGAGAGAGAAAGGGGGGGGGAGAAAGAGAGAGGGAAGGAAACAGGATAGGTTTTTATTTATTCATATCAATATAACATTAATTGAAAGGCTGTTATCATTTCTAATTGCTGTGTCGGCCATGCCAAACTGCAGATGACACTTCAAAGTGTTGTGTACGTGTGTTTGAACAACAGGTGTTGTCACTATTGATGAAAGACCAACGGACGACACGTCAGCATTCACGTTGATAAACATTCGGGAAGCATCCATTTATCTTTATGGAAATTTTGTTTTGTTCAGTTCGGCATCTCGAATACAAAACAATTTGGCTGCAACTGCTGCAAGAACGAAATTTGATTCACCGATTTCAATTTCTCTCTCTAAAAAAATCGAAAATACAAACTCATATACATACATCGTAGAATGGGCGAATTGCACAGCGCTTTTGTTTTTTTATAAACAAAAAAAAACTGTTTATTATATATATATATATATATATATATATATATATATATATATTATAATATAAAATGAAGTAATAAAATAAGGTGTCAATCAAATTTTATTAGAATTCAAAGTTCATGCAAAGCATCCTTAAGTCCTTAGCTCATGAGTTTTCAAAGATAATTCTTCTCTTCAGAGGACCATTACCGCAGTTATACTACTACAGGCAATAAAATTACGCTTTGAAAATATATAAAATTATATACACAAATATATAAAAATACATAACATCAAACATATCAATCCAAAAACATACTTTTGTTGAATCCATACAGTCCATCCAGGTCATACAAGTTGAGAAGCATAATCAGGAAGGACATTACTCCAAGATACAAATAGCAGTCCAAATATGTGAAATTGAAGGGGTCGGCAAAGTTATCCAGTCGCGAAAAGTGTCCATATTCAGTGTTAATGATAAATAAATCAATCAAAATAATACAAAAAGTCCAATCAAAGTTCCGAGATCCCAACATGTGCAACTCCAATCAAATCCAAATTCGTTGTTTAATTAGAAAACCCGCTAAATCCGAATTGAGCAAAATAAGATGGACTCCCATCACATCTAGCCAGAAGAGCGAAAAATATATAAGTTTTTTTATCCGGATGTTTCACTAATTATAAGATATTAGTTGACGCTTATATCTTTTGTTGGATTGCTTCATATACATATATATATATATATATATATATATATAATATTAAATTATGTTTTTAATATTTTACCTACAGACGACGTCGTTTTGAGCTTTCGGCACTCCTCAGTGTAGGGAAATGATAATCTTAGACGGTCATTGGGCACAAACCCAGTTTACAGAGATACTTTGAATCTGTAAGCGGGCGCTTGGCCATGGGTGGTTGTCACGTGATTACAGAGAAATGAAGTTATATTCACGCTGAGAGCGGCGAGTGTAAATATCAAGACATTCAGATAGAACTCAACGACAGTCGGAATAACGCACTGAGGCATTAGGTGAATGTCTATTTTTTTAATCTCTCTAAACTGCTCGACTATATATATATATATATATATATATATATATATATATATATATATATATATATATATGGAAATATATTATTAAAAATATTATACATAAATATATATCCCCTGTAGATAACGACTTCAAAATTGGATTTATTATTTAATACAAAAGGTTTAAAACTAGTAATTTACTAATAAAAAATAATCCTACCGACAATGGCTTACTAAAAACTAATAATGCCATATACGTGTTTAAATGTCCTATATTGGCATGACTAAAACCAGTATTTCACGTCGATTAACTTGCCACCTGACCTCCCCTCAAAGTTCCATTTACAAACACCTTACAGCACATAACATCTCCAAAGATAATTTTAGAAATATCTTAACCGGTAGTACATCCATCCTTGCTGTGTCATTTTGCGGTATTCGCCTCCCCATAATGGAAGCATTGTTCATTCAATTAAAAAAGCCCAACATCAACCATTCCTGTTATGAGGGGTGCAAAGGCGTGTTGAAATGCTGTTGAATGTTTTTAATCACATGGAAAGGTCTTCTTAATAAATTCACCAATTTTATTTTGTATTGATCAATCATCCGCCTGAAGACGACCAATGATGGTTGAAAACGTTTGCATCAAATATGGAGATTTCCTACACTCCTTGGTTAATAGTACAAGATCTATCGTTCGACGAATAGAAAGATTGGATCACAAAAGGAATAAACAGAAGTTGGCACTCCTGTTCAACCAGATATATATGGTAGTTTGGTAGTTTTGTTTTACGGCATATCAACCCTTTTTGGGTTATTTAATGCCGAATCTGGTCTTGTTTTCTTCTCTTTTTTGTTTCTTTCCCCTTTTAATATCTGTTTCTATTTAACCCATAGTTGGGACCCTAACAGGTACTACCACTCCGGGTTAGGGTGGACCTGGGAGCAATGGTAATTAAGAGGAGGCTCCACATTCCCCAAATCCGTAAGCCGGATCTCACCATCGGATGTAGTTTAAGGTCATATCCAGGACCGGGAGTAGGGTAGGAAAAATAAAAATAAAAAAGGGGAGGGAGAAAGGGAGAGGGGCTGTTGTTTTTGTTTTTGGTTTTGTAGAACATAATTAAGTTTTACAAACAAAAAAAAAAAAAAAAAAAAAAAAAAGTCAATGTAGGTGAATTTCGTCTCAGGGAGCCACAGGGCAGCCTGATCTGGTATCACCAGCCAGATATATATATATATATATATATATATAGTTTTAAGAACTACACAGTCAAATAAAATATTATTGAAAAAATATTTTAGCAAGACAAACTAAACTAAGATCATTCTGTTTACATTTATGCAGAAGACACAACCATCTATGGCAACACTTCGAAGAGCATTAATGATCAAGATCTTTCTGGTTCTCGCTCTTCCGGCTTGCACGTGATGCAATGGGGTAAAAGGTCGTTGGTTGCCTTTAATACATCTAAATCCAAGGTTCTCTCCTTTCACCACTAATGCTCGGATCCTAACTTTGCCCAAATTGAAATGCATGGCTCTCTGCTTGAAGACCATAGATTGATAAGCTCCTAGGACCGACCTTCACTTCAGACCTAAAATTGAAGACTTACATCAAATCCATTGCTAAGGTCACTGGGAAAATGGTCGGATCATTCTACTGCTCTAAAAAGTATCTCACTCCTGACGCAATCCTTTACCTGCATAAGAGTCAAATACGTCCTCAGATAGGGGAGGTACTGTTGCCACATCTGAGGAAGTGCTGCTCGGAGCACCTTTCCTGCCTTGACATAGTACAAAACCGATTTTGAAATCTAGTGGGCGATTTCCTCGTCTCTTCTCTACGGCCTCTTTTTCGCAAAAGAGAGGTTGCTAGTCTTTCTCTACTCTATCGTTATTTTCGTGGTCGGTGCTCGACTGAGCTCCAATCTATGGTTCCCTCTGTAAAACATTCAACCACTGTAAATAATTTTCCTTTCTTCCTCTGTGTACCTTAAAACTAAATGGAACATCATTCAGCAAAGTTTATTTTCAAGAACTACTCGTCTGTGGAACACAATACAATGGGGATGCTTCCCAGCTGACTACAACACGGTCGTTTTCAAGTCCAATGTAAACAAATTCTTGTTGAGCCGTCCTCTTAAATAATCAAATTCTACCCAGTCTCAACCATCGTTACCAATCCTCAGTTTTATTTCACCGTCCACCTGACAAACCCTTGAGTGACCTTGATAAATGATGACTCGTTAGTATATAAAAAGAAACTAAACTTAAGGTGGCCGACCACCAAAAAAAGGCATTCATAGAGATGTGAGGATACATTTAAGAACAGATATATCTAATATATAAAGTTATCCTGTCGGATTTAAGAATGTATACCCAAGTAGAATCACATCTGACACATCGATATTTGATTCTACCGAAACAATTTGTCTTTTTCGTTTCCTTCCAGCAATATCAAATACTTTGGCTTAAGTTTGTTTGAAAAACATTATTCCAGTTAGGAAGATTGTTACGATAGTGACACTTTAAAATAATGAATTAAAAGGAGATAAATCTTTGCGGCTTAAAATGTGACTTATCACCCTTACATTATATGAGTTATCATTGAGAATTTTTCCATCTCTTCTCTATCTTTTTTTCTATATTGATAATGATAGTTTGTGACTACTTCACGTGTTTCTGTGTGTGTGTGTTTCTCGCCTATACATAACTTACACATTATTATTATATTTGTTATTATATTTGTTGTATTATTATATTTGTTTCTCTTCAAATTTTTTTTCTATTTTGCTTTTAATCTAAATTTTCTTGAAATAATTATTGAAATAATAAAAACTTTTTTCCTTTTCTTTATAACTTTAAAAATGTGCAACCAATGAATCCCAGGCAATGGCGTGTAGATACAATTAGCACAATTAGTTCATTATCGAAATAAATTAGTTGGATGAACTTACTGACCTCTTTGCCAAAGTACCCATAAGGGCAGATATATAATTATCTACTCGGATTAACTTAGTCAAACATGAGGTCACAGTCGCCGAGGAGCAAAATGATCACAAGTTGACGGTGCAATGTTGCCAATTATTTACTATGAATTTCGTTTGACGACAAAAATTATTTTATGAAATCCATCCATTTAGTTTGAAAGTGAACATTGCATTTGTTTTAATATTTTTTAAAAAGCGGGTTAGAGTTAGGGTTAGGGAGTCTAAGTAAGTGTTAGTCAGAAGGTGAACAAACATTTGTGACTTAATCTTTCTGTTCTTTCTTGTGTTTCATCACAGTAAATCAATCCTTTTGGGGTATCTAATGTAACACAATACGATTCATTAAGATTAATTAAACACACGGAAACTGAGGGTTCATACCTTTTCCAGTGAACACGATGTGTCCGAAATTCGCCTGTCAAGCAAGCACCTTTGAGGTCGAAACTCTTCAAATATGTTTCCACTACAGATGAATATTACGTGCAACTCACAAATTCTGATTCCCTTTTTATTTATAAAATTCTCTATTGGAATAGAGAAGACAATTATCTTATTTTCTACGTGCTGTGTCTATCCGACGTTGCCCGGGATTCAGTAATGTAATATTAGTTTAATTTTTTTTGTATGCACAGAAAAGTTTTAAATTTTAGTTTTTGTTGTTTGTTTATTTAAATAAATACTAGATTAAAAATAATGTGTACGTCACATATAGGCGAGAAACACATACACAGAAACACACGAAGTAGTCACATAATTGTACTAATATAGAGATGGGGAAATGGTTATTGTGTAAGGGAGCTAATTTCCTTTTTAACATTCAAGAGTCGATTACATTATTAGGAAAAAAATAATCATAACACAGCTTCTTAGGCCATTATTAAAATTTGTTACCATTACCTAGCTGAAATAGCTATTTTTTTAAAGAAACCTAAGCAGAATACATTTTTCTGGCAAAGAACATGGTAGAGGGAAGATAAAAATCAATTGGTCAGTCATAATTAAATATTGATATGTTAAATACATTGCTATTTGGGTCTGACTTTGAAAATCCGACAAGATAACTTTATATATACCAAAATTATGCATCTACAAAATCGATATAGTAAAGACAAAATCTTCACAACTGTTGAAAGATATTGATTTGTTTGTTTGTTCTTTTTTGGAGTAGGTCAGAGATGTTAAAAGCTCTTCAGTTGCCAATGTAAGACAAGGAGACACAAAAAGAGACATTTTCAATAATACATTCAGAGCATTTTATTAAATATGATAAAATACAGATTACGAAAACTTGGTCCCAATTATATATTATAAACATTTTTTAATTAGATTTTGTTGTCTTAAAATCTCATTATTTTAGACTAATTTTGCTTTTCATCATAAGAAAAAAAATCAACAAATAACTGTTACCAAAGGCAATAAAGTTACTTTTCGACCTACCTGCCTATTTTTTTTGTGTTTAAAATTTTTTTAAAGCGTTCTTATTGCATTTTAATTCATCAAAATCCAATCGCGTTACAGTTCCATTTTCAGGATGGCATATGCGGATTACCCCCAAAGTTTGTTTTTCATCTTTTGGGGTGAAGAAACAAACACATAGTAAACAAATAACTGTCCAAAACGCCTTAAAATTTATTTGTCTACCTTATTGAATGGAAAAAAAGGCGAACGACTGTCAGACATCTTTTTTTTTTTCAGTATAACGTATTATATTTGACGAAACATTTTAATTTAAATAAAAAAAATAAACAACGCTTTAAAGTACTTTAAAACACAGGTAGGCAGAAAAGTAACTTTTATTGCCTTTGGTAACAGTTATTTGTTTACTATTTGTTTTTGCACACCTTTTCTGTTCTATTAATTATTGTTGACAATCGGCAAATACAGAACGTCAATTGGTGAAATAAAACAATTATATAGTAATTTAAAATGGTTTCTTTGTGTTTTTCGCTTTTAATTATTACTAGCGGAACCCGTCGCCGGCGTTGCACGGGGGAAAGTACTACCTATTGCATGACGTCGAATAAAAAAGAAACGGCCTATTGTTGTTTCTCCCCCCCCCCACCCCACCTCTACCATGTTGGCAAATGTTATAAATTTAAAAAAAAAGAAAAAAGTGGTAGAGTAGAATGGGATCGAACGCTGAAACTGCCGATCATGAAACCTGCCTTCCTAACGACTGCGCCACAGTTTCGAGTTAAAAGTACATGTGAAAATAGGTCAATTAAGCTAAGCTTGATTATGGGCATGCGTGTTATGTTAAGATTCAGTAATGACACGGTTTAGGTCATTTGTAGTTGATGAAAATGACTGGATTTGGGCAAGTTTTCTATAATATGCGTGTTAAAGGTGTATGATTTTGAAAATGTAAATGTATCGAGGTCCAGGGCCGGCGAGACAGTTATAAAAAGGGGGGGGGGCTTCTCCTAAAAAGTGGGGGGGCCCGGTTAAACACATGCATAGCAACTTAATTATTGATGACAGTAAAGTGGGGGGCCCAAGTCAAAAAGTGAGGGGGCTTGAGCCCCCCCCCCCCTGCCCCTGGTGCCGCCGTCCATGGGGTCTACCAGTATCTTGGCGCTTATTGAATTAAATAGGATGTTGATTCGATCAAGAACTTGTAGCCGCCATGTTGAATGAATAAATGTTGTAGGAACTGTGTTCGTTAATTTCATTCGCTTAATTCCGGAATGAATATAAATGTAGAAGTCATAGGTAGAATTAGAAATAACGTAATCTGATATTCGCGGAAAATCATCGGAGTGAATGGGAGCGGTCATTAAGTCTTTGCGTATTGCTTTATATTATGTACCAGGCAAATACTAAATAAGAACCGGTGTTTTGTGAAAATTAAACTGTGTGTATTAGTTCCCGGTGTCGATGAGTAGAGTGACAGTACAGAATTGTTAGGGAGAAACGCTTTTGCTACCACCTTATATGGAGTTGGTTTTTCGGAGAGACGTAGATGGTGGCCCAAATGTAATATTTAGTGTTAGGTAGAAAAAAATAATAACAAATTTACTAAAACACGGTCGAGTGAATAAGTGTAGTATAGTGGTGAGTTTAGTAGCCTGCGATGCATGTGGTTATTTTCCTATACTCCGAGAAGGTATAGGGGAAAATTCGTCTCTACTTAGATTAAAGACGGAAATTACTATTTTTTTAAATATGATTCTATTTGTTTTTTTTGTAATTTAAAAAAACTGCGAGGAGAGTGTGTTATAAATTGTGAAAACATGGGATTACCTGGCAAACGGTCTCGATGCGCGCTCTGCAGGGCTGGACCGCCCAAAGAGCGGCAAGATGGCGTCCTAGGCTTAATATCGCCAGGTAATCCCGTGAAATCTCGTGTTCTCTCGCGGAGACGAGAGTCCAGTTTGATATAAAAACGGGTCGCTGGAGGCAAGACGGCAGAAGGCTGAGAGCGTAGTCTACGAGGGACGACGTGGAAAGAAGAAGAGAAAGAAGAAGAGAAAGAAGAAGAGAAAGAAGAAGAGAAAGAAGAAGAAGAGAAAGAAGAAGAGAAAGAGGAAGAAGAAGAGAAAGAAGAAGATAACGAAGTAGAGAAAGAAGAGGTGGAAGATTAATTTTTCCTGCTACAAGCTATTTCGGCGTTGTTATGGAAAAATTCGACATCAGATTGATTCCGGAATTCGACGGCTCTCCTGCTGGTCCATCGGTGGTCGAATGGCTGGAGAAGGCCGAGCGTGTTTGCCGGTTGTGCAAAATTAAAGACCCAGCTATGGTCATCCCATTGAGACTCACTAAGGGGGCTTACGCCGTGTACCAGCAGCTCAGTAATGATGCGACCATGGAGCAGATTGCACAGGCGCTGCACGGGGCATTTGGTGCAGATCCTTTTGTTGCCTGGAGGCAATTTTCCGAACGCCGGCTTGGGCCGGGGGAGACAGTGGACGTCTACATGGCCGACTTGAAAAAGCTTGCTGCTCCCTTCGGCGGTGCGAGTGACCGCATATTGGCATGCGCCTTTTTGTCTGGACTTCCGGACGATGCAAGCCGACTGCTGCGAGCATCATTGAGACTCACAGAGATTGAATTGGTGGAGTTGTTGGCGAGAGCACGAAACATCTTGAAGGACGATCGAGAACTGGTCTCTGCAGCGGTTGACACCTTGGACTCGCCAGCAGAGGGCCTACGATGCTATACATGTGGTGGCCCCAACCACTTCTCCAGAGACTGCAGAGGCGGCACAAGGCGCACCCCAAATTATGGAGCACGAAAAGTAATACGGTGTTACCAATGCAATAAGCCAGGCCACATAGCACGGAATTGTCCGGGAAACGGGCAAGGGGAGGACGCCGCAGCGCTAGCACCCTCCCCAAAGCGGCATTGAACAAAGCGCTTCCTGCAGTGACAGTTCAAGTTGATGGGTGTAAACGTTCAGCGCTGGTTGACACCGGCTGTACCCAAACCCTCCTTCGAAAGGAATGTTGCACCACATGGAAGAAACGACAGATCCCCGTCCTGACTGTCGGCAAAGGCTCATTAGTGTGTTGTGGATCCAGTGTTGTTCATATCAGCATTGACAATGGCCCCCCGGTGGCTGTGACGGTGTTGGTGGTCGATGGGGAGCTGCTCGGATATGACCTTCTCCTTGGAATGGACACTATTACACAGCTAGGCGGAATTACTGTAAACAGCGTCGGTGATGTGAGATTCCCTCGACCAGACAAACAAATGTGTGCAGCAATCACTCTTGACGAACCCGATTTCCACGCAGAATATGACAAGGGCACAAACATATGGACAGCGTCCTGGAAGTGGGCAGGCGACCAGCCACCAGTGTCTTTGCGGAATCGGCTGACAGAGTATCCCCCTCCTGCATGGCTTAGGGGGCAGTACGAGGCAGAACTTCAAGTGTGGCTGGATAACGGCTGGTTAATTCCATACCCAGAGGATGAGCTCGGGCCCCCGCGGGGGCTAATTCCCCTGATGGCTATCAGACAAGAGAACAAGCAGAAAGTTCGACCTGTTCTTGATTACCGGGAACTCAATGAACACGTTGACCCGTACACTTCGGGGGCTGACGTTTGTGCTCATAAACTGCGAGAGTGGCGACGGCAGGGTGCGGAAGCGGCCATACTGGACTTGCGAAGAGCTTACCTACAAATACGTGTTGAGAAATCGCTGTGGCCATTCCAGACGGTGGTAATCAAAGGAACTCGCTATTGCTTGACCAGGCTGGGGTTCGGCTTGAATGTAGCCCCGGGCATCATGACGGCGATCATGCGGGCGATCCGGCGTCAGGATAAAGCTGTGCAACAGGCGACATCGTCTTATATAGACGACATTTTTGTCAATGAGAGCCTGCTGTCTGCCCAGGCGGTCAAAGAACACTTTGAGCACTTCGGGTTGTCGTGCAAGGAACCGGAGCGGCTGCAGGATGGGGCGAAAGTGCTCGGGCTGCAGGTGAGCGGAAGTGCAGATGGCCTCCAATGGGGAAGGGGCGGTGAAATCCCGGAAATCTAGGCTCCGAGTGGCTGTGGCGGCTATAAAGCGACGGGCAACTTCTTTGTCAACGGGATGGGACGATGAGGTGCGTGATCCTTCCCTGCGAAGCATGCTGGTGGAAGCTGTGGCCAGAGTGACCAATGATGACCCTGTACGAGGGAGCTGGTGCGTCGATGGGAGTGAGTTTACAGATGGCCTCCAATGGGGAAGGGGCGGTGAAATCCCGGAAATCCCATCTACCATCACACGTCGGAGCACGTTTTCCATGTGTGGAAAACTGGTGGGTCACTTCCCTGTTTGGGTGGACGCCAGCTCACTTGCCCTTGGCGTTGCTCTGGCAGTCAACGGAAGTATAGTAGAAGATGCCTGCTGGCTCCGGCCAGAGAATGACGCTAAGCACATAAACCTAGCTGAACTCGATGCTACACTGAAAGGAGTCAATCTAGCGCTTCAGTGGCAGGCTAGCGTCCTCCACGTTATCACGGATTCCACGTGTGTGCATCGGTGGATGACCGATGCCTTGAACGGAAAAGCACGGCTGACAATGAAGGCATCGGCCGAAATGTTAATCCGGAGGCGGCTTGCTACCCTAACCGAAACCATCAATGAATACAACTTGGTCATAGATGTGACACTGGTGCAGTCCTGTTTGAATCGAGCGGATCGATTGACCAGAGTGCCTCGCCGTTGGCTGGACCTGCAGAAAGAAGTGAACGAACCAGCACCTGTAAATTGTGCTGCGGTGGGACGTAGACTCAGCCCAGAGCGTATCGCTGATGTCCATTGCCAAAGCGGGCACCCTGGTGTAAACCGAACCTTTTACTTCGCCAGGTTGGTTGACCCCTCTGTGTCACGGAGGGCTGTGAAATCTGGTGTGAGAAGTTGCAACACCTGCCAATCGATCGACCCAGCACCTGTCCGGTGGAAGAAGGGCACACTCGGTGTGAAGTATAACTGGGATAGGATTGCGATGGACATAACTCACTACAACGGGGGGAATTTCTTGACCCTTATTGACTGCGGACCGTCCCGATTTGCATTGTGGCGGTCCCTTCGCCGGCAGGATACGGCTGCCATTGTCCATGAGTTGGAAAGTGTGTTCCTTGAGCGTGGCCCTCCTTCTGAGATATTGACCGACAATGGCCCCGCTTTTGTTAGTGCACCGTTCAAACAGTTTGTAGATGGCTGGGGTGTCCGTCTGCGTTTTCGGTGTGCCCATGTGCCCAGTGGGAACGGAATTATTGAGCGCAACCATAGGACTATCAAGACCATCGCAGCGCGGAAGGGGTGTACGGTGGCTGAAGCAGTCTATTGGTATAACGTCACCCCTAAGGACGATACTTCACCCTCCACCGCGCCAGCTAATGCGCTACATACATACCATGTCAGGGCGAGAGGTTTGGAGAGCAGCTTACTGCCCGAACCAGAACCTCCACAGGAGAAAATGAAAAAAGGAGATGTCGTTTGGGTTAAAAAACCCCGAGGCCAGTGCACGACTCGTTACGGAACCGGTCGTGTCACTGAAGTGATCAGCCCGCAGGCGGTGCGAGTTGATGGAGTACCCCGTCACATTAAAGACTTAAGATCGGTATTCCAAACGCAGCTGCCATTTAACGAGGATAATGACATTGAATCCGTGACCAGCGAACCATCATTCTGGTTCATGACGGCTTCATCGCGCAGCGACACTGAGAGTGATAGCCTTGAATGTACTGACCCTCCTACTGCTGATGAAAGCCCGGACAGTAATGCTGCGATGCGCAGCCTCAGGTTCGCTGACCTTCCTGCCACGGAAGACAGCACGGATGACGATGAGGCCCCGAATCCCCCTCCCCGAAGAAGCACTCGAAGAAAAAGGACACGGCCTCCCTGCTCTTTCTGTGATAATGAGATCAGGGGGGAGTGTGTTATAAATTGTGAAAACATGGGATTACCTGGCAAACGGTCTCGATGCGCGCTCTGCAGGGCTGGACCGCCCAAAGAGCGGCAAGATGGCGTCCTAGGCTTAATATCGCCAGGTAATCCCGTGAAATCTCGTGTTCTCTCGCGGAGACGAGAGTCCAGTTTGATATAAAAACGGGTCGCTGGAGGCAAGACGGCAGAAGGCTGAGAGCGTAGTCTACGAGGGACGACGTGGAAAGAAGAAGAGAAAGAAGAAGAAGAGAAAGAAGAAGAAGAGAAAGAAGAAGAGAAAGAGGAAGAAGAAGAGAAAGAAGAAGATAACGAAGTAGAGAAAGAAGAGGTGGAAGATTAATTTTTTCTGCTACAGAGAGGAGGGTTCTTTATTCTTTTTTTATTTTATGGCATTAGTTATCTTCATAATCATAATCATCATAATAATCATCATCATCATCAGCAGCAGCAGCAGCAGCATAATCATCGTTGTCGTCGTCAACAACAACAAAACAGAAGAGAAATTATCTTTTGAATTTCAAAATAATCATTTCATTTCATTAGGTTTTTCATTAAATCGTTGTAATTAATATTACTACTACGAATAATATTAATATGGTGAAAACTATTAAATATGTATACGAAAATTGTAGAACAAAAATGAATTGTGCGGAATATGAATTTATTAGAGAGTGTTTATAAAAGTATTATTTAAATGAAGCGTCTGGATAAGTGTTGGATATAATATAATTGTATAGTATAATATATTTGAAAATATTTAAATATATAATTAAATTAAATAAGCTTAATGTGTTTTTGTATAGGGTTAGGGTTAGAATTTCACATTTACTCATTTAGATAATTTATAACTAATTTCATTTTTATCTTGGTAAGAAGACGAGCCTGTATGTTTATTTGTGGATTTGAAGAAGCTCTTGACATAGTGCCTGGTATGCTTTGCATAAATTATGGGCAAACTAGTGGTTAGTGAAGCTCGTTCAAGTCGTGTTAGAATTAACAGCACTTTTAGTGACAGCTTTAATGTTAAAGTAGGAATATATCAGGGTTCCGTTGCTTTTCATTTGTGTCTTAGAAGCATTCCTCCAAGGGTTTCATACAGGTTGTTAAGAAGAGATGCTGTATGCTGATGATTTAGTGCTTGCCAGTGAAACAATGGAAGGTTTCCTTGTTAAGTTAAAGACTTGGAGGAATGCGATGGAAAGTAAAGGTCTGAGAGTGAATGTTACCCAGACCAAAGTCATGATCAGGGGTTGTAGTGTTGAAAAGTCCTCAGAAAGAGGAAAGTTCCCTGTTTGTAGATAGGAAATCGGGTGTAACTCATTTTTTTGTGGTACTTGTAAGCATTGGGTACACAAGAAGTACAGTGGAATTATAGGTAAGTTGAGAGATGATAACCAGTTTATATGCAGGAAGTTTAAGACAATGAAGAAAGGATGAGAATTCAGATGTGGACAAAGTATATCTAGATAGCGAGGCTATTGAGGTTGTTCAAAAGTTTTGCTACCTTGATGATACCATTGGCGCAAGGGAGAATCTGGTTCTAGTGTGTTTGCAAGAGTTTAAAGTTGTTAAAGTGCATTCAAGGAACTTCTGCCATTACTAACCAAATGAGCATTATCAAGAGTCTACTAGGCATGTGTATGGAGTGTGATGATGTATGGAAGTGAAACCTGGCCAGTGAGGGTTAAGGACATGTGTTACATGAGAAGAAATGATATCAGAATGATATAATGGACAGACTTAGATCTGATCACCTCAGAGGAAGATTAAATAGTGACAGTATAGAGAGATGTGTGCAGAACAAGAGACTTCGTTGGGATGGCCATGTTGAAAGAATGGATGAGAGTGTTTCGGTTAGTAGAGGTAGCAAGGTTATGTCAAAGTTATGGGTTATGTCAAAGAATATATGGAAGAAAGTGATAAGGATGGATTTGAAAGAAAGAGGGATAAATAGAGACCTGGCTAGAGATAGGTTAATTTGGAAGACAATTTCTAAAAGTTTTCAACACATGCCAGCATGTAAAACAGACGTTAAACGATGATGATGATGATGATGATGATGATGATGATGATGATGATGACATTTTAGACAAATTTCATTTTTTTCATTTTTTTACTCATTTTATTTTGTATACATATTGTTTGCATTTTTACATGTGATAAAATTATTAAAATTTAAATATGTGTTATCGCTACTATCAATGCATTAATTAAAGTTTCTGAAAATAACGATAAAAAATGTGAGATTTTTTCAGACAAACCAGTCAATCATTGAATAAGCAACATTTTTATATTACGATCAAATATATTTACATTAAAACAATGACATATCTATATCATTAGTTTCTTATCAGATATTGTTTAATGAAATTTAATTTTGAGTGTGATTGAAAAGAACAAGAAAATGTGCTTTCCTGTACAGGGATTGAACTCACAGCCTTTGATTATGAGAGTTTTGCATTTAATGCATCCCCCTCCTCCTACCACATCTCATCTGATTCACTTTTCGGTGTCACCAAGTAGAAAAGGACATCTATTACAGTTAAGGCGTTATGTGGAAAAGTTCATATCTGCCTTCAATTCCTGGCTTCCCTGGCAGAGAAATGTTTCAAAAGTTTTATATATCATCTTAAATATTCTGCTTAGGGTAGGAAGCTTTGCCGACTAAAGAGAATAGAACCGGATCCACCGAGGTCCAAAAGGAACTTTTCCACATAACGCCTTTCAACAGACAATCTTAACCTCGGATTTGCCGAATTGGATATTTAAAATACTAATCCAGGATTTTTACTTGTAACTCCACGGAAATATACATATAACGGAGTACGAATCCATACGGACCAAGTGAGATATTTTGAAACCTCCACCTTTTACTTGTAAATTGTTAAAAAACTTTCTCCAATTCTACAAACTGTTACTTTTACTATTAACTATCTACACCATAACGTCCCTTTCGTCTTTAAAAATCACTTCGCAATACTGCTAATTTTTTACTTTCCGGCCTTTTATTTCTTTATCCCCAACCTTTTTTGTTTTTTTATTCTTCAATTTTTCAAAGTGAAATGGAACTAGGTAATATTTAATTGTTATAAATACCATATTACCAGATTTTATCCTCTGACGAGAAGAGTTTTATCTTTGAAAAACCATGGTTTAAGGATTAATGTAACTCCTTGCATCTGAACTTTCGATGTAATAAAATGTGTATTAATTTATGTAACTTTATGTAATTTTGTACAATTTTTTATCTTCATCTTTCTTTCTTTAAAATATATATATATATATATATATATATATATATATATATATATATATATATATATATATATATATATTCCAATGAAACGGACAGAGGAGGTCAGTTAAGTTTCTGTTGGTCTGAGAGACAGAGATGGACCTCTGGGAGTTAGGATGAAGGACTGTTTGCGTTCGATTGGACTGGAGTTGTTTGTTCCTGCCAGGCTCTGGGTACAGACTGGTCTGTTGTTTTTGTGTTCGATTAAAAGTGACTGTTGTTCAGTAGAGAGACCAAGTATCATTGTAACTTGTAACTTCGAAAAATAAAATATTGTTACTTGTTTTAAAACTCAGATTTGTAACCTTATGTGAAGGGAAACCCCTTTGCTACAGCACTGATCAGGACCACGTGATTGACGACTAGTGTTGAAATCAAGTACCAAATTTGGACGAAGACAGCAGGCGATTATAATCTGTGCAGTGACGCATACAAATGCAAGTTCACACCAATTTAACCACATTAAAAAATAATGAAAGAAACTATCCTTTAGTTATTTGACCATATTGATGCACTTTGGTTAGGGAAACATTTTCCTTATTTGCAATGGTGAGGTTAACCTGATGAAACGGCAACTGGGTGTGATAGGGTTTTCTGGTGCTGAGGTCATTTCAGACCTGTAAATCTACTGTGCAGTGCAACTTCCAATTTTTCTTTTACAAGTAACCATTCTATACAGCAGGTTTTCTGACATGAATCAGTTCTAGGATTCCTAAGCTGGATCTCACTTGCCAATGGAATAGAAGTGTGAATGGCAATCAAGGTGACATCTGGGTCTATTTGGACTTTTTCCCCAACGTTTCGGCCGATGTAATATCTCCGACCTTCCCTGCTACCACTTTTCAAACTCGGGAATCTTTATAAAATTTCAAACTGAATACTTTATTTTATCCATGGGGGTAGATTGTTCTCATTCCGTCAACCATGACCGGGTACAAGTGTTAATAATTTTTATTCTTATTCTTAGTATCGCTTCAACATCCAGAAGATTATCATTTAGAACTGGTTGTACTCAACACCTTTATCTGTTGTGTGAGTCTGAAATTCCTGGTTATCTTTCTTACTAATGTCACCACTTACTAGGGCCAAAAGAAACTCAAGTTTAATGAGAGTGTTTAAAAATGATGGATGGAATGGATAAAATTTGATTAGTTAAGAAAATCTCTCAAAAAGCATTTGTTGACATTGCATTTGAAGACGACCATGTTATAGTCTGAAGGGAGGCAGTTCCATGGCAATGTGTACCACAGATGGGAAGTTCTTTTAAATAAACTCTGTTCACCGAAATTCCATTTGGTTTTAGGTACACAGAGGAAGAAAAGAAAGTCGATGTTGTACTCTGTCAATGCAGAATGCATGACACCTCACAAGATGTGGCAGCAGTACTCCATCTTAGGATGTATCAGATGTAGAGGATTGTATCAGGTGTCAAGTACTTTCTTAGCAACAGATTTGATGTAGGGGTTCCATTTCAGCTCTGGAGTAAAAGTCAGTTCTAGCAGCTTATCAAAGCAAAGGGCTTCCTCAAGAAGAGAACTATTCATTTCAACAGAGGTAAGACAAAGATCCGAGCGTTTGTGGTGAAAAGAGAGAAGCTTGGTTGTAGAGGTGTTAAAAGTAACAAGCCACTCCCCCCCCGCCATTACACCATATGCTCCAGATTAGAAGAAAGAGAATCAGCAAGATCTTGATCACCAATGCTCTTCATAGACAGTTGTGTCGTATGCATAGATGTCAACGAATGATCTCAGAATATGATTGAGAAGATCATTAATTCTTCTTCTTTGTTTGTCTTTCCTACTTTTTTACGCAGTCCTTTGCATTATTGTTGTACTCTGCAAGATCTTTCAAGCTGCACCGGTTGGGCAGTAGGGGGCAGACAAGGCAGTGTTGCATCGTATGGTTATTCGCAGATGGTTGGGTCAGTTTTGTAGCTCATCTAGTCATAGCAACTTTTAATCACCCCATTCCCGTTCTAAGGCGGTTGAGTGGTTTCCACTGGACCCAAGATGATCTTACTTTCTGAAAAAAAGTAAGACGGCTGGCACTGATTACTTTACTCACACCCAATATTTACGGCAAATAAAAGTGCTTATATCTTCTATTTTATATTAAATATTAAACTTTTTAACGTAAATAGGTCACAAATAAGTCGATAAACAAAAATAACTTGTTTTTGACTAATTTTCCAACTGTATTTCATTCAAAATAATCTATGTAGTCAACAGTAACGTTTACGAATGGACGTTAATTTATAAGTTTTGTCAAATTTTTTTCAGACCTATTAGTACATTTAGATCTTTATTTTCCACATATTGCCAAACCGTATTTTTTTTCAGCAGACAGTTATCCTACTAACGGTGCTTCCACACAGAAAAGTCAAAGATTTTAGTAAAATAAGTTTATATATATATAGATATTATTTTTTTTTTTTTCATTGTCACATTATTGGGAAATAGGAAAGATGGTTTTATAACTCAGGAGATACTTAACGGGGAAAAAATTGAGAACCCCTGCCCTAGGTGATCGGACTCTGCAACAAGTTTTACGTTATTTCTTTATTTTTATATATATATATATATATATATATATATATATATATATTCACCCCATACATGGCACATTACCACCGCGACGTAAGGGGATACTGTGAATTTGGGGTCATATATAAATAAGGACATCCTAAGTGGGGAGTCGTGCAGCGAATCCCTACTCTAAAGTCTAAATCATTGTTTTTATTGTTGTTTTTTTTGGGGGGGGGGGGCATATATTCCCAGGGCCTTGGCGCGTAATCGCACACACACACAAAAAGAATCTCGTTTTATTTTTCCGTTAATAGTATGGGGGCAAAAAGTCAAATTTTACCCAGTGTTTGCGTTGACTTCGTCATGGAAATATAAAATTCTGTGAAAACCTAATGAACTAATTAAACACACACACACACACACACACACACACACACACAAAATGCGAAGAATAACAAAGAGGGCACTTATTATTATTAACATCCCCGGCAAATTAATTGTTTTCATTTTAACAAATCCCCTCCTCCCAAATGTTAAGAATGGCTTTCTAAATTAATTTGACTGGATGTTAAAATGCACATGTACCACGAAGAGTAATGGAATGGCAAAAACATTTCCTATCAATACCGAGGAGGGAAATGAACTGCCAGGCTTCAACCACCTAATAAACCAGTATCGTCCGGGCCTTTGGGTCTGGATTTACGCCGGTCTATTGGGGGTCGTTGGTCCTGTGCAGTTCTAGGAGGTGCACCCCTCCCAGGCTTTACCTCCCCTCTTTGGGGAGGAGTAAGTTGCCCAGGCAATTTTTAAATGGCCAGAATACTCACCTCGAGCCCTGGCTTATCTAATCCCACTTTCCCGACCTTGTGTCACATCTTACCTTGTGGGAGGTAGATAAATAAAGAACTTCTTGCAGCCAGGGGGTTTTACCCCACCTAATAAACTAGTATCATCTGAGCCTTTGGGTCTGGATTTACGCCGGTCTATTGGGGGTTGTTGGTCCTGTGCAGTTCTAGGTGGTGCACCCTCCCAGGCTTTGCCTCCCCTCTTTGGGGAGGAGTAAGTTTATTGCTTACTGTCTGAGGCGCCCTACCGGGAATGCCGACGGGGCTGCCCAGGCAATTTTTAAATGGCCAGAATGCTCACCTCGAGCCCTGGCTTATCTAATCCCACTTTCCCGACCTTGTGTCACATCTTGCCTTGTGGGAGGTAGATAAATAAAGAACTTCTTGACTGTTCGATATTAAAATCTAAATGCGTTTAAAGTTGACGTATGTCGACATCGACATCGACTATTAGACCACAAATCAACAACGAGTTTGACATTAAATAACACGTGGACTTTACGGATATCATTTATGAACAGGATGTTTAATATTCCATTTTCGTTTAAGTTTTAATGTTTACAATGAAAAATAAACATTGATAATAATTATTAAACTGATTTGCTTTACTCGCCCGGACCCCTTTGTGTTTTTGTTTTGTTTTGTTTTTTAAATCGAAGGGGGTAGGGCTCCTTCTAAGTTAATTGTCAATTATTGCCAATAATCGGACAATAACGAAGTTATTTTTTGTAGAGCACAAAAAAAACACAAAAGATTTTGGTAATCATTACTAATAACGACATAAATTATTTAAAGGGGAATACAGTTGGGAATTAGTCAAAAACAATTTATTTTGGTTTATGTACTCATTTGTGACCTATTTGCGTAAAAAATATTACTTAATATACTAGCAAATATTTTTGCTAGGCTGGGAGTATTATATAATTGTGACAGAATTACAAACAATACGTAGTTAAAGCAAAATAAATATTTAAAATATTATTGTTTTAAATAAAATAAAAGTAAAGTACCTTATTTATGGATGTCAATATTTTTATAAATAAAATAAAACCTATTTCATTTTGATAGATGTGAAAATAAACGCAAACACCACAATTTTTTAATGAATAAAATTAAGTCAAACATTTCCTTTTTATAGATGTCAAGCGCGAAAGAAAATAATAGTAAATTACAACATGGCCGTCAACGATTAAGGTATTGCATTAAAGTTCGATTTTCAAGTGTTTAAATAATAAATTATAATTTTATTTCGGGATAAAAAATACAATTTAAGACTAATTAATAAATGTCATCCAAAATGTGTGCGAAAATCAAACAAAATTAGCGAAATATTCAAATAATCCCTATGATACAATTGAACGCCAAACGGAAATGTCTATTTCGTCCTTTCAGTTTTTGATTTTAACCATCTAGTAATTAGAAAAGTTTTTTTAATTTTTTATTTTAAATACAACGGAGGATGTATAATACATTCGCCTACACCCCCTTGAAAACGGACTAGGTAATTCCTGGGAGGACGGTCTTATTTCAACAATTCGGATTAAATCGAGTTTTTTTTTTTTTTTTTTCATTCATTTAAAAATGTCTAGTCACAAAAGAATATTTTTTTTATTGCTCCTTTGCCTTTTTTGGCTTAGATCAAGGTGTAGTATCTGTCTTAACATCTACGTCGGAAGTTTTTATGTAATTATATTCCATGAAACTGAAAGTTTTAAAACGCTATTTTTTTGGTATGAAATCTGTTTAATTAACTGTATAATTAAAATAATATTACTATCGAGGAAAATATAAATATATGATAAAATTTGGCAATACCAATTATAAATGTATATTATAGAATATTAATTTATTAGAAATTTAAAAAGAAAATACATATGCAAATGTACAAAAGCGGGTTTTGTTTGACTGAATTTGGAGATTTTAAATAGTAGATTAGCTAAATTATTTATTATGTTTAAAAAAATTAACTGACAGACATACAAACAGAGAGACAAAATACTTCATTATATAAGAAGCCTTTAAAGTTACCGTAAATATCGATTCTGCGCAAGGCAGCCATCTTTAGTCAGAGAAAGTTACCTCCATAACGTAAATTATGTGCAAAACAAAAATGGCTACTTTGCTCAGAATCGATAGTTACGGTAACTTTAACTTATATATTATTTTTCTAAAGTAAATAGGTCATAAATGAGTATTGATTTACTCCTCTCCAGGAGTTAGGCACAAGGCCAGTTTTTATCTTACTCCCACAAGTAAGATGTGACCCAAGGTCGGGTCGGGAAAGTGGAGTTTAAAAATTGCCTGGGCAGCCCCGTCGGCATTCCCTGGTAGGGGCGCCTCAGGCAGTAAGCAATAAACTTACTCCTCGCCAAAGAGGGGAAGCAAAGCCTGGGAAGGTGGACCCATTGACAGACCCATTGACTGGCGTAAATCAAGACCCGAAGGCCAAGACAACACCAGTATGGGGTGCAGTATCCATCGGAACAGATACTACACTTTGATCTTAGCCAAATTTTTGACTAATTTCCTTTCAAATATTTTTTGTCGCCAATAGTAACGTTTTGTAGAAAAACATAAAAATGCAAAAAAAAAAATGCTGGTATTATTGAAGCCCTGCATTCTATGTTAATACTCCTCTCCCAAATAAGATTCTACTTTTTTAGGCGATTACATAATTATCATATTTGGGTTAACGTCTGTTTTACATGCTGCCATATGTTTATGTTTTTGTTTTTTTAAATTGACTAAATGTTGGACGATTGTGCAGTGTAGTTAACAGAAATAAAGGGGTGAAAAAAACAAAACAAAAACTGTTACCAAAGGCAATAAAAGTTACTTTTCTATCTACTTGCCTAATTATTTTGTGTTTTAAAATCTTTGGAAGCGTTTTTTTATTTCAATTAAAAAGTTCGGTCAAATATATTATGTTAGACTCAAACTAAAAATGGTGGTAAGTATATTTGTTTGTTTTTTTCCACCCCAAAGGACGAAACACCCAACAATCACACTGTGGAGATGTCCCGGCGAAGCTTATTTTGTCTTTTGAGTCTAACGTATAATGATCTGACCAAACTTTTTGATTAAAATAAAAACAAACGCTTTCAGAGACTTTAAAACACAAAAAGGCATGTAGGTAGAAAAGTAACTTTAATTGCCTTTGGTAACAGTTATTTGTTGACTTTGGGTTTTTTTCACCCCTACACTGTTAACTACACTGCACAATCTCCCTTATTGTTTATTTTTTAATTATTCTATCAATTTTTAATGCTAAAGTAGACGAAAATAACTAAATTCATTTTGCAACCCCTAAAATTGTGGAAGCCCTGTTCCAATAGTAGTCCTAACAACAACAACAACAACAACAACAACAATAACAACAATAATAACAACAGTAACAGCAGAGAAAATATATATTAATACTGATTGGTCAATTCTATCAAAATACTCATTCTCGATTGGTTGCTGATTCCGGACTTCAACCAATTAGAAAGACTCATTTCTGGGAGCCGAGCACCTGCCGGCATTGTCAACAATATGTGGCAACCCAAACGCAGCCATCAGTGAAAGACTCAACTTGCCAAACGAACCCTTGTCAGTTATAACACTACGACACAAACTTTTTGCATGCGAATGAAATCTCGCCATGACTACTTTCCTGCTTGCATCTCAACAAACAACACAAGTGACAATTATGGACTACTAAATATAGTAACAGCTTATACTCAACCTCATGAACTCATTCGCACACAAGTCCACCTACATACGAACAAAAACAACACTTTCTTCGTCTAGACCTTTTAACTCTTCCTAACTTTTTTCTTCTGAGTAAAGATACTTTTGGTTGATATATTATAGATGGACGGACTTTCTTGTCATTACTTTTGATAATTCCTCTTTCCATCGACACAGTAACCATAACTCTTGTTTGACTATCAGTGATAACTCAATTCGATGAACTTTGCTAAAATAAAGAGTGATAAAAAAACTTTTTTTTCTAGAACTATTTTACTTTTTGTCATATTGTCACTCTGGACTTTATTGTCATCCCGGACTTAGGGTTAGTGTTTCGGTTAATGAACAACATGTTTATTTTTTGGGTGTTGAAAAAAAACAATTCGTTTTTTCAGAGAAAATTCAGATCAAGTCAAATAATAATCAATTTCCCAAAGCAAAAATTGAAACTCAATGAAGCTTATATTACATAAAGTATTAAATTCAAGATTATATAATTCTATGAGTTAATAATAATTTGGGGGCAAAATAACTTTTACACATGTTTTCAGAGGAGTCAGAAGTAATCCAGACTGCTTACTCCAGCATCCCTTCACCAGAAAGCCAAAAGTATCAGAAAGTCTTCTTTTCTTCTTGAGTAACTTCAAAGAATCGAGATCTCCGGGAGAAAGATTATTTCATCTTATCTGCATTCACTCGACCCTATGTGTTGTCTTTTATATTGTTCCTGTGTTTCTCCTACATAAAACTATTACCCGTCTGTGCAATGTGTTGTTCAATTGTATTGCGTCATAGGGGAGAGGTTGCACAAACCAAAACTTATCCTTGTCCAGTTCCCGTCTTTGTCTCATCTGAAGTCTGGCTATATATATATATATATATATATATATATATATATATATATATATATATATATATATATATATATGAGAAAGGAAGGATGAAGGTAATCCGACGTAATGGGAAATGAAAAAGGAAAAACCAAAAAGGATTTTTTTTTATATATTCATCAACGTTTCGTCTTTATTTGTAAGAATTTCTCAGGATGATAATTTTAAGAAAAATGTCATTTAGATACATTGATATTCTAATTTTCCTCCCCTTAGATATACAAATCAATAACCTCAAAGACAAACTCAACACAGTAAAATCCTCCATATAATTCACACATTAGACTGAAATAGACAGCTCGATACCATTCCTAGACACTCTTATAGTTAAGTCCAACAACAAACTAGAATTCAAGGTACACCGCAGAAACACTTACAAAAATGACTACATACACTTCTACTCTCACCACAATAGCAAGATAAAAACAGGTATGATTATCGGCTTCTTCCTACGCGCTCTTAGAATCTGCAGTCCCCAATACATAGATGAAGAAATAGAATACATCATTAATTCCTTAAAAACACTGCAATACCCCACACATTTTATATTAAATGCCAAGAAGAAAGCCTTTCAAATATTCTCCAAAAACAACACACAAAAAAATCAAACACAAAACACCTCTCTCATAGACAGACCCCTTCTCTTACCCACGCATTTCAATAACACATCCATATGCAACACACTTAACAAACTAGGCATTCCAACAGTACAAACCACATCACAATCCATAAAGCAAACATTATAAACACATCAAGACACTTCCAAAAAAAACCCATATCCCATGCCGTCTTATACACTGTCCCATGCAACAACTGCCATCAAATTTACGTGGGAGAAACACAACGTGAATTGAAGAAAAGATTGAGTGAACACAAAAGGGACATAAAAAAAAACAATAACTCTCTCAGTGCACTTTTCTCCCATGCATTAAAGCATGGTCATGCTTTCAAATTTGAATAAGCCAAAATCACCAAATACATCCACAACAAAGCTCGGCGAAGACTACTAGAAACCGCACTAATCACAGCCTCCAACACCATCAGACAACGAAATGGCTTTTATAATCTATCCCCCTTAATAAGCAAAATTATCCTCACTGAATAAAAACTCAATCTAGATCATGGCTAACCTCTATTTTTCTCTTCGCTCTCAGTTATATTCACATAAAAGTCTCCGCATACACACCCACACACAACCTCCCCCCCCCCCTACACACACACACATTTTCATTCACCACGAATCCAAACCTTCTAACTTACTCATTCCACACATTCTTGACATAGCCAGCTGGTCAAACACTACTACTCTCCAAACATTTCACACCTAACCACAACAAAATCTCCTCTCTACCCCCCTCACCCATTTCACCCTTTCGACTACTTCTCTCACACTCTTACCCACCCACTTTACAACCACCTTCATTTTTACAAATCTTTTCTAAAACTATGACATTACCCACACGCCAAAATCACAGAGCCTCCCCCTCCCCTCCTCTTTCCCCACCCCTCCACTAACAGCCATCCACATTATTTCCGTTCACCCCTACCCCTCCACTTTTTCACTCAGAACCATCCTCATTAATTCCATTCCATGCTACTAACTTCACTAAGCCCGGACCTCGGGCCTGCGCACCCAGTAGTGGCTACTACTTTTTCTCATCAACTCATCATGTCAACCCAATATTTTCACGTACTTGCATGACATTTTTCTTAAAATTATCATCCTGAGGAAGTCTTACAAATAAAGACAAAACGTTGATGAATATATAAAAAAACATCCTTTCTGGTTTTTCCTTTTTCATTTCCCAGATATATATATATATATATATATATATATATATATATATATATATATATATATAATTAATTGAATGACATAATAAAATGAGAAATTAATCAGATTTTATTAAAGTTCAAAAACTAGGAGTGATATTGCATCCTTAACTCATGAGTTTTCAAAGAAAATCTTCTCCTCAGAGGATCATTACCGCAATAACATTACTGCAGGTAATAAAATTAAGCTTTGAAAATATATTAAAAAAATATATAAAAATACATACAGTTTTGCACCCTCTACAAAGATTAGAATCAAGATATAATGCTACTAAAACTTATTCCAATTTTTATAAAAATCCATTACATGATTTTGGTTCCAAATGTCTCAAATTTAAGGTTTAAGCTAAGTGGTCTTAAGAAGAAACTGAAATTCAGGCATCCTGCTTAATGACTATAGATCAAATTCAATGCAAATCTGAATATATATATATGAATATATATATATGAATTTTTAAATTGGATCATATTATGCCCCCCCAACACTCTTTAAAATACCCCAAAGAAACATAAATTAAGGTAATATTTATTAATTGATGTCTAATTGATAAAATTTCACAAAAATCGAAGGTATCTGAATTTTCATGAAAATCTTCCGCTCTCTTTTAACCCCTTTAAACTAAATATAGCTCACATTACCTACCTTTATGCCGAGCAGGTGTGTTCCAAAATTTATTATGATCGGTTAATTAGTTTAGTAGTGAATCCTGTACATACAAATGTATACATATACACATACATAACTTTATATAGATAGAGATGAATCGAGTTATCATCGTTAGTCAAACAAGGATTATGGTTACTTTGGGACCTTAAAATATAAGAGATCCAAATTCTGACTTACAAAACTCCCGACTTTGAATTTTTACATTATTTGGGAGTTTTATCAACTTTATACCAATTAATTTTACCTTTTATTTTTTGTTTTTTTAATTTTCAGCAAATATTAAATAAACAAATAAGATAAACTCAGAAGCTAGTTGGTTTCAATATACGTTTTTTATTAATATAAAATGATGGAAGACTACATAATGGAGGATGCCAAAATAATTATGACGTCATAAAGGATGAATGGTAGTTGTTAAAAGCTGTGGATGTTTATGTTTATTTGAAAGCAGCAGTAGCAGCCGGCATGTGTATGTTTATTATCCATTTTAGATTATCAATGTTAAGAAATGTATTCATGTAATGGATTTTAATCACAATTAGAATAAGGATTCTAGACTTAAGGTTTAGTATCTTGAGTTTAATCTTCATAAGGAGACATAAAAGTTATGCAAAACTGTTCTGTTTGGGAAATTAATTTTACCCATTCTAGGACAAGTATTCTTCTAATATATATATATACAGGGTGGGCCAAAATAAGGGTCCTATCTTTAAATTTGAATAACTTGAATTTGAATAACTTCCACAAAATAAAAGTTAAACTCACCAAACTTTATGTGTGTGTAGACTGACCCTTCCGAGATTTTTTGAAATAAACAAAACAAATTTTAGCCGAAAAACACTTCTTAAAACTTACAAAAACTAAAGTATTGTTTTTTACACTGTTTTGAGTTTTTTAAGCAAAAATAATGTTTTCTAAATGAGGGTACGTTCCTTAGGGCTAATACGGCTCATGCTTGCTTCGGAAGGAGTCCTTTACTTATTCTAAAAAAAAAATCAAAAAAATCAATAAATAAAAAAGTTATGAATTTTTAAAAATAGGACCCTTATTTTTGCCCACTCTCTCTCTCTCTCTCTCTCTCTCTCTCTCTCTCTCTCTATATATATATATATATATATATATATATATATATATATATATATATATATTTGGATGTACAGGATTAACTCTTAAACTAATTAACTGATCATTATGCATTTTGGAACACACCAGCTAGGCATAAGGGTGGGTAATGTGGGCTATATTTACCTTCATTTAATTTTATGCAAAGTTGTTCAAAAGTAGTGGATGCCCTTTCATGAATATTCAGATACCTCCAAGTTTTGTGAAATTTTATCAATAGGTATTAGACATAAATTAATTCCCTAAATCTCGGTTTCTTTGAAGCATTTTAGGGGGTATAATATGGACACAACCTCCAATTTGAACATTCAAATATTTCAGATTTGCATTGAATTTGATCCATAGTCATTAGACGCCAATAAAGCAACAGCCCCTGAATTTCAATTAGACATTTTCTAAAATCAAAATCATGTAATAGATTTTGATCAAAATTGGAATAAGGATTCTTGTTCTGTGCGAGGAACCCATCCTGGGACGGGTATTCTTTTAGTATAGTATAATGTCTGTGTACAAGAAAAATGATCAGGCTATGTAAGAGCATATTTTATTACAAATACTGACCTAACGGGTCACGAGTGTTCGAAATTACTTATTAAAAATACAAGCACGCACTGACCGACTATCAAGTTTGTATTGTCATTTCATTCATTCAGATTGTCATTCATTCGTTTTATTTTGTTTGTTCTCACTTTATTTTCAAATTCTACATTTAAAAATAATATTTTAAAATAATATTTAAAAATAGAGTGAAAAAAAGAATACAAAACGAATAATAGTTTTATTTCATTTTATTTGTTGAAATAGACATTTCTACTTTTCACGTTTCATTTTGTCCTTAATTGTCAAATGTGTGTTGTTTGTGGCTTGTTTTTTTGGGGGGAGGGGGGAATTTGCTATTGAAAGGAAACATTTATAAAACTAAGCAAATTTAATCTTAATAAAACTATATTTCTCATGATTCATTTTTTTTTCTATAAATTGTTAATAAATGAGTATTTTAAATTTGAACTTTAAAATACTCATTTAAGGATTCAAAAACGAACCCTTTCTTTCATCAACCGACATCCAATCTGTGCCAGCATTGTCATTTTCTGATGAAATTCCGACCAACATTTGGCAATCTTTTGTTTATGTTTATAGTGAAAATATCGAAGTCGATTTCATCATGATTTTACTTTATTCTTAATTGATGTTTGTTTGTGTTTCTTAGGGAGGTATTCAAAACCAACGACACCAAGGGAGACTGACGAAAGAAGAAGGGAATCCCAGCTGTGACGTCATACGGGGAGATACGTGTTGGTTTCGCGAGGCAACACGACGCATACGGATTGACCAATCAGAATACGCCAAGAATCGCTAAACCGACCAATCAGATTCGAACACGACGCACAACGATCAACTCTTAAAGGCGACCGCTTCGTCGCTAACACAACATTTTCATTCTAAAGCTAAAACAACTATCAACTCGCAAAAACTCATTTTGCATTTAAAAAGAATAAAATACGGCCTTTAAGGCTTCGTCTACAGGTGATAAAGTAATCACGTAAATATATCTGGATTATATCATTTACAGTAATAATATCTACTTTTTGGTGTGAATTTATCTGTTTTTGAACAATCACAAAACACAGGTAAGTGAAAATTTTCAAAATGTCTTTTTTTTCTTATCTGTTTTCTCTCCAACCTTTTGGAGTTTTTAAAAAAATTTATTAATATTTTATCTTGCTAAGAACAAAATATTTTTTAAAAGATTTATTTTTAACCGATTATTACGAATCTTGTCCACATTTTTTTATTTAAATTTTTGGGTGTGAAAACTAACGATTTTTAACTTTCATGATCGTCTGATCTTAAAAATGTAGATTTTTTTTTCCCTCCGTTTATATTTTAATGTTTTATTTCAATAATTTCAAATGAATCTAAACTTTGATTTTCTTCCAAACAAATGTCATAAAAAAATCTATTTTAAAGCTTAACCGAATTTGAGTTGTTTACGATCTTAAATTTGTTTAAAATGAATTTATTTCAAATAAAACTTTGAAATGATTTTTACTCGTCATTTCTAGATCAACGCCGATTTTTGTCTTGACACTTCAAGACTAGAAATTTATTTTCAAATTTTGTTTTCGTTATTTTAGTCTTTTAAAGTTCTAGATTTATTTTAGTATTTTCAATTTTTTGTACAAATACGATACATATCCTTTATTAACCGTATGTCCCGGTGGCAATACGAAAAAAATTTAGCAAATAAATAAATATACATGTGTTATCCAAACTGATCGAAAAGATTTATACGAGAGTCCCTATTCTACAATTGCACAGTCTTCTTTTCTAGGATGTGGGCGCGGCCGGAAATACAGTATTTATTTTAGTTCAGGGGCTTTAAAAACAAAACTCCATAAAATTTGAAATCTAAGTATCTCTCTTTACTTTGCCACACTAAAATAAAAATGGGATCTGAAATCTTTAATTCTTAGCCAGAAATTAATTTCTCTTCGCCAATTTAAAGGCTTCAAAGTTTATGTTTCGTTAAAACAAAAAAAAAGGTCACCACGGCAGTTTCTGTGACAGTTGAAAAATCGCAACAAATTTTGACATTTTAAGTAATTTCTAGGTAAAAATGGAGGCTTAATGGTCACTGACTTTATACCCGGTGTAACTGAAATGCTTCGCCTCCCTTTATTACTAATGCGTCGCCACTTATCAAAGACGTAAGCCACTCGAGTATAACAGTTAATGAGATGGATTGTCAGTTGGATGATGAGAGGATTGAAAATGATAAAACATCGTTTTCGCTGCCTTTTATCGTAGACGATTTCAGTTGCACTTTTTTTTTTTTTTTTTTTTTTTTGATGCTGAAAAAGTTCAATAGACCTAAAATCTGACTTTTAAATCAAATAAAACACGTGCCCTTTCATTAACCCTACCTCTAACCTTAAATCCGGGTTGCAATTTAAGACAGAAGCTGACGTGAGTATAACTGGACGGGCGCTTTATTTCAATAATCTTGTTCTAAACGTGGTTATTGAACATCAGCATTTTATGTTAAAATAGAATTTCTAAAACGACGCGGCCTCTATTCCGAACCTTTGACAAAAGAGCTCTGTGCCACGTCATTTAAATTTGACCTGACACTTCAATATTTTTTTTTGTTTTTTCTTGACCTTTCTCTTTACAATATTGCAGTTAGGTCAACAGCAGAAAAATAATTAAAAAGAAAAAAAAGAAAAGTGCGGAGATTAATCTTGTTTTCATAATTTAGTTTAGTCAAAACATTCAAATATGGAGTAAAAGTGATTTTCAAAAATTAGTTTTTTCCTCAAAACACAAATGCTCGTCATAACCCAAAATGTTTATAAAATCAATATATAAAAAATGGGTGCTTATCTAGATTAGGACCCGAGCTAAAATCGACTTGGTGTCAGTTACTCGGGTCCTAATCTGAAGTACCAAGAAATGAATCAAGATAATGTTGAAATCCAGTGCATTTTTTTCTCTTCTGTTTTTGTATGATTATCTTGATATTTTTCTCGATTAACATGAAAATATAATTTTTAAAAATCACGATTAGCCATTTAACAATTGGATTAGGATATAACATTTTACCCCCTCCCCCCCCCCCCCTGAAAAAAAAGAAGTGTATAAATAAACTAAATCTCTTAAGACTTATTTTGCCATCTAATTTGCACACGTGTTTGTAGACACAGCGAAAAGATAACGAAATACCAGGACGTGAAGCATGATTTTAAAAACATGGTCACTGAGAAAGAAATCAAAATTTTACCGGTTGTGGTAGGAAAACAGTTTTACTTAGATACAATCCCTGGAAGACCAAGTTGTGGCCATAAAAGGGGACAACGTCTATCCTTCAAAGAGCTTTCGGCTATAAATTGATTTCATAACGAAATCAAGTTAGCCATTTGATTTCTTCGAACGATTATATAATTAAAAAAAAAAGTGTCTGTAAATTTAGATGGCGACGCTGAAAGTCACTCTTTCTCTAAATGTTCGGCCACAAAAAATATTGTGATTGAATGACAGTGAGAAAAATAGCTATGTTAAAGATCAGTTGTTTCAATTAATTTAAAATTAATTACGGTTAATTAGAACAATTAAAGCAATTTTTGTTTTTTCTTAACCAATTCCAAAACTTGCATCAGAAAAAGACAAATGTTGATTAACTCGTATTATAATTTCTCTACTTAAAATTATGGGTGCCTCTTGAAATAACACTCCCGGTAAATACGTTAAATAAAATTAATTTTAGGAAATGTATACGTTTTCAGTAGGTTTTTTTTTTTTTTCCCTCTCTCTCTCTCTCTCTCTTTCTGTAAATTATGTCCTATGTGACTGATAAAAGAAACGTTCCTCATTAATCGACCTTGTATTTTAACTAAAGTGAAGAAAAAAGGATTGTCTGCCCCTTACACTATTGTAGCTCTTCTGAAATGAAAACAATTCGCCTCGTCCCTAAAGTGCAGAAGTGTCTGATTCTAACCATAACGATTCCTTACTAATCTGGAGAGGCACCTAATATTTTTCATACATTTGAAATCGCAATAAGGTTTATTAAAACCTCGTATTTCTGCGATTATTGCCCGTGAAAGTGAACAAGATGAAGTCACATCTACTGAAGCGATGAAACATATCTTAAATAGTAACGTAAAATTTGGTTACCGTTTTTTTTTTTAAATCATAACAAAGATGTATTTCCTAAAATTAGAATTTACCAGGTAGTGTTATGTCAAACAACTTCGTATCTCATAAACGTAATTTCGATATTATTTACTATATCGAATATTTTTTAAAATCTGAAATGCAGTAATACGTTGCGATTGAAATAGAAATCCTGGCTGTGAGATCTTACAAAACTTTATTTTCTTAATTTTTCATTTCCCTTTCAGATGATGAAGAGATCCAACTTTCGCGCGTTGATTGTTGTGGTGATGACACTGGCCACAGTGGTCAGTTGTACCAAGAAAGATGAAGACACTAAGAAAAAGGAAACTGTTGGTACAGTCATCGGAATTGATCTTGGAACTACCTACTCTTGGTAAGCAATATATTGAAACGTATTTTGTAAATTTTCAATAGTGCTCAATAAATACTTTAGAGCCTTATGATAGAATGGCCAGAGAAGATTAGTTAGATTGCATTTGTTGAAGACAATTGAGATATGTTGATTACATTTGTTTTGTTTTTAATGTTATTAAAGTTGTTTTTAATACACCTGTATAAACAACACTAATGTGTGTGTGTATGTATGTCAGGTTATGTTGAAAATCAAACTGAGCTAAAAAAAATTTTTACGATACATATTTCAGAGGAAAAAGAAATATGTAACATAGTTTTTAAATAAATTATTTGTGTGTGCAAAGCCAGTTAGCTAAAATTCAGAATTAGCTTATTTCTCTTTCTATATAAGTAAAAAAAATGTGATCTTCGTTTTTGTTCATGAACTATTACTATTTTTTTTTATTCCCCTTTATTACGTTTGATAGATACGTGGGGAGAGAAGGGGTCAAACAAGATACAATGAGAGGAAGAGTGATAGACACACACTTAGTAAAAGATGGCTCATTTGGTGAAGTAATTACAAGTTACGGCTAATTAGAACAATTAAAATGGATTTTATTTATTTAATTTTTTTTTTCAAACATATTTTAGCATGTTTTGTGATTAAAATATGTAGTAAAAGATATTTAGGGAAACAAACGTTGAGCTTTAGATGTGAGGCAGATGAGACAAAACTTGTATGTGGAGATTTTATGTTTCTGCTTTAGCAAAGAACAGATAAATCCGAATAATCTTTGGTCTTGATTATAAATGTAAAACCTTCAGGGTTGATTGTTGTCTGCTTTTTCGTTTTCTCTCTACATTTTGTTGAGCGCATGCTGACTGGCAATTTCGACATTAGCTCTATCACCAATATTGAGCACCGTTCTTTATAGATGTAGCAACTAATATTTGTACAAAACTAATTTTACTATTTTCCTTTTTTTTCTCTCCAGTGTGGGTGTGTTTAAAAATGGCCGAGTTGAGATCATTGCTAACGACCAAGGTAATCGTATCACTCCCTCCTACGTCGCATTCACAAGTGATAATGAACGTCTGATTGGAGATGCGGCTAAGAACCAGTTGACCAGCAATCCCGAGAACACTATCTTTGATGTGAAGCGCCTCATTGGTCGCACCTGGGATGACAAGTCCGTGCAACACGACATTAAATTCTACCCTTTCAAAGTGATCAATAGGAACAACAAGCCGTACGTGCAAGCGATGGTCAGTGGAGAAATGAAGACTTTTGCGCCCGAGGAAATCTCTGCTATGGTTTTGGGTAAGATGAGAGAAATTGCTGAAGCTTACTTGGGCAAAGATATTAAGAATGCTGTTGTCACGGTCCCGGCTTATTTCAATGACGCTCAAAGACAGGCAACAAAAGACGCTGGATTAATTGCTGGACTAAACGTCATGAGGATTATCAATGAACCGTTAGTATTAATTTTTTTTTTTTTTTTTATATCGTACGGCTTCCCTTCTTTCCCCCCCCCCCTCCTTTAGAAAATGGAAAATGTTGATGTCCAATAATAGATTTATTATAAGATTTAATATCTTTTTACAAAGATAATTTTAACACGGCACACTGGTTACGATCTGAATGATGCTCACATTGATGTGAATATTTCATACGAAAGGGAAAAAAATGCTTCGACTAAGATTCATTCTGTTCATTTTTGAGTACTGGGAAACGCATTTCACTTGAACTAATCTACGATCAAACATGAGGAAATTACCTCATTATTAGTGTTTTCTGCTTCTATATTTGTCGGGTTATTCCTACCAACCTTCCGCTTTTTTGTAAATTTTTTTACAACATACATTTTATAGGTGATGGCACTTTAATTCTGTCTGCATCTTCTGCAAGTCTTTGTGAGTCAGAACAAATTTGTTGCTATCGAAGTCTGTAAAAATTGATTGATGTGAATAATTTAAAAAAAAAAAAAAAATGGGCAAAACAATGTTTTCATATTTTATGAAGTGACATTTTCTTTCCAATGTGAGAACCGAGTGGCATTTTCATGCAAACTTAGTTTGTACTCGACGGCAGTAGTCCGAGAATTCGGCTAAACTTATTGTTTTCAACGATACAATAGTGACATCGATTGAAAGATACTGGTTTTAGGCACAAGATGACACTATATGTGAATTTGGCCTATAAACTAATTTTAGCCATAAATTTCACATTTTGCGCAACCATGGAGTAACAGCCATTTAAAAAGAAAAGAAGAAAAATTCAATGTCATCCCTTTCTTACCGATGTCTGTAACAATTTCTTTGAGTTTTAACTCTCAAAAAATGATTTAATATTTGCTGAACTTGTCTTTCAGAACTGCTGCGGCCATTGCTTATGGTCTTGATAAGCGTGAAGGAGAGAAAAACATTTTGGTCTTTGATCTTGGTGGCGGTACTTTTGATGTATCTCTTCTGACAATTGACAATGGCGTCTTTGAAGTGATGGCCACAAATGGAGACACTCATCTTGGTAAGCATCTTCCATCCATTTTTCCTAAAAGAAAATCTATAGACAATTTTCTCTTAAATATTTCATCAGACATCAACAATGCTGATTTAAATTCTTTTAATCATTTTCTGAATTCATCCATACTATCTATACTAATGCTATTTTCAACTCGATTCTGACAATTTTCCTAATACTGTGTCCGGTCCCTTATTTTTAAATGTCTTAGATACCCTTATTGTTCTAATGGAGCCAGTGGTTTGCCGATGGACGGTATACTAGTGGCAGAGCTATCTGTCCTGGTTGCGAAAGTGATCACTTGCAACACTCCATTTAGATCCTAGTCAGACAAAACGATATAAAAACTAATTAACAGAACCTGCTGCTATATACAACTATAAAACTCTTACAGCAACTAGTTCATACTCATTGACCTTATGTGTTCCAACACTGGCTTTAGATTTTAAATGTGGAAATTATCATGAACAAAATGATACTGTACTTGAATTGGAATCTACAGAAAATTGTAAAAATCAACTTGTCACCCAAACATTTCTCTTTTTTGCAAAATATCAACCAGCAACAAAGCAAACCTTTGTTTAAGCAAGAAATGCCGCACAACTTTAAGAAAATTTGATAAAGTTCAAACGGCAGAAAATCTTAATAATTAATAATAAACAAAAACTGCAGAAATTACCTAAATTGAAGAATAGGATAATTGTCTAAATGTGTAAACAAATTAAAAGCTAGAATGTCTCCATTTTGGGCGTAACTGTCATGTCCACTAAACCCGACAGCCTACAACACGTTTCATTAGAAAATCACACATTACTTGTATTGTCACCACTTTTATCAAACTATAAAAAAGATGTCTTATTTGGATGATTCGTCACAATGTTTGACCAAGTAGGGCATCTTAAATTCTGGAGAACCCTTTATTCAATCCACAGGGTCGATTCGTTTATGACTGGGTAAAAGTGTTATTTTATTCTTAGTTATTATTGCCTGTTGTGAGGATTGAACCCTTGTGCCACAAGTTCATAAAAATAACCAAGATGCGAATAGGAGTGCAAATAATCTAAAATCGTCGGGTCAAATTACGAAATGTGATGCATTGTGCGTTTTGCATGTTTATATGTATTAGAACCTGTTCAATTATTCTTTTCCTATATTTCAGGTGGTGAAGATTTTGATCAGAGAGTGATGGAACATTTCATTAAGCTGTACAAGAAAAAGAAGGGAAAGGATCTCCGAAAAGACAATCGTGCTATTCAAAAACTGAGACGCGAGGTTGAAAAAGCCAAGAGATTGTTGTCTACCCAACATCAGGCCCGACTTGAAATTGAAGCCTTGTACGATGGGGAGGACTTCTCTGAATCCATTACCAGAGCTAAATTTGAAGAATTGAATATGGTAAGTGGTTATCACTGTACGATTGTCCTAAAAAAAATATTTACATTTTTCCAAGGTTTGGTTGATGTACTCTCCAGCATTCTGTACGCATGTTCATTTAACTGTATGTAAATACTAGCGGAGATACCCAGCACAACATATTGAAATGGGAAGAGTAGACAGGGCACTGGTTAGTTAATTGCAAATCAAGGCTAATTAGAACACTTAAAAAAAATTTTTTTTTACAAATGCCAATTGGCTTACAATAGTGAAATTGTTAATCAAGCACAAGTGTTTGTTTCTTCCATTGTAATATTTACTCGATTTAATTTGAATTGCATCATTGTTTTTCTTATAGCTCTATTGGCGAAATTGGGGGGGGGGTGTATCATTTAAATAAATAAAATCTTTACTGGTATTTATTAAAATGAGTTCTAGTTAATCCATGTAAATTAGCTATAGGATTTTGATTGAGATTATATATATATATATATATATATATATCAAATGGCCGATTGTCAGTAGGCGGGCATTATCAGGCCAATCTTGTACAATGTGGTGGGGTGGGGCTCATATGGGTATTTCCGTTGGTCAGTTAGCGTAAAATTTATTTTATATAGATGAGTCGGATGGGAGACTGGCAAGACACAAGGTGCTAACATTTGTCACTCGAGTAGAAAGATGCACTGTAAGCTATTCATCTAACAAAGTTATCTTGACAGATTTTTCAGTCATACTCAAACTTTGCTTAGCCAATTTTCATTTGTTATTTGTACAGTGCTATTGGCAACACACTTTGCTCCGATTTATTTTTTAAAAGTGCTTATCCATCCCAGACAACCGTTAGTATAAAAACATTTTTAAAATAAACACCAAAAACTAAAAATCACAAGAGGAATAATTTTTAATTTAAGACTATAATAGTCGACTACCTAAACTGAAATGATTTCACTGCATCTCGCACAACGCTAGGTAGGTACAGCCACTATGATGGTTTCCTATTTTAATAAATGACGAAGATCAATTATTTCTCCCAACTTCCAGATAGAAACATCTTCCATGCGAGAGAAGTGACGATCAGCTCAGTCTTTCCAAAACAACGCAAATAGTACAAAATAGTTTACCACATCTTTTTTGAAGAAATTGAAAAAATGTAAACTTGTATTAAAATTTAAAAAAACATTTTTTTAATTAAATTATTTATAATTAAAATTTACATATCTATAATTAAATTTGCATTTTTTAAAAAATGTAAAATTTCTTTCATATTAAAAAAAAAAAAAAAAAAAAAAAAAAAAAAAGTATAAATCACAAACCACCCATGACTTGAGCAAATTAAAATCACTCAAGAATTCTTCTTTATCTTCAGGATTTGTTCCGTTCTACGATGAAACCAGTCGCCAAAGTTATGGAAGATTCTGACCTCAAAAAAGAAGATATTGATGAAATTGTCCTTGTTGGTGGCTCTACGAGAATTCCCAAGATCCAACAATTAGTTAAGGACCACTTCAATGGAAAGGTGAGCAAGTTTTACATGTCTGGCTGGCTCATTGTTGCTTTGCAAAGTGTACAAATTTATTTCTTGTTAAAATGACTGAAGAAAAATTGTTGAAAATCAAGTCGATCCCTCTAAATAAATGCAAAATATTTGTCGAGAAAAAACGAACTTATTTTAAAATAAGTCAACTTAATAAAATGTCCCATTTCAAAAGCAATATGTAGTTTAACTTTGACTGATATCGCATATACATACATAAACAGTATGTAAAAAAAAAAGATGGTGCTTTTATTGTGAATTAACTTGAAATAGGATGTTTTGACTTTAATGGGCCTAACCTATACATTTACTCGTTTCGATATAATATTGATTCTATAGTGTGACGTGTCAGATGTTTTAAGATGAAGCTAATCGTTGGTCTGAATGATTTTCTTTTAGGAACCGAACCGTGGTATCAACCCCGATGAAGCCGTGGCGTATGGTGCTGCTGTTCAAGCTGGTGTGCTTAGCGGTGAAGAGGATACTGGAGAATTGGTATTACTTGATGTCAACCCCTTAACCATGGGTATCGAAACAGTTGGCGGCGTGATGACTAAATTGATCTTGCGTAACACTGTTATCCCTACAAAGAAATCTCAGATCTTCTCCACTGCCTCTGATAACCAACCCACAGTCACGATCCAAGTATTTGAAGGTGAACGTCCTATGACTAAAGACAATCACTTGTTGGGCAAATTTGACCTCACCGGCATTCCACCAGCACCCCGTGGTGTTCCTCAAATTGAAGTCACATTTGAAATTGATGTGAACGGTATACTCAAAGTGACCGCCGAAGATAAAGGCACTGGAAATAAGAACAACATTGTCATTCAGAATGATCAGAATCGGCTCACTCCTGAAGAAATCGAGAAGATGGTTTCCGACGCCGAAAAATATGCCGACGAGGACAAGAAGATAAAGGAGAAGGTCGAATCTCGTAACGACCTTGAGGGTTTCGCTTATTCGCTTAAGACTCAGCTGGCAGACAAGGAGAAGTTGGCCGGCAAACTGAGTACGGAAGACAAAGAAACCATCGAGAAAGCCGTGGAGGAGAAGATAAAGTGGCTGGAAGAGAACCAAAATGCCGAAAGTGAAGACTACAAAGCGAAAAAGAAGGAACTTGAAGAAATTGTACAACCGATTATGAGTAAATTGTACCAAGGACAGGGTGGCGAACAACAACCACCACCACCACAGGGTGGAGAACCAGAAGAAAAAGATGAATTATAAGATTAAGATCTCATAGGATTCTTCTGGGACATTTAACAAATTCAAGAGAAACAGTTTCTACCAATTAAGTTTGCAAGTCCAGCTCAACTTAAAAAAAAAAAAACTGATTTTTTTTTTTTTTTTTTTTTTATTATTCCTGCTGAAAATACCAAGTGATTGAGAGACTTGTGCGCGTGTATATAGTATTCATGTACTGTGTTGTATTCATGTACACATCTCAAAGATTTTTTTTTTGTCTTTTTTTTTTTTTTCTGAGTCTTTGTCTGGCTGCTATCAACACTTTCTATTTCTCTTCCCATCCCCCAACTTCATCCCAAGCCTCAATCACTAATGGCAAATTGTTTCTCTATTATAAAAAAAAAACACTTGTTTCCAACTGGTAAAAAATGATCCCCTTCGTCTGTATCAGACAAGATACAAAAAGAAACCAAACTTGACTCTGCAAGTCAAAATGTTTGTAGGTGAAGGTAGCAGTCAGCTGAAGATCTGCAGGTTTTAGGTAACCATTTCAATTTGTATAAAAAAGAAAAAAAATACTTTACCAAAGTTGTTGTCTTTTGTAATTTGTCATTTAGCTGCTCGATTCTTTTTCGAGCTGATTGCATGTACTATATAAGAGGGAGAGATCAGCTTTCTGTTTTTTTTTGTTTGTTTTTTTTTACTTTAATCAAAAAAAAAAACTGTTCACACAAAACATTCCTGAAAATAGTGCAACCATTTCTTAAACCGATTTGGGGTTATTACATATTTATAACTTAAACACACAAAACTGGGGGCTATTTCTTCTAAAACTTTTTGCTACTCCCTCCATCAGAAAGCTATCTGACCCTCTTTGTTCTGTTTGTTTTTTTTTTCACTAAGGGTTTGAAAAACAATTTAATAAAGACTGAAGTAAAATTTCTGATTGCTTAAGTGTCTTCAATCATCTTTTGATGCTCTTCTAGGTTTAAAGAATTTCTCGAATGAATTTAATAAAAATTAAAATAGGACTAGACATACTACTCGACTTTGATTCATTCGAAAACTGCTGCAAGAAGAATGTCTTAAGACTGTATTTCTATATTCTCATAATAGGAGTTCTAATTTATATACGTGTTTGTATAGTCACACTGCTGAAGAGTTGCTTTTTCTTTTTTGATTGACATCAAGATATATTAGTTGTGTTGAATCAACCTAGAGCGGGAGATGAGTGACTTGATGAAATAATTACAGTTAATTAGAACTATTAAAACTTTTTACAAACATAACTCGAGCTGAGGAATACATGTTTGTTTTTTTAAATGAGAAAAGGGGGGGGGTGAACTTCGTGTTAGTTTCTGCTTCAAAAGTTTTGCATTGATTACTAGAATACACTTCACAGAATATCCTGACTAATTACGCATTAAGTAAAATAACTACCATAATGTTTGCTTCTAGGTCGACTGTGATCTCAATACTTTGATGAATAGCTAAAACCCTGCATTTTTACTTAAATGATCTCTATGCTTGTCACTGATTAACACTAATAATACTGCCAATACACATGGACAAAAAATCAAAAGGATATAAGTCATCCAAACTCTACACTGTAAGATTAAGTTTCTTTGGCAGTTTATTTTTGTAATTACGAAGGTTTAGGTAAGAAAGATATTAAGCGTATTTTGTCGAATATGTAAACCACAAGAGAACACAGCTCTAAACCTTAAAGATAAGGGCGGTTAAGTAATGTTCATAACATTATATACTCAAAATACAGCTGATATCAAATCTGCTCAATGTAGGAACTTTCAGGGCAAACAGCCATTGTAGAATCAACAAAATCTCATCCCATTGTTTGTAAGACTTTTCTTTCTTTTTTTTTTCCAATATGTCTCTTCTACACCGATTCCATAACATCATAAATAGAAGTTGAATCCAACTTCAACATTATTCATCCTAAAAATAAAACAAAAAAAAAACTTTTATACAAATATTAATGAAATTGAAGGATACAAGACTATGACTTGTTGGGTCAAACCATTTATAGCTATATTTTTTGCTTTCATTTGAAAACTCCTAAACTGATATTTTCTTGCATAACAAATAAGTCTCTTTACTTCTATATATCTTCACATTAAGTATAATAAATATTGAAATAACTTTATCTGTGTTTTATATATTTGTTTGTATAGGATTAACTGATCATCATGAATTTTGGAACACAGCTGTTAGGCATAAAAATGGGTGATGCGAGTTATATTTAGTTTTATGCAAGGAGAGGGACTGAAAATTTAGATACCAGTAGGTATAACACAAAAGAATTCAGTTTCTTTGGGGTATTTTTAAAAGGCATATTATGAGCACCTCCCATTTGAAGATTAGGAAGCAAGATTCCTTAAGCCTGAAATTTTAAATCAAGGGAGGCGCGAGAGCGCTTTATCCATTAATAGACTTCACAAATGGCCTATGCTGGAAATCTTATTTCTTTGATCAATCATAACTCATAAACCAAATTAGTTCAAACTTTGCACAAAATTTATTTGATAGGTTCTATAAGTGTGTAGAATTTCAGCATCATTAGTCAAGGCAACCCAGAGATCCAGAAATTGTTATCTGTGTGTATGTACGTATGTAGATTCAGCTGATTTTTGGCAGATAGAGGTTCTAGGGTTTAGTTGATGGCATTTTAATTTCAGTTTACCATATACCTTAGTTTTCCAGAAAATTCCAAAAAACCTTCAATGACCAGTATTCATACACTTTATTCTATATCTTATCGACCATTTGATGGATTCAGCTGATTTTTGGCAAAGATAGAGGTTCTAGTGTCTAGTTGATGGCATTTTAATTTCAGTTTACCATATACCTTAATTAGTCAAACTACCAACTATCATCAGTTATGAGAAGGCATTGTATTGAGGCATAGCCTTTACAAAAAAGTAGTGACATTCCATGAAAAATGCCAGTATACTGAAATCATAATGGAAAATTCATATACACTAACTGTACAAAAGCAAGGAAATTCCCAAATTTTTACACTTTTATTGTCATTAAGGATATGCGAGCACAACAGGGCTATGTATTTTACTGGTAGGAATTTTTCTTCAGCGCACCTCACACACTTCATCCACTCGTGCATAGAGATTTATACTGTAGTGATGTGATAATGAAATGGTTTGGTTGATTGTAGTCATACCCTTAATGACAATAAAAGTGTAAAAATTTGGGAATTTCCTTGCGTTTTTGTACATTTAGTGGATATAAATTTTCATTTTAACCCTATTAAGGGCATATGATTTCAGTATACTGGCATTTTTCATGGAATATTTTCTAGAATCAAAATCCTGTAATAGATTTTGATCAAAATAAGGATTGTTGGTTTTTAGATCTTTTTATATCCTTTATTTTATTAAATAGTCCATGTCAAATTTTTATCTCTACTTGTTTGACAGTTAATGGTCGAATCATCTAGCAAACTTCTTTTTCTTTTTTTTTTTTTTCTTTTTTTCAATTAAAAAATGAATCTTTATCAGATTTTAGAAATCTCATTAATCCAATTGTAATACAAGTGAAAACCATAAAGTGAACAATAAACCTGAAATGTCACATGGTGTTCTTTGCAACAAATAATTTTTTAATGTCCCTCCATTTTATTGGGTAGTCAGGTCCTCATTGATAAACATTGGTATAACTTTAAAATATTTTTATACCATGTATGCATGGTCCTTGTTTTGTCAACCCTAACCTCCTAAGACTTTTTTTATAACTGAAAATTCAATTACTTTTATATTATCCTAAACTATAAACATTCTTCTCTAGAAATAAACTTATATAGCCATCTAATTTACATGTGTCTGTTGATGTAAATTCCATGACATTAGAAAAGGTGTCACTTTCTCTAAATGCTCAGACATTAAGAAATATATTGATATTTGAACACCAGAGATGTGAGTTCTCTGAATTTAGGAATTTTAAATTTTTTTTTATCTTCCTCTCCTTTACGTTTTGCTTTTTCTTTGAAAATGTTAATTTTGCCACACTTCAGGTGATTTATGGGTAGGGGGTAAGAAGACTAGTTTCATCACTGAATTGGAAATTGTTTTGTCACTAGGACAGATGAGTAACTTGTTCAATTAATTATTACGGCTAAAAATTTTTATTTTGAGAGCAAGTGGTAAGTAGTTTAAGGCGAAACGCTGGGATTCACCACACTATTGAAGATTTTACAGAAATCGCGAGTACCTAGTTTGACTGAATGTGTTTCTGATCATCTCTATACCTTCTCTTTGCTTCATCTATTACAGTCTTACAACGATTTATTGACGCTATAAGTTTCTGCCTATTTGAGTTGACTTGTGGTTGTCTGAATGCTTGCTACCTCTGAGCAATAGCAGCTTCACAGGGTGAACCGTTGTGGGGCTTGCAGTAGAATTTGGTGAATAAATAGGAAATTAGAACAATGAAAATGAATTTATTTTTCAAACATAACTCAATCCCAGAACCAAGGAATATTTTAATATGCATTTTGTGATTTTAAAAAAAAAAAAAAAAAAAAACACTCAATAAGTCCAGGACCTAACTAAAACAAGATTTGACTTTACTATCAACATGGTCCATTTTCTTTTTTTCTTCATTTGTGGCCGTTTTTTGGCGATTTCTTCCTTCAAACATACCAATAATGCTATTGGTGGTAATCTCAATGAACCTGGTGCATCTCAAAATACGGAAGCTGTCCACTTGGCTGACAGTCGATTAGACTTTGGAGTGATGGCTCCATGTTTCATCCATTGTCATATATTGATGCATCGACTGTAAGCAAACGTGGCATCCATTTTGAATGAAGCTTTCTCATTGACAAACATTTTTGCAAAATGGTGAATACACTGCCTTCTGCTATCTCATCCAACTTGAATTTAAAATCAGCTGTTGTTTCTGACAGAGCAGAGTCCAAACTTAGTACACTTAGTATTTTTTTCCATATTTTTCCATTGTTTTGAAAAATTTCACTGTAATTTGTAAACTAATAATTCGATTTTGACATGTACCATTTTAAGATTATTACAATCATGTTTTTTTAGTGTTTGATTAGTGTCAACATCTAAGACTTGAGTGATGTGTTATGTAGGGAAAAAATCCTTAGAGAAACGAATGTTGATTAACTTAGTTTTAATATAATAATTGATTTTGTATCAGCTGTTCCTTATATACTGAGTGTAGTCAGCAAAACGTGTAGTATACATTTGTTGAAAAGATTAACCATTTTTACTCGATTAATCTTAATGCTCAAAACGCTCCATTTATTAATGGATCGATTGCTTTAATAATTATCATTGGTTTGATGAGAAATCCAAAGAAAACTTGTGCTTAATCTTATTACAAGATTTTCATATGAAATAGAATAAAGATGGAGTAAGTTCAGGAAACTTGTTACTATCAGGCATGTGTATGCAGTGTGATGATGGAAGTGATACCTGGTCAGTGATAGTTGAGGACATGCGTTGATAGGATTTCAGAATGATATGATAGATGTGTGTCTTAAAGACAAGCTTAGATCTGATGACCTCAGAGGAATATTAAATCTGGACAGTATAGATATCTGCAGAACAGGAGACTTTGTTGGTACAATCACATTGAAAGAATGGATGAGTGTTCTTGGGTTAGTAGATGTAGAACAGCAGGGGTAGCCAAAGAAAACATGGGACGAAGTGATAAGAATGGATTTGAGATAAAGACCTGGCCAGTTTTGAAGTCAATTTCTAAAAAACCATCCAAGACATGCCAAAATGGGGGAGGGGGAGTATCAAAGAATTTTTGTTGGCCAGGACTTTCTTGCTTAATGGAGAATATGGGATCTTTAATCCTAAGATGAGGAAAACCTCTCCAGTATGCTTTAAAATCCAATCCAGTCGAAACACCTCCAACTAGAAACTAGAATGTTGACAATATAACGCCATTCACAATAAGACAAAAGGAAATAACCTCATTAGCCAAAGTAAATTTGGAGAACTTCAAGACCAATACCATGATCATATACTGCTCTTTATTCAGATGGGTTCCAGACCCTGGATGGAACAGTCAGCCACCATTATGCACAGCCATGGCAGACAGCTGAATAATACTTCTAGCTGCACAGCCGATGGTGTAAGAAATCAGTAAGGGCTTGAAGAAAGGAAAATACATAATTTTCTCAAACGCTTTGTTGAGTCTGACAGCGATTGGAAGAGGAAATATTTGAAAGGTGTCACTGGTAGGCCTAAGTCATGTGTGAAAGTAGGAAATCAAAGAGCTGACATACTTGAAAAAAAGCATCTAAAATAACAATAATTTGGAAACTTTCAAAACTAAATCATATGAAAATGTCAAACAATATGGAAAATATGTTCACAACAAATTATATGAACATCAACCAACAGTTGAAAGACGTGGAACTGCTACTCACTCGACCGAAGACAAACAGTCCGAATCAGACATGTCATCTCTATTTATATAAAGTTAGCTGTGCAAATGTTTCTATATTTCTGTGTAGAATTCACTCCTAAACTAATTAACAAATTCTTATGAATTTTGGAACACAGCTGCTAGGTGTAAGGGTATGTAATGTGGGATATATTTAGTTTTATGCAAAGAGTGAGTGGGAAGTTCTTTGTGAAACTTCAGACACCTCCAATTTTTGTGAAATTTCAAAAATAGATATAAATATTTCTCCAAATTTTAGTTTCTTTGGGATAAAGGGTTTGGGGAGGATAATATGAGAACATTGAAAATTTTAATATTTCAGATTTGCATTAAATTTGATCCATCAAGCAAACAAGACGACACCAATCAAGCAAGATTCCCTGAACTTAAGATTAAGTCTTAAATTTTAGACATTTTCTAGAATCAAAATCAGGTAATGAGACATAAAATTGGTGTAATACTGTTTTACTCTTCCTGGGACAGGTATTATTTAGTATAAATAATTATATATATATATATATATATTATATATAAATTATTTGTAATTCTGACGATTCCAAACTATTCCAAATATTTGTTTATTTACATCTTACTGATTATTAATCCTTTGAAAAAACTGTACAAATCTCTGTTTTCGAAAAATCTTATTGGACGAATCAAAATACTTTACTCGATTGAGCTAAAAAAAACATGTGAACTTGGTTGAAATTTGATTATAAAATCCAACAGTGATATTTTTTATATAACATTTATATAGTTTAAGAGGAATATAAGAATATATTTATTGTGGGTATCCTCAGTACGAAAACCTAATGGAAAATTGTGGGGGATGTACAGATCTTTACAAATATACACTGACAAATGGGAGCGAACTACCCACTATAAAGATTTATAATTCATGCCACCCTCTGCTTACGATCCGACTGCACTTCTTGTGTACCCAATGATTACAACTACTACAAGAAATTGAGTTGCACTAGACTTTTCACGAACTGAGCAGCAGAACTTTTCTCTTATTATTGCTTTCCAACACTACAACCCTTGAATATCACTCCAAGCATTCCTCCAAGTAGACTTTCCATTGTTTCACTGGCGAATCATCAGAATACAGCATTTCTTTAGGGTACCCATGTGATACTATGGACCCCCCCCCCCTCCAGAGCCGAGGAAATGATTCACAAAAAGGGGAAGAGCTGTCGGAAGTAGGATAGGTAAAAAAGACAATGATAGGAAACACCAACACACACAAAGGCAATCAGAAACTGTAAGGAGCCTCACAGTTGATGGTCAATTTCCGTTTATAAGTCACTCTGGGACAAAGACCAGGAGTGGCCAAGTCATTTCTGATTGTCGGTAACTAAGAAAAAAGACTGGACATGTTAGGAGTGAAATTGTTTGCGACATTTGAGTTTCACAGCAGTTGACAGTTTATGGGAGTTGATAAGTTTTGTGACAATTGGTGGCTTGGAGAGAACATGATCAGATCGGAGCAAATCGGGCAGAGCTTTAGCACACCAAGAGATGAGCTGACGACTTTGAGTACCGACAGTGTCACACACAACCAGAGTAAAACAATGTATTTGAGTTCATGTTCTTTCTTATGAGTTTTGTTTTTCTCAACTTGTAAACCAGTGCTTGCGCCCTCGGCGATCACTAAAACAAGAGAAGATGACGACACGGCCAGGACAAGAAGAAGATGGAGGAGAAGAAAACCACAGCACACACAAGAGGGCTGGGCGTGTTTCTACACCTATATGAACCTCCCTGGACAACGCTACAAGATACAAATGAAAAAAGCAACAAACTCAGAACAAAAAACCTGGTGTACTCTCACTAAATATGTACTGTTAATTCTAACACGATTTTGAGCATTTCTGTACATAGCTTGAATAAGCTTGCCCTAATTTATACACAGTCAAGCAGACACTTGGCATTCTGTCAAAAGCTTTCTCCAAATCCACAAAAGCAACATACAGGTACTTCTTACCATGATATTTCTCTTGCATTTGTCTCAGGATAGCACTATTTGTACTTTGCCCAGGCATAAAACCAAACTGCATTTTATCTATGCTTATTATTATTGCTTCTCAATTATTCTCTCAATACCATCAAAACCTAATTCATCAACTTTATAAGCCTCTGTAATTCTGATGTGGCAATGCCTGTTTCACCTGCAGCCTTATCCTTCTTCATCTTACTCACAGCTTCCCATACCATTTCTTTTTTCAATTCTTATAGTTAGACCAGAAACTGCAGAAGCAGCTTCTAGATTTTCTTAGTCTCATGAAAACTCAGTATTCAACAATCTCTCATAATAGTCTTTCCAAGCATTACTCTTATCCTGTTCATTTGTTGCTAACACTTCTTTCCAACAATTTAATATTTCATTCTTCTGGTCATCTTTTTGTAGTATATCTGGAAACCTAGATTGCTCATCTAAACCTAACCCTAACCTCAGCCTCCACCTTGGATTTGCAGATTGCGCTTTTTGCCACCACATACACATTCACGAGACCGGCATTACATAACCCATAGTTGGTTGCTATGCCGTAAAACAAACCAAACCAAACCATCATTTCTGAATTTTCTTTAATACACTTCTCAACTTCCTCATTCCATCATTATGCCACCCTATTTCTTGGAGACCCTTTCGCCCTCCCCCTCTCCCACTGTTCCTGAAGTGGATCTGATAACCGAATGCTCCATCACTTAGTTTCTAAACTTATGATATATACGTGTTAACCTCCACACCTGACGATAAACCTTTTCTTTACTCCATGAATTCGGGAGAAAAGAGTTATTTTTGCTTTTAGAAACATGGCAACAGATTTTTTTGTATGTAGTTTTTGTTCATTAGCCATTTATTCCACGAATTGAAATAGAGTAAAATCTCACTTTACTTTATATATAAGATAAGTGATGCTATCTGTTTGGTATCATGGACTCACCCAGATGAAAGGAAAAATTGCTTTAAGTAATTTATGTCTGATGTCGCTAAAGTTTTTCTTTTTTATACGCTTAGGTTTTAAAAACGTCTAATTTTATGTTACAACATAAAATATGCTAAAGTATGAAGTGAAAAATACCTATTTCGTAAAATATAGCTAAGAACTTAATAAGTTGGCAATAAACAAAATAGACAACTCAGACACAGATGAGAACGAAATAATAATGTGTAGATTATCGATCTTAGAATAACATGTACTCTCTCTCTCTCTCTCGCGCGCGCGCAATAAATTGAGGTCACATTTTCTTTTTAAATTTAAAGATTTTTCTTTTTCTCTAAGACTGCATTGATTTTTAACAATTCATTATTGTTTAATTGACTTTTAAATTCAGATTTTTCCAACAATCGAAGGTTTTGAAAAGTTAAATACAAACAAGCAAACTGAATAATAATTCCGAAATTGATCTCTGACCTCATCATATAGATTTTTATGAGATTTCTTTGTCTAATTCTCAAGAAGCCAAATTTAACATATAAAGTTATTTTGTCGGATTTTCAAAGCCAGACCCAAATAGAATTTAAGCTGACAAATCAGACTAGCCAATTTTCATTTTTAATTGTTGTACCATGTTATTAGCAATATAATAAAGTACTTGCACTACAATTTATTTAAAAATTACTCAGACAATTGTAATATGAATCATTAACTACCTAAAAATAAATTTTTTACCCCATTACACATTTTTTACCATAGCATCCTGACTATTTTGAAGTATTTTGAAGTTTGCTATTCTTTTTATTCCAGCTAGTAGCTAATATAACATATAAAAATATCTTGGCAAATTTTGTGTCTGTAATGAAAACTACATCACATTCTTCAAAAGAATTAATGTCCCATTTTAACCATAATACTGACTTAGATTTCAATCAAAATACAAAATATACCCTGGAATTCATTGTTTATTATATATATATATATATTAATAATGGAGTTTATGTATCTGTCTGTCTGTCTGAAGCTGAAACTCCATCAGAGTACTATGACTATTTATTAAGTCCGCCAGCTTCATTATATACTATTAAAAAACCGCCATAAACACTATGCGCATTTCCCAATTTACATAATCAATTGCTTTTGAACTTCTAATAAATTAGTATTCGCAAATATACACTCATGATTGTTCTCTTCACTACGTAAATTCTTACGTAGATTTGGTGGAAAGAAAAGCGAGCAGACGATAACAATGCAAACTTAATGTGTGTGTGTGTATATATATATATGTGTGTGTATATATATATGTGTGTATATACATGGACGGCGGCACCGGGGGGGGGGGCTCAAGCCCCCCACTTTTTGACTTGCCCCCCCCCACCCACTTTACGGTCATCAATAATGAAGTTATATATGCATGTGTTTAACCGGGCCCCCCACTTTTTAGGAGAGCCACCTCTCTCACTTTTATAACTGTCCCGCCGGTCCTGATATATATGTGTATATATATATATGTGTGTATATATATATATATGTGTATATATATGTGTGTGTATATATATATATATATATATATATATATATATATATATATATATGTGTGTGTGTGTGTGTATATATATATGTGTGTGTGTGTGTGTATATATATATGTGTGTGTGTGTGTGTATATATATATGTGTGTGTGTGTGTATATATATATATGTAAAAATAAAAATGGAATAAAGGATAAGCTAATCAACAACTAGCAAAAATAAACTCAAAAGCACATATTCTACCAAAATATTTCAATTGTAAAATACAATCATCATCAGTCGGTAGCAGAACTTTAATTAAAAACAGAAAAGTTTTCAAATTTATACAAAGAACGCAATTTGAAAAAAATAGTCATGGGTAATAACAGTAGAAAGGGAGAAAGAAAGAAAGAAATGTTAAAAAAGAAAAAGAAAAAGATCAACAGTTAGCGTATAAACGCCGATTGGAAACGCTGTAAAGTTAATACAGTGGGGAAGAAAGATTAGTAGTAATTTAAAATGAATGACAAGGAATTAAACAAATAAGGAGGAGGAGGAGGAGGAAAAAAGAATTAAAGTTATAGAAGTTATCCGTTATCATATTGATTTAGGTTCATTTCGATTAGAATCGATCTGACAGAAGATGTAGCAATATTATAGAATCCTGGTCTTTGAATAATTGTATTATTATGATGTAGGATTAAACAAGATTCTATGAGACGACAGAGTTTAGTGTCGTGTATATATTTTATTGAAATCGCCCTCTGTGTATTGAAGTGATGACCAAAAGAAATTATGTGGGTGCATAACGCGTTTGAGGTGTCACAGCTTTTTATAGCACGATTGTGTTCATAAATTCGTTTCTTTAACGGACATTGTGTCTCGCCAAAATATATTTTTCTGCAATCGGCGCATGGTATAGTATAAATTTCAGCTGAAGTGGGAGATGTAAGGACTTTATTTTTGTTTTTATGTTTTTTCTAAAAATGCAACTGATAAGCAAGTTGGTACTGGGAAGGAATCCCCTGACTTGTATTTCATCAAACAGACAATTGGAAGTGCTTGTGGAACAATTGCTTCAGTTCACGCTCGGATAGACAATGCTGTCCAATCGGATGTATATATGAACAAGTTTCTAGCGGCAACCAAAGTCTGTGACCTCAGCAAGAAAAAGACTTTCATGAGACAAAAGTCAAAAGTTTTTTTTTATATGTGTGTGCGTAGCCAGCGTAAATCAGCCGGTGATGGGAAATAAAGAAAACCAAAGTTTTTCCATATACGTTCTGTTCTTTGTCATTCTTGTTGGATCTTACCGGGTACCCTGAAAGAACGGGTAATGCAATAAATGCTCTGAGTGGTACCTCCCCATATATGACAGCAGTACTCCATCTTAGGACGTATCTATACTAACCCCTTCTTCACCTATCACATTCTTGAGATACTTTTGAACTTTCATTCATTGCAAACTCTCAAGTTATCAATAAAAAGGAATTTTTTATTTTTATATTCTTTCGTTTGATATTGAATTGAAAATTAAAAAGGGTGGCAGTTTGCCCAAACATGGCTTAAGAATGTTTTAGGGGTAAAATGTGGGAAAATTGCTGGAACTGTTCCTGAAACGATTCATCGAACACAAGCTGTGGATGGATGGATTCATACCTTTACCAATTGTAGTAAAGTGTAAATGAATGCAAAAAGATTGAACAGGAGTTGAAGCTGATCTCATAGTCTGTGTCTGTATCCATGATAACACTCATCTTTCCCCCACATACACAATTGAATTTAAATACTTGCCGATTCGAAAGTCCACATCCCTAATCATTTCCACCCTCACAACCCTCTCAGTTACTGGCACTGATATTGGTAAATACAAATAAAAAAAGGAATCTATTGGATTTTTTATTCTCGTTCAAACTTTTCAATCTGTTTTGTTGTTATAAAACGATTGATCGTCTTCCCTCTTAAAAGGCTTTAGAAATTGATTTTGGCAGACTCTCGGGCAGAACGCCACAAATTCTACGCCAAAAATCAAAACCCTATTACACATAACTGAATGGATTTTTAGATGATTTTCAGATTAGACTTCATGTCTTTGTTGCTTTTAAAATAAACTTTTTTTTCTGATTTTTTTTCATTCATTTTTTTTCATTTTATCTTCATTCATCTTCCAAATAAATAAAAAATGGAGGATAAAAAGTATTTTCAAAATTCTCCTTTTATGCAGCGAAACAGAAAGTTTAATTATTAAGTTTCTTGCAAATTTCATATCTCAACAAATATTGTTATATATATTTAATCAGATTGAAAATGTTAAAAGGCCAATTTTTGATGGGTACTATGTGATCGTATTGACCAATGGGGTCGACTTAAAGATATGCCAACAATAAATGCACAATTAGGGTCGCAAATTCAACTTTTCCCTAACGTACTCTCACTCTCCTGAACAAAATCACAGACTTTTTTAATAAAAAGACACAGCCTTTTATTTCCCAGACGTGACTTCCCATTGGTCATGATGGCCATGGAGGATTAAAAAAATTAACATATTAAAAGATTACTTGCAAGTGTTAGAAATACACATTATCTTATTCAACAACTCATATATTAAACATAGATTCCAAACATATCAATCATATGAACGAAAAGCTAAGACCAAAACATTTATTTACAGTTGACAATTATGAAAGACACTAACGTACATTATACAAACAATAAAAGATTAGTTCTATCTTTCAAATAGGAACGTCGTTTACCGGGAATCCCAGATATTCTTCATGCTGTGGGGACCTCATGGGAGAGATCTGACGGTGATGAATTCTTTAATATTTAGGAGAGTAGAAAGTGGACCTTGAGCTTACTTTCGACAGCCTCGTAACTCTTGCTTCATTTATTTTGTCCTTTAGTCCTCGGGCGATGTTTCTGGCAAAGAGGGAAGAATTGCTGTTTTCTGGGTCGGAATCTATCCATCTAACACTTATCGTTGGCTAGTTTTTAACCTTGAAGTATTATTTTGTTTTTAGCCCCCAACATCAAGTGGCTTCACTCCTTGTCTGGAGCAGAGAAACGTGATGAGACAGCAATCATCTGTGAAGATGCAGTTGATCATCATGTGCGCATGTGTGTGTGGAGATACATGGAAAAGGGATAGACCAAAATACAACTCATACGGAGAGACCTTTTATTATTAGGTTTAGATCTGATGACCTCAGAGGAAGACTAAATCTGTTTAGGGAAATGTATGCAGAACAGGAGAGTTCGTTGGTTTGGTCACATTGAAATAAATGCTGAGAGTGATTGGGTTAGAAGTTGAAGAACAGTTGAAATAGCAGGGTTAGTTGGAAAAGGGAAAGCCAAGGGAAACATGGGAGGAAGTGACAAGGATGAATTTAAGAGAAAGAGAGATAAATAAAGACCTGGCCAGAAATAAAAGCTGTCCAATGCCAGCATCTAAAACAGACGTTAAATCGAATGAGTGAAATAATTTTTACTTTTACAAAGAATTTTTAAAGGTTCTGTAGCGGAATCTCCCGCTGCTAGCTCTGAACACTTCGATGCCAGTGACTATTTTTTATACTCTTATTTACAGAAGCAAAATTATAACGTTTTGATTTTTTCTTCTTTTCACAACTTCCTTCAACAAGATGTGGTATCTGACTTGTCCTAGGAGATGGATATGTTCATATTCATTTACAGGGCTTTACGGAGCCCTCCTTTTTGCTGGAGCGAAGGAGAGCAGGGCTCATTTTATATTCAGCGGGAGTTGAGCGGGAGCAACTCCATTTGGGACTAAAGAGCGGTGGTTTTATCAATCCGCGCTCCTCGCTCCAAAATTATTTGATTTTTTTTTTAAACATTAGTTTTTTATTCAGCAATATAAAAGAAAAGTAAAGAAAGTCTCAGGGTTTATACTGAATTATTTTTTTTAAATTATACCTCTGGTAAATGTATATGAGAGAGAGAGAGAGAGAGAGAGAGAGAGAGAGAGAGGAAGAGGGAGAGAGAGGGAGAAAGAACGAGAGAGTTACACATGGAAACAGAAACTGAACTTTTCCGGGTTTTTTCACATCTATGTGTTACATTTTTGATAGGACAGTGTTCTTAAGGCAGGAGACAATTTGGCATCAAATGTCTTTAAATGTGCCAGTGAGTTTATAGATGTCTTTGAAGTTATTTTCTCATAGATTTGAACTTTTTTTGTATTTATGAAAAGGATGTATATTGCTGATTGAATAAATAAGCCAATTTTTCTTTTAATTTGTGTTTTTAAATAAAGAATTTTAGGTTCAATTATACTATAGGGGCTGTTGGATTTTCTCCCCCATTTCGCTCGGTATTCACCCAAATGTTCGATAAAATCGATTTTTGGGATGAAATGGTACATTTTGTTCTGACAAAATATTTTTTAGCATATATCAAATTGAACTTTTGTGCCACATGGTTGCTTTTAAATTCGTTAAATTCCGTTAAAAATTGCTTTTGTAAATAGAATGTTCAAAGTTTGTTTTTTGTGTGTAATAAAATGTTAAAGCAGTAAAAATATCTTTAGTCCAAGGAAAAACCAATAAAAACCAACATGGCCGCCAGCGATTAAATCCTGGAATTAAAGTTAGATTCTCAACACTTTAAAAAGTAAATGAGAATTTTATTTCAGGACCAAAAATATAATTAAGACCAACAATCAGTTTCATCCAAAATTTGGGCGAATACTAAGCAAAATGAGCGAAAGAAAACAGCGGTCCCTATTCTACAATTAAACCGATGTTTAAACTTAATTAAATTAAAGAAAATATCTTACATTTTAATTTAAAAAAGCAAATAATTAGACTTTCTGACTAATTTGTTGTCTTTTTAGAACCGAAAGTAGCATAGATATCTTTCTTCATCTTAAAAAATCTATTATCGAATATTAAAATTGTAAACAGTTTGTTTTTGTTAGAGATTTCAAATATAGACGTTTTCACCTTTTTTATTCAAATTTTTAATTTTAATAAATGTTTTTGCCCGACCTAGAAAAACTTACTCCAGTTAATTTTTTGGTGGAGGAAAATTTGACCCGATATTTTTTCAACTCCCAAGATCTAGGCCAGATATTTTGTATGAAATTTTAAGACATTAATCTCTGAATTGTTTATTGACAATTTATTGATATTTTTTGGCTAACTTATGAGAAAAAATTTTTTTTTATTCAATCTTTAAAAAATAAACTTCATTGGGTTTTTTTCGCTCCAAATTGTACTATTGAAAAAAAAATGGATAAATCGATTTGTTTGAAAGTACTTGCGCTTTCTCTTTTGTAAATAATACTATACATTATACAATATAGTTACATATGTAAAACAAACAAATATTAAACAACAGTACGACGATTCTTTAAAAAGAAAATAATCACTAATAATGTTTAAAAGTAAAACTGTATTTACTTAAAACAAATCAAAATATATCCGGTCAAATTTTCCTTTCCTGAAAAATGAATATTAAAATTGTTTTAAAATACATCAGGGATTTTTCTATTTCTATTTTATATCCCAGGAAACGAAAATTTACGTATACTCCTATACTTCGTCCGACATGTTCTCCTATAACTCTCAAAATATTATTATTTGTCAAATATTATCTTATGGTCTTACACTTAAAGTGACATCTCAACCTATATTGACAAGATTCTTTAACGCCCACCTCTATCCTTCGACCACTCATTGGCAGAATAGAACGTTTATGAAAGAAGGTACACTTTTATTATGGAGCGCTGAAAAAGAGCCACTCCTTTTTTATAGAAGTTGGAGCAGGAGCGGCTCCTTTTTGAAAATGGGGAGCGTGAGAGGAGCCAGCTCCAATTTTGGGCGTTGGAGCAGGAGCGGGAGCAGCTCCAAAAGTAGTGGAGCGCGTAAAGCCCTGTTCATTTATTTTCACAGATTCACCAATCAAATGCATGCATGCTAAAAAACAGTCGAATCTAGAACGTTGTCATAAAAGAAATCAGTTCGATCCAAGATGTCTTGCTACAACATTTGACTGGCATTATAGTGTGTCAACAGAAACACCCAACTCATAATATCAACTTTTACTTCCACCAAAAGGATGTACGGCCAGTTTCACTCTCCTTTTAAAACAATAACAGCAATGACAATATTGCAGCAATACTTTGCCATGCTAGGCGAGACCCAATCATCACTATCACAAACAACTACAAGAGAGCAATAACATAGCAGCAACATAAACAAGTACCTGCAAACAAAACATTTCCCAACATTTTCTTCTTGGAAATAAATATTGTTCGTAGCTAGAGGATGGAAAGTTGAATGAAATAGACATGCATGACTTAACTACTCACACACCACAGCTGAGTTTGCCGAAACAAGAAAAATAATAAGCACAGCTTGTTTCATTTTTCAGCCAATCGCAGTCGAAAACGTCACGTGTATTCAATCCTGATACTACCAGTTTCATACAAGAAATTGGACGGATGATAGCCACATGCAGGAATAAGTCCCAAAAACCACTTAGATATTCCAACACATCTCCCTAGTTATCATCTGAGCCAATGTCATGTCCATTATGACGTCTGAAGAAAACAAAACTAAGTGTTGTTTTGTACATTGTTTTCCACAATATCAGAGGTTTCTTCTTCACAATGGCATGAATCGGTCAAGACAGTTTGTTTTAATTATTATTTTTAACTTTTAAACTGATACAAAATATGAAATTTATTGAATAAAAAATAAAAATAAACAATCTGCTATAAAATAAGTCAAGAAAGTTTGTTTTAATTATTATTTTTAACTTTTAAACTGATACAAAATATGAAATTTATTGAATAAAAATAAAAATAAACAACCTGCTATAAAATAAGTCAAGAAAGTTTGTTTTCATTGTTATTTTTAACTGTTAAAAATTTCGTAACTATGAAAGAAAAAAAATATATTTGATAGAGGTAGTGCACTCTGGCCCCGCAAAAAATGCCTGGGCAGCCCCGTCGGCATTCCCCTGTCAGGCAGTTAGCAATAAATCACCACAGTCTGCCTCCGATACGTGAAGGGCTTGTCTGAAAAAGGTCAGAGGATATGTAATCCATATGATATAAGGACAGTATTCGGGAGAAACTCAACTCTACAAAAACATCTCATCCAAGTCAAGTCTCATACAGAAAACATCATGTGTGTCTGAAAAAATATACAAAGGTGAGATATAAAGTAGAGATATTGAAAAGTTGGGTCTAGCTGACCACATATGGAGAGAAAAGGGAGACTATCTACACTTACACTACCTCATCGCTGCAATGGTTCATCCCTGTACTTATTTCACAAGATTTCCACAGAATCTGCTCTGAAAAACTTACTGCACAACATAAATACCCCCGACCCATCCGATTAGCAGCAAAATCACACCCCTTCACTGTATGCCGGAAAACGTTCTACTTTAATAGCTTATTTCCTCGGACTGCTTGCCTGTGGAATTCCCTTCCTGAAATGTAATGTGAACAAACATTTTGCTGCACAATTCCCCACTTAGGATACCCACTATAAATCTGGGGTATAATCACATTAATCCCTTACTGTCTTGTTTCGAGTGAAATGAAGTTTGGAAAAAAAAGGATGTTTGAGAATGTAGAGTCTGATGGCACATGGAACTAATTCAAAACTGGAGTTTACAAAACCAGCATTGAAGTTTTTGGTCTTAAGTGGAATCATCACAATTGGTTTGATGAAAATGATTTGCAGATTAATAAGATTAATAAGATTCTCAACCAGGGTGACATTCTTGCACTGACATTGTACTCTATTGCGATGCAATGTTGGTGTTCTCATACGTTTCTGAAACAGCAGCAGGATCTTTAACCTCGTCCAAGACCTTCCAAACTCTTGTGTGAGAGCTCCTCTGTCAATGATGCCAACCTCATTGCCCACACTGAAAAGGAGGATATGTAGATGATAATGGACCTCTTCTCTCGAGTGTGCCCTATTTTTGAAACCTACAAAGATGCAGTTCCAGAGGAGAGAACTCATAGAGATGCCATCAATATTTATCTGTACATAAATTCCACGAAAATACTTTCGGGAATAGGAGGAGAGGACAGTTGACTACAATATAAGGCATCTAGAAGGGAACACAGGTAAAAAAAAAATGGCTGTATATGTCAAAGGAACACATAAGTGTCAGTATGAGAATAATTTTGTATAAAATTAGGAAATGAAAACGAATCTTTAATACAAAGTGAACTGTATCTTTCCAAATCTGGTTCCAAAATACTGGCAAGCTTCGTAATGTTCTGAAGACACTATCATAGATAATAGAACCCCGGTTTTATTGGTTTTAAGTAATCCATAGAGACAGAGACGAGTTGAACCTGAGGGTCTGATCAGATTAGAAATGCTAGTGGGAAGAGCTCCACTCTTAACCCATTTGATCAGACGTTTTTAGAACTTGGCCTTGATAGATAACGTAGAAGCATGTGTATCTACTAGGCCCAACTAAACAAGTTTAGAGGTATCTCCATAGATGGTATCATTTTATTAACATAATCATTATGATTAAGAATAACGACCCCTAAACCATTACCAGGTTTTGTGATAACCAAAGATTTATTAAGTGAAGTGCTTTAATAGTACGGAATGTTCACTTCTCCACTTTGATTTGAAAAAGAGTAGGTGTACCTGTGTACGAATGTGCGAAGTCGTTTAATTTGGTCTTAAGATCACTGTCCTTAGAGTCGGATAAAGGTGAGAGTCTTGTTAGTTGAGCCAAAAAGACTTCGAATTCAGAATAAATTTCTTCACATCTAGTAACTGTAGGAAGAATACAGAAGTCTAAACGTAAAAGGATGTTAAGTTCAAGTGGGGACAACTGAGAGGAGGAAATATTGAATACTTAGATCTGATGAACAACCAAATTAAAAAAAAATTAAATGTTGCAATTTATTCTGTTTTTTTTTTAACATAAACTAGGAGTTGCTACATTCGTGAATTAAAGCAAAATACTATACATCTTCTATGTTTTGTCCCGGATGTAAATTGGCTCTTTTAATTGTAAATGAAATGCGTGTGTGTGGGGTGGGTGGTGGGGTGCATTTTTGCTCAAGCACGAATGGAGGAAGATCTTGTTAGCCAGAGCAGTTATATAATATTTTACTTTTAATTTGTAGTAGAGAATTTAATCTACTGAGTCATTCATTTAAAGTAAGTATTTACAACAAGGAAAAGGGATAAAGAAAATCAAATAGAAACTATATTAAGTCAATGAAGATTTTCTCTCTGCAAACAAAAAGAAGGTTGCAAAGACTTAATATAAATAGTTTTTTAGAATTTTGAGGGGACAAAGAGAGTATGACTTACTGTAAATGGAGAATAAGTCAACAGTAACATGGGAGGCACAGGTACGGCTATTAGACATTCAGCAATGGAAAGACATCGCAAAGATTAGACATCCGGTTCACACAAATTATTTATCTAAGTTCGAAACCAGTTAGCTTCATACTTTTATTATTTAAATTCATTTTAATAATAAATATGGTACTCAACATAGTATTCCTTACGTCTTACATCTTATATAACCTTACTCGATGTAAAAACTATAGGACTATATAGAGATGATGACCTCTTAGTAGTAAATAAATGATTTGCTGAACAGGCCCTTGTCCTCTCCAAACTCTACAACAAATGCCTTGCCGAATATTGCTTCTAGACAGAACTTACCCTCAGAATTGTCGCCCCATCAGTCTACTCCCGCTCTTCGCAAAAATCTTTGAATCCTTAATCAATCTAGCGATAGTCTGTCACCTCGTTAATGCTAAACTTCTGGATTTAGGCAAGCACGGTCTACTGCGGATATCTTAACGGTCATCTCTGAATGCATATACCATACACTGGATAAAGCAGGTTATGCTAAGGCGGTAGTGCTTGATATATCCAAAGTCTGGCATAAAGGGCTTCTCATAAAAATCAATTAATATGGTATTACTGAACGAATATTTAATATAATTAGATCCTTCTTAACCAAAAGAAATATCCAGGTTGTCCTCAATAGCCGTTCATCCAAACAACATGGCATAAATGCAGGTGTACCCAAGGATCGATCCTTGGACCTTTATTGTTCCTGATTTTCATAAACGACCTCCCTGATGACATTGTGTCTGAGATGGGTATCTTTTCTAACGACACCACACTCTACTTTCGTCATGTGGGTAAAACGGACGCACACATATCCGAGGCAATGGATGAAAATGACCTCCATTCTGTAGTGGGATGGGGTGATTTAATGCTTTTCCTTCAATAACTACAAGAAACCTGAGAGTCCAACGTTCAAACTCCTTGGCCTAACATTCACAGGTAGCATGAATTGGAACAAATACATAGAAGACATTGTCAAGGCTGCTGCAAAAAAGGGAGACTCCCTCTACTGTGCTAGAAAACTTCTCACACCTAACAGTATCCTATATATCTATTTGTGCCACATCTGGGCTGATGTACCATTCATCAGTTTCTCCCTTTTAAACAAGGTCCAAAAAAGAGTCGCTAATCTAATAGGTCCCTCATTATCCACCAAGCTCCAGCCCCTGTCCAATCGCTGAAATGTTGCATCCTTGTGCTGGTTTTACATGTACTGCAATGAAATGTGCTCCGATGAACTTGCTGTTCTGGTGCCATATCAACGTAAATACACTCGATCAATCCGACAATCAACTAAATCCCATCCATTCACTGTGGAGGTCCCCAGATGCTGGAGAGCCTTCTACTCCAATAGCTTCTTTCCTCGTGCTGCTGGTCTTTGAAACTTGCTCCTTGTTTTCCCGACTGTACCGACATGCAGAAATTTAAAACTAATGTGTGAACAAGCATCTCGCTCCCAATTTAGAATGACCCCCAAAACTTTCACCCTAATTCTCAGTAGCCCTTTACGTCTACAGTGGCAGCATGCCTTGTTTGGGGTGATCTAATGTGTGTCCACCCACTCTTAAATCATCCAAAATTAAACATATACCTAAATCACTTTAATGCACATAAAATCTTTTATCACAAAGTGTTAAAAGATAACGGATATAAAAATACCCAAATCAAATATACTAAACCAACACTACCTCACATCAGTAAAGTAAGAAATAGGAAGATTATTTGGTTTACACCTCCATTTAATCACATGGTTAAAACAAAACTAGGTAAAAGATTCCTAAACTTAATTGACCCCAATTTCCCTCCTGACAACATCCTCCATAAATTTGTTAATAGAAATTAAGCTACAGTTGTAGTGATAACTTAAACATATTACAAAACATATTACAAAACATAATATTAAAATACTACCCCCAACTCTAACAATAAAACTAAAAACATTAAGACCTGTAACTGAAAACAAACTGCCTGCTACAGCAGAAATGTTTATCAACCTCTATAGTTTACCAAGCTTCAAATACAACCAGAGAAAATCCAACCAAAATAAATACTATATAGACATTGCTAGAAATACCTTCAAAGAAAGATACAACAACCATAAATTAATAACTTCGATTATTAAAAAAAAACTGCACTTTCCATACACCACTGGGACTTAACTAAAAACAGTAAAAACACCAATAGTTTAATGGAATATCATTAGAAAAAAGAGGGGGGGGGTATTGTTTTCTACCGAAAAATACATTAAAACATATTATAAAAAAATAATTACTTTATGGGAGCAATATGCATCCCAATCCTATAATGACTGATCAATGCCAAATTCTATCTTAAAAAAGAAATTAGATTCAAAAACCGGCTCCCACAGCCAATTTTACAAAAAAAAAAAAAATAGCTGTCACATGATGCGTTTCCCACTACGTCTACCACATCATGTGATTAAAATGACACCATGTGTTGAGAGCAATTTAAGCCGAGGTTTTTGTCGAAGAAAGAGGAGTTGAAAAAATCAGCACACGGTTAACAAGAGGACAACATTATCACCTCCGTCGCCTTTTGGGCTTGTGAGACGCTGCCACTATTCAATTCATTCACACATGCTACACAGCATGCTGACAAAAAGCGGCACACACACAACTGCCTACACACCCTATCAATTTTCAACTCACACACGCACACACAGTCGTGCACTTACACACTCTGACAAAAGGCAACACACACATTCATACACATATGCAAAAGCTTCACACAAATATTTACATCGTCGCATGCATGTACACGATTCTAACTGAACATTTCAAATGAACAATTAATGTCTTATATATTTTGTATATATATAAATATTTAGTTCTTTAAATAATGTTTCCTGTTTCCATTCTTCTTTCATTTCAACTTTCCTGCATGTTTTTATCTGTTTCTCTGTTTTAAACAAAATTTAAATTATTTTATAACATTTCAAGGAACCACATCCCTATAACTTAATATTGAGAATGAATACGGGCCCTATCTCTACCATCACTCCCGTAGCCCCACCAGAATTACTGCCCAAATCACATGGGTTGGCTCATTTGTTCATTAGCGGGCTCCCACATAGCTTGGTCGCTCCAGGCTTTCTGTTCTAGCCTCTACGAGCTATGCCTTTTTGTTGTTTTATTCTTCCATAAGATCAATCCTGGATTAACGGGCGGCTATGTATTTATATCCTTAAAAAATATTTGGTTATATTTTCTTTAAAACTCTGGTCCGGAAGTGAGTAATCATTTTATGTTAAATTTATAAAAATTTTACATTAAATTTATAAAAATTCTTTTTGTCTTGTTTTATTTCTTTTCATCGTCAAGTTTTTTTCAGGCTCGCCTAAAAAAGTAGAAGTTTAGTTTGAGGCGTATGGAGGTTGAACTGCACCAGTCTTAACAAGGTTTTCTGATTTGAAGTTAAGGTTATACTCACAGTACCTGGTACTACCTTAATTATTTTTGACATCTTCACAATGACATGTTAGGCCTCTCTTAAAATAAAAATAGCTAAAGAAATGTATAGGTTTTGTTATTTACTAAAAAGAAGACTGTACACAAAAAAAACGCAGTATTTATTAAATTAAAAATTAAAAATGATTTTATCTATATGTCGCCATTTTTCTTATATTTTGACTTTTCTCCCTTGCCTACTTAGTCAGCTGAAATGTCTACCGATATGTAAGATCGTTTTTTTTCTTTTTCTTAGAATTTGCGTAATTTTTTCTGTATAATCTTATTTTCAGATAACAAAGTTTATACATTTGTTTAAATATTTTAATGTCATTGTGAAACAGCTGAACCGCCGTATCTTCAATTCCAGGAAATTAAAAATTTGAAAATAGGACATTATTTGAGAGGCGACAGAGTTGGGTGAACACCGGATCAGAGCGCGGGTATCTGTAGTTATTTCTTCTATTAATATCGCTCTCCGTCCCTTCGACAAGATGAATACCACCCGGTTATATCTTTTAGATGTTTCTGTGCAGATGTACCGAGAAGGCACTAATCTTCATGGTTCGATGGAAAGGATAGCCATCATGCTGGCTGGTTATTCCACAGCCACAAGACCCATTTACCGATTTAAAGTAAGTTAACAAAAACGAAATTGGCCAACCACATGGAAAAAAGAAAATGTTCCTTTTTTTTTTGTGCTTTTTTTCTGACAGCCAGAAATAATCCGAGTTTTTAGATCGACTTGAAAGTAATTTTTCTTTTCTTTTACTTTAACCCTCCATTCCATTGCTATAAGTAATTTATTTTGTTGATACGCCGTTTTTTTATTTGTAATTTTTTGATATCGTGTTTTAAAATAAATTGTCCTGGGATTAGTTGTTTAATAAAGTTGAAAACTTAAAGACAGGAGAGTTCCACTTTTTAAAATCCAGATGGTTGTAAAGTTGGCTTTCATTTATATAATTCTTTTTTAAGATTTCGTGTTTTACTTGTATAACTCTTTCTTATGCATATCCTTTTGTTTTTTACCAGAGTTAAAGCAAACTATTTCAGTTAACTCTAGTAAAAGTGAATATTTAGTTATATGTATATCATCTGTTTAAAAACAATATTTAAAACTATGATAATACTCCCACCCCTCACCCATACTAATTATCCCGGATTGATGGAAATATTTTTCTGGTTTTTATCAATTTAGACATTTTATTGTTAATTTAAACGAAAAAAAAGACAATTCCTAAAATGAAAGTAAATAAAGTGAAAAAAAAAAAAATTATTACTTGTCATTCAAACTTTGTACGTATCGAAGCTTTCATGTTTGTTGTTAAACATAAATATGTAAATACTTTCTCATGCAATGAGGATTACTAATTTTGATTATTCGGACTACTATTCTCGTCTTCGTAGTTATTTCCCCGACGTTTCGACCTTCTGGAATCTTTTAGAACTGAACCTTTTATTTAATCCACGGCGTAGATTGTTTGGCAAACCTGAATATCAGCCCCCCCCCCCCCAAAAAAAAACACGAAGTATTACGGAGCCAGACAGTGATTACCCCTGTGTATGTTAGGTCAAGAAATAGTGAAATAAAAAAAAAATCAGGAAAAGTTGTTACTAATTTTTATTTAAATTTTAATCAAAGTGCTTTAATTTTTTTCTTCTCCACTTCTGCAGTTAACCAACCGTGCTGAAATAACAACGTTGGCTCTCCAGAAGGGTTCGCGATCCCGCTGACTTCCGGGTTATCCTGCAGATAAAAGAAACTTTTTTTTTTTTAACGGAAAATTTAGAATTGTATTTTTTTTAGTATAATAAAATCAGTTTTTGGCACATGTTCGTCTTTAACCACTGTCCGTTTTTCACAACTTTTTACTGACCATTTTTCTTTTCTTTTTTCGGTGTACATTTATCTATCAGGCTGCTAGAGAATTCCGGCGTTTTTGGAATTTTTTTTCCAAATATTTTACATTTTAGGAGGGGGGATCAGTTTCCAATGTTAATTCAACGTAGACTGATCCCCCTCTTTTTGACCATCTCAATTTAAAAAAAAATCTTTTTCGGTGTACGATTACCTGTCATGTCAATAGAGAATTCCGGGGTTTTTGGAAAGAAATTAAAAAAAATTGTGATTTTAAGACGGGGGATCAGTTTTCAATGTAAATTCAACATGGACTGATCCCCCTTTTTTTTAACCATCTCAAATTTTAAAAATTATTCTTCTGCTTACAATTACCTATCATGTCGCGAGAGAATTCCGGTGTTTTGGGAAAGAAATTACAAAAAAATGAAACTTTTAAGACGTAAAAAGTTGTGAAAAACGAACTATGGTAAAAGACGAACAAGACTGATCCCCCGTCTTAAAATCTCAATTTTTTTGAAATTTCTTTCCAAAAACTCCGAAATTCTCTACTGACATGATAGGTAATTGTACACCGAAAAAAATTGAGATGGGCAAAAAGAGGGATCAGTCTACGTTGAATTAACATTGGAAACTGATCCCCCCCCCCTCCTAAAATTTATAAAATATTTGAAATTTTTTTCCAAAAACCCCAGAATTCTCTAGCAGCCTGTGTACACCGAAAAAAGAAAAAAAAACAAAAAAAACTGGTCAGTAAAAAGTTGTGAAAAACGGACAGTGGACAAAGACGAACAAATCTTTAATAATAAAAAAAAAAAAAAAAAAAAAATTTTATGAATCAAATATGTTGAAATGTCTTTTTATTGATATAAAGTTTTGAAATGTCTTGTATTTTGTGAAACAGCAACATAATGTTTTTTTTTTGTTTTTTTTTTATGAAAATATAATAGCTTAGTATTTTAATAGTAATTTTTAAAGCAAATGTCTTTTGTATTTTGTGAAACAGCAACATAAAGTATTTAAAAAGAATAATTTTGTTTTATTCGGCGCTGCCAGAGAAATTCTTGAAGGTAGCTGTTGAAGTTGTCAGCACTAGACATTTCAAAACTTTATTTATATCAATTAAAAAAAATTTTTTGTTATATTTTCATAAAAATATAAACACATATATTTGATAATTTGTTTTGCTCACAACTTATTTTATTATACTAAAAAAAATACAATTCTAAATTATCCGTTAAAAAAAAGTTTCTTTTATCATTTACTAGCAAGGGTACCCGGCGTTGCCCGGGGCTCTCCCTCCTCCTCTCCGCAATCAAAATAGGATATTGAGCACTTTTCTCCCGGACAACGCCGAGTATTTAGAAAATCAAGATGGTCTCCAGAGCACTACTAAAATCACTTTTACCGATTTCCCCCCTCCTTTTCATCTTGCACAATAGTCCGAAGAGAAACACTACAGTTGCTCTGTCTAGGACATTTAGCACTTTTCTCCCGGACAACGCCGAAACATCTGGGTCCTAAATTGACGAAGGCCCCCCCCCTGGGGCCTATACTGTAGAAGCACCCTATTGGCTGATTTCAAAATCACCAGTAAATAACATTGAAAAAGTTTTTTAAAAAACCAGACTGGCCCCGTTGACCCCCGGGACATTTTTTTTTTTTTTTGTAATTTTGAGATATTATGCTCCCAGGTGTTGTCCGGTCCTAAAGATGTCGACTTGTAGACAGTTTGCCAAGTAGTTTTTGAGGAGTAGCTGAACATACAAACAGACAGACATACAGACAACTGGAAGAAGATAAGAAGAAGAAGAAAAGAGATGATCATCCGTACTTGAAATTTACTGCAGGATAATCCGAAAGTCAGTGGGATCGCGAACCCTTCTGGAGAGCCATAACGTTATTATTTAGAAAGCCATTCTTAACAGAGGATGTTGAGAAAAATTGTTTAATGGGCGATATCCAAAAGAGGTGGGGGGGGGGATACTCTTTTAGCGACAACAAGTAATGGGGCAGAGAACGGATTTCTATGCTGGAACAAGAATCCAGCGTCTGGTCTACACTGAGTCAAAGAATGCACTACCACTCTGGTCACCGGAGGTAGATGGTAGAACCTAAATATATAGGTTTTGTAACTACCTCCCACTATCCCCATTCCTAACCAGAAACCCATCCGGCTATCTTTGCTCGTCCATCATATCACCCACCCGGAAGGCCGAACCCACAATCACAAGGAGGGGTGAGGGGGGCTTTGTTAACTATTCTGTACTTTCAACTAACAATTTAAGTATAAATTTGAGAAACTCTCGCCGGAAGTTGTTATGGAAGTTTAATAACGGGCCTACATCTGAGCCAACACAGTTTGCTGCTACTGACTTCTAAAGTGAGTCTGCGTTTGTTAAGAATCAGTTCTAAGTGACCGTCTTTTAGAGGATGATGATTCAGTCCTCAGTGCAGGCGATTAATAACTAATAACTAAGAATAAAAATGGCTGACAAAACGAGAACAATCTACCCCCATTGGTCTGAATAATGGTTTCAGTTTGAAATTCTGTAGGTTCAGTTCGACATAAAATATTCCTGAGTTCGAAATGATGCACTCGAAGGTCTGAGGTTACATCGGCCAAAACGTGAAAATAACATCCAAAATAAATAATAGTATAAGCCTAATCCTAATACAAATATTTTTTTTTGGCACTTGTGCAGTTTGGTAGACAGCGGCAGATAATCCACAGGAAGTAACACGACCAATAGATTTGAATAAATTTACTTATTTAATAAAATATAGTTTTTGCAGCATTGGACTCTTCAATTTAGACCATGTCTCCTCCGCATTGTTTGACTGAACGCCTTCTATCTTAAATGTAAAAACCTCAGCAAACTCGGCTTTTGGGTCTTAAGTTTCCAGATGACTCTTGCACTCACGGGGAGCTATTATAGTCATGTAACACATAACAAGTCTGTGTTGTGAGGCACACTCTTCACTCACAACTTTTATGTTTGTCACATACTTTCTGAAACTGACTGCATCTTATACAGACGCAATCTGTAAAAACATCTCCGGATTGGTAAATGATTAGATTTCTTTGAAAACCGAATTTCCGACCACAAGATCATTTGCTGTGGCAAACTCGAGTACTCTTTCACCTTCCTCATTGCGTTGGTCATTGGCATGTCCTCTAATGTATCTCCATGTAACCGACTCGTTGGCTGCTTATGTGCCTATTCCAGTCTCTGCACACAAATAGCATCTCAGATGTAGGGACTGTTGCAACAAGGCTCTGCAGCTGATCGTAGAACTGGCACTTAAACATCCTCGCTAAGGCCAACCTGAGGGGCATAGACACACACAAAGACAATTTTTCCAACCACTAAGTGCACTAGAAGTATCCTGTCGAATATTCCGTTTTACTTCAAATATCCTCTTCCCTACCCCCCCCCCCCCGTACCCTTACCATTTCTTGACCAGGGGAACTTGCGCTGTGTGTCCTTACTGTGTGATCTTTTTGGCACCACCATTTCTCTATCTGGTCTCCTGCAGGCAGAGCATGTCAATCTTTCTTCTGGACATGATTTCCACCACTTCACCAGCCTTCCCTCGCATGGTACCAACATTCTTAGAAAATTAGTATAACCCACCCGACTAGCAGCAGAATTCCACCCCTTCACTGATGTCTCTAGATGCTAGATTTTCTACCCTAATAACTTCTTTCCTCAGGCCACTTGCTTTTGAATTCCCTTCTTGCTTTCTGTTTCCTCAACCGTACCAACATACAGAAATTTAAATGTAATGTCAACAAACAACTTGCTGCCCCACCCAGGTTAACCTCCCTCCTTAAATCTGGCCCCTATCACAGTAGCATATTATGCTTCAGTTGCAATATGCCTTGTTTAGAGTGAATAAAAATAAACTTAAAAAATACTTTAAATTCAGTAATAAAAATTATTGAATGGGGGCGGAGTTGTCGTACACCCCCCCCCCCTTACACTAAAGAAATAAATAGAATTTACCAATAAAATATTTTTTACACTTGCTTGTTTCCCCCTCCCAGAAAATTTATTGGTGCCCCCCCCCCCCCCACAAATTTTTAATTGAATAAAAGGATGAATAAAAATGAAAGTAAATATGGATTTGTTTAGAAGGGAACCTGTAGTATTTTACTGATTACGCCTTTTAAGAATAGTATTTACGGCATATTTCAGTTCAACACATTCACTCAATTAGTGATTCTCGTTGTTTTGATGTTCACATAGATGCATATATCCGCATCATTTTTCATTTATTCATATAATTCACCTATGATTTCTCTTGTTTGATTTTCTGTAGGTGTCTGGAGAAGGAAGAGTTTTAGCTGGTAAGTTTTTATTTATTTTATATGGTCGTCGTCACAAAAAATGATACTAGATGACAACATCCTGATGCTGAATGCAGGTAGTTGATGTGAACCACAAGGATAAAACAGGTGTAGGCAAGATTTTATGAGCTGCTCCCCTCTATATTAGTGGCAAGTTGTATGAGGGGCGTCATGTTATATTCGCATTACAAGCCGATAGCATCTGTTCATTGGACAACAGCAGAATTTCATGTCTAATGTGCTTTAAAAAGTCATATCTCTCTTATTTGTGGGCCAATTTTTAAAACAATTATGGAAAGAGAATTAAATAAACATTCCAATGATGTTAATTTAATTTGCGTTTATACGTTGACTATTTTTTTATAGTCAAAGTAAAAAAAATGAAAAAATGGTCAAAACTGAAAGAAAACCGTTTTTTGAATTGTTACATTTCGATTAAAATGTGCAGGGTTAAACTTAGATGGATATTTTTAGTGAATTTTGATCGGTCGTATCTTCGGTTCTAGTGGTCATAAAAACATGAATCACATGACACTAGAATTAGTCATCGTAAAATCTAAAATCTCAAGAATATATCCAATCAAATCTAATCCTGCAGATTTTAATTGGAATGTAAGGTATGAAATATAAAAAAAAACGTTTCCCTTTCTGGTTTCAAATTTTAGCGTTTTTAAAAATTTTAACTTGAGTATATAAGGCACATTAAATCATTGGAATGCTAATTTTTACTCTCTTTCCATCCATACCCATCGACCATAAAACAGTTTGGATAATCACGGATAGTTTCTACTAAAATATTTAAAAAACCAAAGCACGTCAAAATACCACCATTATGTTCGTAAATGAATATCATTTCACGTGCATTAATAATAATCTACATTATATATTTTGAGTTTTCAGAAAATAAAGTCATAAAAATGTTAACGTAATTTTTGGCCATTTATGTTAGTTTTTTACCCTCCCCCCCCCCCCCCCTTCTTTTAAAGATATCGTACCATTCACCTTTGGGGAATTTCGTCATGAAATTTGGAAAACAATCAGGAAAAATATTAATTTCAATTATTGTCGGAGTACAAAATTAATTGATCTATTTTTTTTTTTGTAATCTTAAAAAATAAACCTTCAACATGACGTGTATCGAACATTTTTTAAAAAACTATTTTTTGTATCCCAACTAGTAAATCTTTCATTTTTTTTTATGCATTAAAATTATTATAATTGTAAGTTGTTTTGCCCTTCAGTAGTAATTTTAAATTACCTTATCCGAAAAAATATTGTCTCTTTTTTGAGCAAAAATCAACAATGGCTGCTAGTATTGCTGATATAACAATCAATCAGCAGCAGCAGCTAACTATAAACTAACTTTGTAAAGCTTTGTAAAATTCGTTTATGGACTTCTTTTGGGGGAAAAAAAAAGACAGACAAAAATACTTTTTGTGCTGTTTGTGGTTCTTTTTATAAAAATACTTCAAGAAATACTGGTTGTCACTCAACTTTCGAACTTCTAATGACTTTCTAGTCGCCAATTAAAAAAATGTGGGAGAATCAGTTTCGCAAATAAATTTAATGTAAAATGATCCCCCATTTCCCGGCCATTCTTGTCTTTTAGTGCTATTTAAAAAATATTTTTTAAAGCTGAAAACTTGATATAAAATAAATAATTACTCTACCACTAACTCTAGGTTCAAGTGACAAGGACACCTCCTAAAAATGCCTTCTCTTGAACCATTAACCTTAAATCTGAGTGACAAGCCACCCCTTATCCAAGACAAAATTTCTTTCCTTAACCTTATCCACTAACTCTAAGTCCGAATGGCAAGCACCTATCTACAAAAAGTCCATTAAAACCACACATAATCGTCTAAAAAAAAAAAAAAAGCTCATAAAGAAAAACGCACAGGACTTTTTTCCCATATAAAAAATTAACTGTCCGCTAGAATGTGAAACTAATCCCCACTCTAAATTCTAAAATAATTGTTTTTTTTTTTCTTTCTGCTAAGTTTTCAGGGTGTTAACATGTAATTGCTTAAAAAGAAAAAGAAAAAAAGTAGAATCTCATATTTTGGGGAGGCAAGGGGGTGATTTATATTAATGCCAAAGAAATCTTGCAATATATTCATTTTTAAACAGTCCTAGTATTAGATTTTAGTTTCTTGTACATAAAATGTATTACAATTCAACTTTGAGTTCTCTAACTTTTTTTTTTAATGGATACATGGTATTTTTAAGGTATTTTTATGTGCATTTACTGCAGATTACTTGGAAACCATTACTTTCTGGAGATTTTCAGTGGCATATTCTGATTTCTTGTACAAAAATACACTTATATGGTAAAAATTTCATTGTGTTTTAACAAAGATATAACTAATTTTTCAAATTAGTGTAAAACATGTGACGAAATGCATATGGTCTTAAAGAGGGGAAAATATCCAATCATGCGAGGCACAAAAATAGTCATAACTTCCTTATTTTTAGTCAGATTTAAAAAATTAAAAAAGATTCTCATCAAATTGAGATATTTTAAGCAATTTAAATTTTTTCATGTGTATTGCTAATATAATCGTTCTAAAAATTGGCCCACAAATAAGAAAGATTGCTGATGTCCAACAATAAGAATCCTTGTGAGATTTTGATATTTTTTCCTCATCGGAAAATGTGCGAAGGAAGTTATTTTTTTTAATGAGGTAGAAAATTTAGCCACAGTTGTTGCAACAGCACACCTGGCCTCCATCTTCTCTCTGCATCATTCAGAAACTTTTTCAAAGCAGCACTTGGACATAAATCACAACGATGCATCATACACACTTTATTATCTGGGTTGCAAACAACCTACTTGATTAAGGTCTTTGTATGTATACTCCCAGTCAATCGCATCAACCAGCAATACTGCATTCTGATGAGTCCTGCATACGCAAACAGAATGGGTGCTTGATGATCCAGCAAGAACACACCATTTTGGTCTTAGAGTGCAAAAACTTCGAAAATTTAATTTTTATTTTGGGATTTTTGTCTCTGGATGCACTGTGCAGTTCTGGTAGACTTTTTAGCAAAATTCTGCTTTAGTCTGATTTCTGCCGAATTGCTAGAGCTTTACATCCTATTTTTTCGTCATTTGGCTCGATTTCTTTCTTCCTCTCCCTGTTTCGGCTTCAAACCGATTCATGATATAGGTAGGTGGAAGTAGAAAAGTTGTTTCATCAAAGAATGACCCCCTTCCCCCTCCTCACGTATATGCACATGCGGGTTGGGAAATTGGTTGGCGGCTGGCTGTGCCCCCTATAGGTAGGCAAATTTATCTCGATTTCAGTTTTTTTTTTTTTTTGCCATTGTGCACATTTTGACAGATGCTTGCATAGTCCTTCTTTCCAGGCACTTTTGACTAGATCAAGAGTTTCTTGTGGAAATTTTGGGGGCATAGGTTTTGCCAGAATTCCATCAACCTTCTTTACACTAGCAGTTTGAATCAAAACAATTTGATGCATACTCTCATGACCAATTGTTGGGGATTTGTGTCATAAATGAAGACAGAAACTTCTGTTAATTTTATAAGAAATCGTAATCTGTTCAAGTCTTTCTGAGGCTTAGAACTTTTTGAACAACGCTTGTATATCTGTATTTATTTACGAGACCTTCGTTCTTGTGTATTTCCTGTAGGAATGCATTTTCAAGTTGCGGTCATGGAGAGATAAAATTGTTAGAGTCAACATGAAGTAAAAACCGTGGCAAGTTTCCCTGTGCAAACTCCATTAAGTGCTTCCAGTACAAACTATGGGTCCGCAAGAAGTGTAGAGGTCTTATTGGTAGTTGACCCAGATTTTGTCTGCATAATTGTCTGAGTATTACCTGCCAAATCAATGATCGAGTTGAGGCTCATGAGGATGTAGATGGCACCCTACTTGATATTGAAGTCACCTTATGCTATTTGGGTGCATGTTGAATTTTGACAGTGGTTGCGACACGGCTTGTTATTGTTGAAGGTTCAAGAAGCTGTGTTGCTCATTGTTATATCTAAGCACATTTCCTTCAATATTCGGGGCAAAATATTTTCAGCCTGTGTTCGCTCCACCATCTTCTGATCTGCAATGGCTTTGGCATAACGTTTATGCCATGATCAGATGGATGTACGGCTGCAAACAGAAAAGTAAAGAGTGTTTTTTGCTATCTAATTTACGTATGTGTTTACGAACACACATGTGTAAATTAGCTGAAAAGAGTCACTCTTTCTCAATGCTCACAGCGACTATTAAAGAGTGGTTGAATCAACAGTGAAAAGAGTGTGAGAGAAATACATGGATAGCTAAGAGAGAGAGAGAAAGAGAGAGGTGTTACTTGTTCAGTTAATTCTAAATTACAGCTAATTAGAAGAATGAGATTTTTTTTTTCAAACATAACTCAATCTCAGAACTAGGAGTGGTTTAAACATGTATTTTGTGTTATTAGGAAAAAACGAACATTGTTTACATCAGCTTGAGTATAATAGATATTTTGTCTGTAAACCCCCATCAATTACCCACGGTTGCATTGGTGGGAAGTCAGGCTAAACCCCTAGCAACCATTTTAAGTTAAGAAAATTGTTAAAATTAGGTTACATGAATTCATCTGTCGAGAACAGCATATGAGTGTCTGATTATCAGACACCATCCACAGATGAATTGTTAGTCAATAAAAACTTGATTTTAAAAAAAATTTGATTTTACTAAAGTTTTAATTCACTGACATGATCTTTTGATTACCATTATTTTATTCTCAGACAGTTGTATATCGAAGTATTCAGGTAGAGAATTCTTGGATTCTCCTGACTCGTTCCTTGCAGCAGAAAGTTGGGCCAAAAATCTAAGATGAGTTTTTTTTTTTACTGGTAAAATATTTTATTTTGGGCGCACGTGCTGGCGCTAAAATGTGGACGCATATATTTCACTCTTATAAATATATTCTAAGAAATAACCAAGATAATTGGAAGAACTGTGAAATTTGAAACACAATAAATTCAGAATTTGTGTGTTTTTTTACCAAGCTAGCCCAAAGATGCCAACGTATTTCTCGCATGCAGGTTGGGTTGAAAAGACTGTTCAAGCAGAAAGTTTCTTGTGCGCATTTATTTCAGAAGAGGGCAGTGCGGAAAACAAATTTTGCTTTCGTGAATTTCGACCGGCTAACATAAAATTCTCATGCTTACACTTTTGATGGCAGATGACCTCATCATCATAATCATCAACCGGTTTATTTGTTGAATCAGGCCACAATTAATCCTCTGATGAGGGTGGGGCCTGATTGTCTAAGTCTTCCTCTCCACTCCTGTCTTTGGCAAGGCTTGATGGAATCCATACCCATGGCCTTCCTATCACGTTTGACTACGTCCTCCCAAGTCAACTTGGGTCTTCCAGTGGTGATGTTCTCTGCTGGCACATTCAACTGTCGGACTTTAGCAATCCAGCCATCGCTATGCTCAATGTCACCCAACCAACGCAGTCTGTTCTTCCGCATGATGTCCGCAAGGCTTTTCAAGTCGACCTGTGAGAGCAGGGATTCAAAAGAAACGTACTGTTCAGGCCTCACCAAACAGATCCATCTGACCATTGCCCTGTCATTATGCCGCAGCTTCTTTAGTATGCCAGCAGAGACAGCCCAAGTTTCTGAGCCATACAACAGCACACTTCTGACACATGAGGAATATACACGCCCTCTCGTAGTTGTTGGCAGGTGTTTGTTTGTCAGGATTGGTAGCAGCTCTCTAAACTTTTTCCAGTCACACTTGCAATGTGTAGCTGCCGCGAGTTCACAGCCTCCACCTGATGACAGCACATCTCCAAGATAACAAAAGTCTGTCACTACTTCCAGATTGTTGTCACCAATATCCATCTCCGTCAGGGGTCTGCCATCTATTGGTCTTGCCGTGCCGGTGCAACGAAAGCACATAAAGTGAGGATCTGCTTTGAGAGAGCCCTTTATGCCACTGCACCTTTTGTGGACCCAACCTGAACAGTGAGTGCAGATGATTGAGATACAGCACACGGGTATTTTCCTGTTTTCTGTAGTAAGCTGAGGTTTGGACCTGCGATCATGACCTTAGTTTTACCCATGTTGACTCTGAGACCTTTCTCCTCCATGCTACTCTTCCATCTATCCAGACGTTCCTTGAGTGACTGAAGTGAAGTATCAATGATCGCTCCCACGGACAGCCAGTATGGAATTCCAGAGCCTCGAGTACAATGATGAATAGAAGGGGACTTAAGAGAGATCCCTGATGGACGCCTACTCTAACCTCAAATTCGTCGCTGTAGCTGTTACCGACTCGTACCCGACTACGTACATTGGTGTACATAGACGTTATCACCTGAACCAACCACTCGGTAACATCCAGCTTTCGCAGGGCCCACCAGATGACTCTTCTGGGGACACGGTCAAAAGCTTTTTCCAAATCTACAAATGCGATGTACAGTGGTTTGTTTGCTGCTAGATGTTTCTCCATGACTTGGCATATGATGAAAATTGCATCTGTGGTGCTCCTACCGGGCATGAAGCCAAATTGCATATCAGCAATCTGTATTTCAGCTGTTCAACAATTCTTTCCAGGACTTTCATGACCTGATCAATGAGCTTGAGTCCACGGTAGTTACCTCTGTTTAATGCATCGCCTTTACCTTTGTACAGACTTACTATAATGCTGTCTTCCCATTCCTTAGGTATGCATCCTTCTCTGATGATGGCTTCAATCAGTTCATGCACCAAACTGGCCCCTAGTTCACCGGTTGGTTTGAGCATCTCAGCAACTATACCAGATGGCCCAGCTGCTTTATCAGCTCCCATTTTACGGATTGCTTCAGTGATCATCTCCTGGGTAATGGGGGTACTAGGACCTTCTATAGGAGGTTCATAAGTCAGCTCATTGGGGTCCATGGAAATTCAATGTTCAGCAAGCGTTCGTAGTGCTGTTTCCATGACTGTTTTTTCGCATCATCATCCAATGAGAGTTCACCAGAGTCGTTCCTTATAGACATCTTGATTGTCACAGTGCATCTGTTTTGCAAGCTTGTAAATGTCACTTGACTTGGGATTTATTTTGAGAAAAATCTCTTTATCGGCCTCTGACTTAGCGTTGTGTACAGCAGCTTTAGCAGCACGCTTGGCTCCATTGTATGCTTCCCTACTACCTCCTGTTTTCCATGCTCTGTAGCATCGCCTCTTCTCTCTAAAAGCTTGATCAACAATTTCATTTCCACCACCAGGTTTGTTTCCTCCAATTGTGCTTGGATGACACTCCACACACCTCCGTCGCTGCATCATTCAATCCATGTATCCCGATGTGAAGAAACAAATCTCTCAGCAAATTTAGCCTGAATGATTGGATCCTTCAGCTTCCATAGTTTTATGCGTGGTGTAAACTTGTGTTTGCATTTGCGGGAAGCTTCTGCCTTGAGATCACATAATAGCAGATTGTGTTGAGATACACACATTCTTCACCCAGGCTGACTCTGACATTTGTGACATGTCTCCTGAAGCTGCGCCGGAATAGTATGTAGTCTATCTGGGTCATGATTCCTCCAGATTGGTATGTAACTAGGTGTTTAGGCCTCTTTTCGAACACCGAGTTGCCAATCACTAGATTATTAGCAACAGCAAACTCTAGTAGTCTTTCTCCTCCAGCATTCCTCATACCAATAGCACCACTATAGATGTTCACCGTGAAGATGATTATCCCTGGTGCTGCCACATTCTCTGCCAAAGCGTTTGTCAATATCTCCAGAGGAATTACAATTACCCATAAAGGATACAGGATTTATTGATCAACTGTGTTCTTTCTGACTCTGCCCATTAACAGGGTTACCTTGTGAAAGGATGTGACTCTTGATAAGAATTTCCACTCAAAAAAAAACAAGGACATGGTCATTATTGGGGGGGGGGGTGTCGAGACTAGTAGGATTAAAGAATTCTAGTATCTTTCCAAGATCGCCTTCTATGGCCTCCTCGATTGGTCCCCATGCACCCAGCACTTATGTGATGCATCTCAAAGCACTTTTGTGCAGCTCGTCTGTAGTTAGCCTCTCTATAGTAAACGACCATCTTAAATCTGATGACCTAATATGGGAGAATATATGAACAGTATAAGAAGATATTTGCACAACAATTTATTGGTTTGGTCACATTGAAAGAGAATTCTTGGGTTAAAAAACAATTGAGGGAGCAGGGTCAATTGGCAGGAGACGGTCAAGCAAAACACTAGAAAGTGGATTGCGAGAAAGGATAAATAAATAAAGACCTGGCCAGAGATAGATTAGTTTGGAAGTCAATTTCTCAGACTTTAAACTGAATATTTTCTTTTATATATATTTTGTTTTCTTTTCATATTTCTTAATATTTTTTATTTTGCTCAATTTTTTTTGTGCATTTAAAAAATTTATTTGTATGTAGAATTATTGATGAAGGCCAAGGAAAAAACATGGGAGAAAGTGATAAGGATGGATTTGAGGGCAATAGGGATAAAGACCTGGCCAGAGATAGGTTACTTTGCCAGCATGTTAAAACAGGCGTTAAACGAATATGATGATGGAACGAACCTTCACCAGAAAATTGATAATCTGTGATTGTATAAATTGAAATTGGGCACAAATATCTTTCTTTCTTAAAATTTTAACTTAGTTCATCCCAAACAAGGCAAGTTGCCACTGTAGACGTAAGGGACTACTGAGTATTAGGGGAATCTTCCTAAATTGGGAGCTGTGATTTCTGCATGCGGTGATGAGACAGGGGCTGAAGCTTGGTGGATAATGAGGGACCTAAGGTTAAAAAAAAGAGTATCTAATCAAAGAGTGGATGGTGCACCAGCCCAGATGTGACAACATGCATGGGCATAGGATACTGTCAGGTTTGAGAAGTTTTCTAGCACGGTAGATGGAGCACACTTTCTTTGCAGCAGCCTTGTTAACGTTGGACTTTCTGGTAGGGCAATCGGTGGTTGAAGATGTTTCTTGTAGTTGTTGAGGGAAAGGAGTTTTGTCTTAGCAGCATTAAATGTTACCATCGATTTTTATGACCACATTCAATTACAGACTGGAGGTTACTTTCTAAGGATTCAGCCATTGCTTCGGATATGTGCGCGTCCATTTTACCCACATGACGAAAGTAGCAAATATACCAATCTCAGACACAATGTCATCAGGGAGGTCGTTTATGAAAATCAGGAACAATAAAAAGGTCCAAGGATCGATCTCTGGGGTACATCTGCATTTGTCATGATGAACAGCCATCGCAGACAATCTGGATCTTTCTTTTGGATATATTAAATCTTCGTTCTGCAATACCATATGAGAGAAGACCTTTATGCCAGACCTTGTCAAAGGCTTTGTAATATCCCTAGCTGCCTTGCCCAGTGTATGGTATATGCATTTAGAGATGACCGTTACCGTGCTTGCTTAAATCCATTGCTAGATTGATTAAGGATTCAAAGATTTTAGCGAACAGCAGGAGTAGCCTGATGGGGCGATAGTTCTATCTCCAGAGTTCTTGAAGACAGCAGCAATTTTCCAGCTATCAGGGAGGCAAGATTTTTGGCAAAGCATTTGTTGTAGAGTTTGGAGATGACAGGGGCCAGTTCAGCAGAGCATTTCTTACTATTACTAGTATAAGATCAGGCCCACATGCTTTGGAGGTGTCAAGGTTTTTTATGATGTCCCAGACATGTGCTGGTCAGGTCATTAAGTGTGGCTTCAGTCCGCAATGGAAAATTTGGAAGAGAGTGATTTGCTGAGTCCGAAGTGTAGTTCAGCCTTGTCAGTTGCTGTGCAAACGACATCATTCTGGTTGGATAGCGGGGAATTGTTGATTTCACACTATTCACCACACTATTGAAGATTTTCCAGAAATCGCGAGTACCTAGTTTCTGTGACTGAATGCGTTTTCTGGTCATCTCTGTATACCTTCTCTTTGCTTCATACATTAGTCTTACAATGATTTCTTGACGCTATAAGTTTCTGTTTGTAGTTTACTTATGGCGGTTGAATTGTCTTAATGCTTGCTGCCTTTGAGCAATAGAAACCGCTCTGAGCGCTACCTATGAGTTAGGGCTCCTGTACTATAGGCTCTTTTTACTCTTGCATTTGTCTCAGTATAAATATAGCAGCAGTGGTACTTTGCCCAGGCATAAAATTAAACTGCATTTTCATCGATGTTTAAAGTTCACCAGAACAAAAATAAAAAATGTAGTTTTGGTTTTCTTTTGTCTGTGATTTAACTTGAAGGTGCTTTCTCTTTCACCCATCTTTTTTAGTTCTGAAAACGTTTTGATCAAAATTGAAATAGGATAGTGAGGATATATTGCTCGAAAGATAGATTTGGATGGCGACAATACCAATTCTGGTTTTCCAGAAGTTTTGTTACCTTGGTGCTGGTGTGATGTTGGAAGTTGGAGTTTATTCAGGGAACTTTTGCCATTACTAAACAGAAAAAGCGCTACTGCTCTCGACCAAAAGAAGGATCTCTATCAAGCATGCATCTGCAGTGTGATGATGTATAGAAGTGAAACCTGGGCAGTATGCATTGCATGGAGAGAATGATACTATGGATGTGTAATGTTCGTCTTAAAGACAGTATAAGATGTGTGCAGAACAGGAGACTTCATTGGTCACATTGAAAGAATAGCAGGTGAAGGCCAAGGAAAACATGGGAGGAAGTAGTAAGGAACGATTTGAAAGAAAGAGGATAAAGACCTGGCCAGAGATAGGTTAGTTTGGAAGTTAATTTCTAAAAGCCATCTCACACGTATGTAAAACAGATGTTAAACCGAATATTTTCTGTTATACATTATTTTTTTTGTTACATCTTTTTTGGCATATTCTTTCAATTTCTTTTGAAAATTTCTTTTTCTTTATTTGTATTAATTTTTCAATTTTTGTCTGATTTTTAGTTTTTGAAGTGAACAACATTCTTGGATTAGAGCGTACTGTAGCTGGGCTATGGCGGATGGGTGGTGTAACTGTTGAATGTAAACCGTTACTGACCTTTGACTCTGTGGCACAATTCCTTGGTGTCGATTCTTCACTCGTGGCACAATCCTCAACACCTCTCCAATCAATGGAAAAAAGTCTCTATTGGTTGGAGTGCGAAGCAAATCCAGTATGTAAGTATTAAACATTCATTTCATTTTCTTTACAAATTGTAATTATATTTTTCTTTCTCCTGATTTCCTCGTGTCCGTACTCCTTATCGCAACAAAATGTTACCACGGTCTTGCTCTGCCAAATGATATCTCTCCGAACAGTCTTTCATCCAGTGCACACACCAACGTAGTCACTAACTCAAATCACCAACTCATAGTGACCCACTTCTTTCAAAACATTCCCCTTGACATTGCACTCATGCAAAATGAGCATGCAAATAAGCAGTGAGCTCTTCTGCCAGAGAGATCAGGAAGTAATGGGAGGTCTTTGCTATAACTAGCCATTTCACTCAGGTTCTGTTTCTTTATGAATCCATTCCTGGCTGGGGGTAAGTCATACTTTGCTAACCACACAAATCTTTGTTTCCGATGTTATTCAGAAAGGGCTGGTGCAGCTGCTCAAGATTGGTTTCTTACAAAAAGTTGGCATGAACTTAACTGACCAGAAAGGTAGATAGAAAATTGACTGGGGACTCCTGCGTTACTTGTTTTTATTTTTGTATTTTTATTAATGAAACATTCGATTTTGGATGAAATCGATTGATGATGGGGGAGTATTTATTTATTCTGCTTTAAGGTGTCTGTTTTTGAAAAGATATTTTATTAGGCCATGTCAGTCTTGTTATGCTGAATGTTAAAGGGGTGGGACAGACAGAAAGAGAGAGAGACTTTAGAAATGGCTCATCAAAACATCATTTGTTCAATCTAAAGCGTCCATCCAGGGTCATCACAACTTCATGCTCTAAATCAAATCGTGTGTTGTAACTTCGGCTAAATTTTTTTATTCCTAGGCAGGCACACCCTTGTACCGCACCTCCTGCACTTTTATGATTTTAACCAATATATCTAGTAGCTGACATACCCACTAATATCCAACAATTTTTGATGTCTAACCATCTCCATAAGAGGTTCTGTATGTCGAGTCATTTTTGTTCGTTTGTTGTCAGGCTCTCTCAATTTGTGTTAAATGTGTTTTTTTTTTTTTTTTTGTTTTTTTTTTCTTCTTACAAGTGTATTTGTTTCTCCAGATTTTTTGCTGTCTTTCAAAATGTTGAGTTGTGTATATTTAAAAAAAAAAAAAATTTTGATTTCATTTTGATATTGTTCTAAATTTTTCTTTGTCTACAATTTTCTTTCAGCTGAAAATGTAAATGAAAGTCTTGAAAAATGGAAAGAAGGAGCAGCTGTTGTATTACGTTATCGTGCCCAACAACCTGCAATTGAATTGGATATCTATAAAGTTGTTGCTGAACAAAAAGTAAGTGCATCTAAGTGTGTGCATGAATCTGTGATCTCTCTCTTACATCTATATCTGTCTAAATGGTGGAGACAAAATTGGCAAGACAAAATTACCTTTTAGATTTAACCACAAACTTAGTATCAGACAAAACACACACTACTCCCAAATCACCAAACATTCCAACCTCCATGGACCATACCCTAACATTCAATAATATCAAATTCCATCCACATATATATATGCATGCAAACAAACAACAAAAAAAAAACTCTGATCTGGGTGCTTTTAATCTGTATATATTTTTTTTTACAGATTGAGAAAGAATTTAATTTTGAAATTGAAACTTGATTTCCTCGTAACCTTAATTCATAACAAGATTAATGTACGTACGTTGATTAAAAATGAACGGTTTTCTTTCGCAGTCAGTGTAGACTGACTTGTACATCGAGGCAAAGTTGAAAATTTCCAGTTTTTCACAAGTTTCAAATTCATTCAACTTGTATCTAATAATAGATTTATTTTTGATAAAGAGCGGATGACCACTTGAAAATTTAAATTATAATAATCCCTATAATTTTCCATGTTTTTCCATAAATAAAGGCTATTTTTTTATTTATCAAATGTGAAGAAATTATTTTTAACCGAGCAACCACACTTTATATGCACACGCATGAATACATGTCACACGAGATGGTACGCCTTCATAAAATATCTGACCTAGAAAAATAATTAAAAAATAAAATAAAATGGAAAAGATACAACCGATAAAAAACACAACCACAAAATTTATTTACAGATTTAAAAGCAGAGAAGGAAAATCTTAAAGGGAACGGATAATAGTACGAATCGAAATAGAACTTGTCTTGGCTTTGATTCTTCGTAGGTTCAGATGGAAAAACATAAGAGTATTCGATACTTTCAATCAATGAGAATTTGAGGAATATTGTTTGTTCGTTATGTGTTTACTTTGTCCATCATCTGTGATGAAGTGGGTCATAGAATTAAAATATTTTTCACACAATTGAGATAATTCAATTTGTTCTTTTTTGTGGTAGTTTTTGCCACCGGCGTTTTAAGACAAGTGATTCTGCGAGTGTGTGTGTGTGTGTGTGTGTGGGGGGGTAGTAATGGAAACTGCTGCTTAATTTGTTAGTGCATGTGCCGGCTGACAAACTACCTTGACCGGTCATCAGATCCAGTGGCAGCCGAACTCTATATTGCACCAGGTGTCAGATATTTTCTGGAGCTGTGGAATGATCTAAGCATTTAGTATTTGTTTGTGAATAACTCCTTTTTATTTTCTTTATCTTTCAGCTTCATGTATTCCTGTCTGTTGACGACCCGAGTGAGGTAGACAAACTTTCCTTCATGTTGTCCTCCATGTTAATGACACATGGAGTAAATGTCCGCTGCCGAGCCCTTCAAGTTCTAGATGATTACACCAAAAAAGTAATGAAAGAAAATTTGTAGTTGCTTCAATAAAAGTCCCTCTTTTTCTTTTCTTTCTTTTTTATTTTATTTTCATTTTTTTTTTTTTCTTTTTTTGTGAGGGTTGGGGACATGCGTTGCATGGCGAGAAATGATATGGATATGTAATATTAGTTTTAAAGACAGGCTTAGATCCAATGAACTTGGAGCAAGATTAAATCTCGATAATGGATGAGAATTCTTGGGTTAGTAGATGTAGAACAGTTGAGGTAGCCGGGGAAGACCAAAAAAGGATGGATTTTGAGAGAAATGCAGATACATAAGGACCTGACTAGAGATAGGTTAGTTTGGAAATCGTCTCAAAGCTGCCGAACCCTGACTGTACCAACATGCAGAAATTCTCGCTGCACAACTTCCCGCTTAGAAAAAAATATGTAAGTAATGAAAGGATGAATGAGAGTGATGGTTAGTTGCTGTAGAACAGTTGAGATGGCAGGGGTTAGAAAGATTTCTAAAACTGTCCAACACATGCCAGCTTGTGTCACTATGCTAGCGACTTAACTACTGACTATTTCAAACAATTCTTTTTTTTTAACACTGATGGGCCACAAACCTCTTTGGACTTGATGAGATGAATGGATTGTCAGTTGAATGATGAAGAATAGTGTGAGAGGATTGAAAATGATGAATGGAATGGACAAAAATCTGATTATGAAAGAGGACTTGGATTTCAAAATGACATCACTCAGCCTTCACTAACAATAGCAAAATAAAATTGGTTTGTATATCGCTGTTGTGATGTGTGGACTTGTGTGTTCAAAGTATATCTAAGTCTTCATAACACGATGAATTAAAAAGAAACTATGATAATAACATTCCTTATCTACATTCTTTTCTAAAAATACTAAAGACATTTGTTTCCCCGAGACAATTTTCCTTTTAATCGCAAAAAATACTTAGGGGAAAAAAATCCATTTTAATTGTTTTAATAAGCCGTAATTTGCAATTTGACCCATCTCTTGCTAAGTTTCTGTCTATCACCCTCTTCCTCTCTCATTGTAAGTTTGTCTATCACTTTCACCCTCTCTCCCCCACCCCCTCTTTGTATCTATCACTCATACCTCTCTTTCTCTCTCAACAGTCGAATTAAATAAAACCGACAGAATCAAAAAAGATTGGAACAGTCTATTATAAACAAAAGTTAATATCACCACATTTACTCCGTATTTGGAAAGATATATATATATATATATTAAGCAGAAAGAGGCAAATTTTGGATTCTGTCTTTATTTTTATGTATCTTGACTGGCTTTGCAAACTCACATTTCCTGATTAAGCAATTTAATCTGAACCCTAACCTAACGCGTCACATTTTTTCCACTATAATTTAAAATTGCTGACTTTTACTCATTCTTGAGCTATCTGCAGATTGTTTTTCAACAAGGTCAACTGAATCGCCTTATTATGAACATTGACCGAATATTCCCAACATTAATTTATTTAACTCTGAAAATTATCATCATTGTTCCGTTGCATTCGTTCAGAAGTTTCCTTTTTCAAGTTGACCATGAGAATAGTTTCGCAGACAGCCAACTGCTTATTATTTCTAAATGTTTCTGAATGCACAATTAATTTTACAGTTTTCACCTGCCTCATATTTATACGAGATAAAGCAATAACTTCTCACCCCTCTATTTGAAGTTATGCCTTAAAATGAGGGGTTCATCTCCTGTGCCGGCCATTCCCAAGATGATGATGTAACATTATCCAGTGTGCACAGGGGCCAAACAAGCAAGATCCACAGAGTTTGTTCTGTGAGTCTGTCATTTATTCAATTCACCATTTGTTATGGTCTTCCATATTGACAGTTTTTTTTGGGGGGGTGGGGTTCTACTTAGTCGTAAAATGCACAGGAACAAACAAAATCCACAAGTTTTATTAGTAGATCCCCCTCCCACCCCCCAAAAAAGTGCCACTCCTGAAAACGTCCATAAAATCTTTCATAATTGATCAATTGCTTTCATATTTCAGGTTTATGAAGAGGAATCGTTGCACGGAAGATTAAAGTAGAGTTTAGTTTCAAAAATACTTTGGACAAAAAAGTTCAGGAAAAGACAAAATCAATGGTGACTGCCAGCTCGCTTCAAGAGAACATTTCGATGTCAATATCCAGACAAAAAAACTCATAGGTAGGTTCACAAATTCAGGGCCCATGGAACGATAAGGAAAACGGTTAGCCATGACAGGAAATCTAAGTATCCTTGCAATGCAGGGGTGCATACTTTTGGAGCATATCAATGGAAGGAAACTGCTGGACATTCATAACTAAAACTTGGTGGAAAACTTAAGTTTATTTGTACAAAAATATGAGGAGATTGCATGCAGAATTTTATTAACGATTCCATTATTATCACATTTTTTTTTTAACGGTTTTTTATCTTATATATAGAATTAAGTCTGTTGGATTTTCCATGTTAGACATGAATAGCAACAAATTTGATAAATTTAGCGATTCATTTTTAAAAAAAATTTTTTTTTTTTACGAGAACAACCGATGCATTTCTTAGTAATCACGTACACATCTGCTGCAATTTGTCAGTGCATTCATTTTTTTTCTTAAGTTGTCTATCATAATTTAAAAATAGTTGTCCATTACAAACAAAATGGAAATTCAGATATGCAAATTACTGTCTTTCAGGTGTTTTTGATAACCGTTTCGTACATTCACGGATGTTCGTTCTTTCGTTAAGATGCTACAGTCTAAATTGATTCTTACTCTACTTTCATACAGGCCTATTAATTCTAGTATTGTTTTTAACGCCAATACATAGTTAAAGGCAGATACATTGTTTTTTGCTTGGACTATTAAAATAATTTCTGATGCTTATTTACTTACTCATTTATTATTTTGTATTATCTATCGCTTTCATGTTTTGAAACGACAAATCTAAACGACCAAAGCTATAATTATTTGTTAATGAAAGTTCAAATAGGTATGTTTGTAGAATCTCGGACTGAAGATCTCAAGGTTTTGATTTCTGGTCATGGCATCCGCTTTATTGGGAATTTATTATTTACTATTAATGCATTTCTAAAAGTAGTTAAGATCTCCTTTTCAAAATGACACAAAATCTGCAATGTATTTATTAAAAATTAGTATGGAATCTCTTTATATAAGAAGACTGACTACTTTAAAAATAAAAGAAGAGCGAAGACGAATAAGCGAAATGTTTTGTTTAATCTGAGCCAAAAAAACCAATGGTATATTTGGAATCCTTTTTCTAACCTAATTTCTACAAGTTACATTTTATTTGTAAATTGTAAGTTTCTCCCTCCAAGCTCAAAATAAATAAAATTTCTATCAACAAACTTATGAATGAAATGTTCATTATTTAAATTTTTTTATTTCAAAATAAATAGCGAACTTTGCAAGAGATGGCAAAGTTTGCATTGCTTTGCCTGATAGAAGTGACCACGTGACAAGGTTATCAACGACTCCAACAGGATTCTAAAATGGCATCCTCATTACGAAATGACTAATTTGGGTTTTTTAAAACTCACTTTTTGCTCCCTTTTTTGTATTCAATTTTTATTAACAACAACTTATCAATTCTGACAAATAAAATGGCAAGAAATTGGTAAGTTTGAGTTTCATGTGTAATCCGAAAGGAAAAACAGTCATGCTGTGTTAACATTTGGCTGTCACATGTTCAAGTTGGTTGACATTATTGGTGCGAATAAATTGAAATATCTCATTGTTGAAATATTGTGATGGTGTATATAATCTGTACTTTAGATTAATTAGGGGTCATAAAATTCTATTATCCCTTACAGCCTAAATCTGACCCTGATAATATGACAAACATGTTTCAGTTTAACCACCAGGACATTACAGTTCGTATTTATTCCAACTTTTCTGAACTTAGATACACGTCAGTTTGGCATCAAATGTTCTATAATCCCGAGTCCCAAAAATAAGTATTGGTGGCAGCATTCATCCTGGACGAGTTCAACCCACTTCCTCCACATCTCAAACAATAGTAGCCCACACACAGCGGTTCCAGATCACTGAAGCCTGAGAGTTGTTGCATTTGCCAGAAAGAAAGTTTCTTTGAGGTTTTAATGGAAAAACCCCAAATCCAATAAGTGATGTGGGAGATTTCCAGTTTATCTTAGGTTTTTATGGGTTCTTAGCGCCTTTTTAGCTTAAAACATTTATTATGGGAATCTGTTTAGTTCTAATGCATAAACAAAATGTAATGACAAACGAGAACAATAGAAGATTTTATTCTGCTTAGAATAACTGATACATGTCGAGTGAGATTTGATGGTTTGTCCCTGAGAGGTTACTCTCGATTTCTTATTACATCTCCCTCATTTTACTTTAATTATAAGTTGCTGTTGGAATGTCTTGGTTGTTCGGTATTGGTGAGGATTGATTTCTTCGCTCCATCCTGAGTTTGTGTGCATCCACATCGTGTCAATCTGGGATTCTAGAATCATCATACACATTGTGTGACCCTTCAATTCTCAGTTCCTATTGACTACAAACATCATCATCATCATCTAGTTCCTGCTCACGTACTCCAGCAGCTCTTTCCTTGAGACATATTTTATTTATTAAAAAATAAAAAACACTTAATTAAAAATAACATGCCTGCTGATTGGTCAATCAAATGGAGCTAGTTTAGGGAGATAATCCATTGACACAGAGAAATAAACAATTATATTCTAACTTCTAATATGATTATAAATGCCCATATCAATTTTGACCAAATTATATTAGTTATTAAAAAAGATTTTGAAAGATTGCTTTCATTTTCTTTTAACTATATATACTTTTTTTTTATACAAAATTATTATTTATTGTGGGGGTAAAAAACGGAAGTCGAAAAACCGATGAATGAGACATGAGAACTGATCATCCCGCCAACTCTGGCAGGGGGTGAACGGGGGATAAATTCACCCTTGACTGTCTCTCCCTCTCGTACACATGCATTAAATTTCTGTCTCTGTCATGTTTAAATCTTTAAATACCAAATCCAGTGTCGATCATGGCCGAAGAACAAGAGCCAGTAGCGCGCTGTTGAAGAGCAAAGTTCAAAATTTAAAATGTGACATGGTACTCATCGATTCTCGCTCAAAACACTTTCTGAGGTTATTCTCTGTCTCTGGCCCATTTTAGGGTTCTTGATAAGGTACAGAATCTGTAATGATTGGCAACCCTTCTTCTCTGCGCCCTCTCTCTCAGACGTGATGTTGCTAGTCTCAGTCTTTTCTATAAATACTATTATGGCATGTGTTCTTCAGAGTTCCAGCTCGTTTGACTTGTTGGTCTTAATCAATTCGCTGTTTTGATAGCTCAATACAGCTTCCTATTCCAGTAGTTTCTTTCCAAGAACCACAGGCTCTGCTGACTGTTTTTCATCCTACCTTATATATAATCTTGGTCTTTTCGAGACTAGGCATCTCCTGTCTTTGCGATTTGTTAAATCAAGTGGAATTTTAAACTATGACTAAGCAAATAGAAAGGAGTTTATGATTGATTATGTAGACCCAAATACTTCATTCCAAGCATAGAAACAATCTAAAAGTCAAATTTAAAAAACATGAAAACACCTATTTGCTGTCGGTGTAGAATGAATTTGCAATCAGGATATTTATTGCTTGGATAAATTTGCATTCTATGCAAACAAATTTCAGAGAATTCCAAGAGATCCAAGTCACGACCATGATGCTCTAAGTGGATTTAGACAAGTACAATCTACTGCGGACATCCTAACGGTCATCTCTGAACGCATATATCATACACTGGACAGGGCAGTAGCGCTTGACAAGGTCTGGCATAAAGGGCGTCTAAAAATACGCTCATTACTACTGGGCAAATATTAGACCTCGATGTACCTCAGGGATCTATCCTTGGACCTTTGTTGTTCCTGCTGACGACACCACGCTTTATCTCGTTATGTGGGCAATGGCTGAATCTTTAGAAAATGACCTCCAGTCTGTAAATGCCGCAAAGACAAAGCTTCAACAACTAAAAAAAATTGCCATAGAAAACATACCTGAGAGTTCAACATTCAAACTCCTCGGCCTAACTTTTCACAGGCAACATGAATTGGAACAAGTACATTGAAGATATTGCCAAGGCTGCAGCAAAGAAAGTGGACTCCCTCTACCGTGCTAGTAAACTCTTCACACCTGACATTATCCTGTATACCATCCGCCCGTGCATCTCCTCCAGCATCGCAATGTTGCATCCTTGTGCTTGTATTGTGCTCCGATAAAACTGGCTGCTCTGGTGCTCCCTCGACGTAATACACTAAAACAACTCGTCAATCCCATGCAGAAGTTTAAAACTAATAAACAGACATAAAAAAAAAAAAGTAACAAACGAGATCTATCGAGACTTGAAAATTCAACCAATTTAATGAAATTTTCAGTATTTAATTTTTTAACAATCACGGAATATAAGTAATCCATTATCTTAGTACAAATGTATTATTTTATGTAATTTTAATTTTTAAAAACATGAAAAAAATTTTTTGAAAAATTCATATTTGAAATTTCCGAATGTTTGAGTTGGTTGGTCTGAATAATTTGATAACATTTGCTCGATTCTCTCATTAATCCAGCAATTTAAATTTCTAGCAATTAAAAACAACGACTTTTGTATTTCTACCCTAACCCTACCGACGGACATTTTAGGTAATTGTGCGCAGAAAAAAATGAATTAAAAAATGTCCATAAAAACACAGAATTCTCTAGCACCATGATACACCGAAAAAAGAAAAAAAAATGGTCAGTTGAGAAAAAACGACACTCCTGGATTTTTTTACTTAAAAAGTAAATCAAACATGAAAGATTTACGAATTCAGTAAATCAATTTTTGTTTTGCTTTTTTGCAATAAAAGTAAAACTTTGTAATAATTAAAAGCAGCCATCTTCTTTTTTTTTTGGGGGGGGGGGGTGCCTTTTATCGTTGGCCGCCATCAATAAAAAAGAAATACGTTTAAAAAAAGGAACAAGTACAATGATTGCCAAGTGAATGAATAAGAGGCAGTCTTGCTAAAAAAGATGCACTTCAACTTCTGATCCTCATTGATAGTGGTTCTTACTAACCACTATCAATGAAACTCAACTCAGTTAAACGGGCTGGGTTATTATGACAGACGTGACTGAGTGCTGAAAAGGATTCACAGTGAGTATGAAAAATAAAACATGGGGCTTACCACCATACGGGCCAGAAGGTGTTGGCATTCCTCGCTAAGTGCACCCCAGACGATCGCCCCGAGACTATGTATGTATTCAGAGCGTACATGAACTGGCAAAACACTGAATTAGCCTGAAGCGCGAAGTAGCCGAACCTCATTCTGACAGCGTAGAGTCTAGCCCTGTCGGACTCAGGGCCAAGAACGGATCCTTGGTGAGTATGAGAAAACAGCCAGATAGGACAGCGTTCTCGGCACTCAGCCCGACAGATTATTGTTGACATACAGTGTGAAAATATTTTTGACTCCCAACTGAATTTTTTAAAAAAATAATTTATGTCGCCACTGGATGATTTCCGGGGGTTTCATTGAAGCAAGCGAAAACATGCTGAAAAGTTAAAAGTTGCGTTTAAACAAATAAAAAAAAGCAACACAATCCAACTGAAACTGAACTTTATTCAATATCTTATATAAATAAGATTTTGTCTATGTCTGCCAATCACAATTTTTTTTTAAACGTAATTAGATGGCATGACGTCATCAAAAAAAAATTAAAATAAATAAAAAATGGGTAAACATTATCAATTGTGTATGTAGTTCGTTCAAAAAAGATATGCGACTGGAGAATTAATTGAAAAAGAATATTTGTGTGTTCTTCCATGGATTTTATAAAGAGGGAAATTTGTTTATTATTTTGATTGTTGTCTCCCCACGAGGGTAGAGTTAGACACAAGGTCGGTTTTATCTTCCCAAAAAGGACATTCTGGATTGTGACAAAAATTTGAAATTTCTCTCTCCAAGGACAGAAAAGTTAAACAAATAAAGTGTGGGTATGTAAGGGGCCATCCTTTAAAAAGTGGGGAGTGGGACAACAAAAAAACAGTTACCACCCACTAAGCAGCTTCATAGATATATCTAAGTGGGAGGAAAAGTAGTAAGGAACTGCAATTATGAATGTAGGGAATAAACAGGTAACATAAACTGAAATGAATACATTGAAGATACTGCCAAAGAAGGTGTGTTCCCTCTACCGGGCTAGGAAATTTCTCACGGCCACCAGTCCTCCATGCATGGAGTATTGTTGCCACATCTGAGCTGGTGCACCAACCACTGGTCTCTGCCTCTTGGACAGAGTCCCAAAAAAGAGCCTCTAGGTCCTACACTGTCTACCAAGATTCAGCCTCTGTCCCGCAATGTGGCTTGTTTTACAAGTACTTCCACGGAATGCGCTCCTATGAACTTGTGCCGCCTCAACTAAATTTTCAAGACTAAAAAAAGTGATGAAGTAATTGATATTTCTTTCGGCATTCTTTTTTTTAATGAATATACCGAAATGCATTATGGTGCATTTTTTTAATTTACAACTTTTTTTATTAGAACGAACATTTAGAAAAATCGATGTTATTTGCTTTAAAACAACAGTAAATATTCTAAAATATTTATTTTTAAATATTATTTAATCAGCAATTAAATCGATATATATATAATAAAAAAAACAAACAAAAAACAGGAAGCGTGTTTTTCTGGAAAGTGAAACTAATTGTGTTTTTTATTTCGGTGGAAAAAAAATGTCCGAGAGATTATCTCGCCAAGTTATTGTCATCTTAAGGCATGACAACAAAGGAATCCGCATGACTGATGGTAAAGTTCAACTTTTTCTTTTATTCGTTTTTCTTTCGGTTAGGTTAGTCCGCCCAAAGAATGAATGAGGCATCTTGGTGATTGGAACTAGTTTAGAGGAATGACACCGACTCAACCCAACTTTTTTGCCACATATTTTTAATTTTTTTATCCAAATTTTAAAGATAAACGATGCGAAGGACATGGAAGACCGCTGACTTCCGGTGAAAAAAGCTTGAAGAAAGTGTGTACGGATGCCTGAAGGTGATGCAACACTTTTTTTTATTCATATTAATTTAAGACTTTCCTTTTTGTCATATTAATTTCAGACTTTCCTTTTTGTCATATTAATTTAAGACTTTTCTTTCATCATAATCTAATAATTAACATAATACAGACTATTTGAAAAATAATTCATTTGTTTTTATTTGATTGTTTTTTCAAAACATTTTTTAAATAATAGTGAAAACCTTTTTTCTTGGAGATGGAGTAACTTCCGGAATCAAACTTTTTTCTTAGAAATGGAAATGCCCTAACCCTAAACCATAACCCTAAATAAACCCTAACCCTAAACCGGTGCTGAGAAACATTATTTCTTGAAAAAAAAAAGATTATTCTATTTTGTTTATTTTCTTCAATGAATAAATTATTTTTCAAATAGTCTATATATATTATGTTAATTATTAGATTATGATGAAAGAAAAGTCTGAAATTAATATGAAAAAAAGAAAAGTCTGAAATTAATATGAATAAAAAAAATTGTTGTATCACTTTCAGGCATCCGTAGACCTTTTCCACAGCGTAAACGAGACATTTAACCGATTATTTTTAATAAAAAACACGTAAAAATTTAGCCAATTTTTTTTTTTTGGGGGGGGGGGGGGGGATTTTTTTTACTTAAAAATTTACGTAGAAATTTAGCCAATTTATTATTTAACTTAATTATGTAACTTATTTAATAAACCCTAACCGCTACCGCTAAACCTAAACCCTAATCCCCCCCCCCAAAAAAAAATTTAATTGGCTAAATTTTTACGTGTTTTATTTTAACCCCCCCCCCCGAATTAAAAACTCAAGTCGGTTATATGTCTCGTTTTACGCGCTAAGTGGTCAGGAAATGGGTGCTCATTTTACGTTAAATTTATAAAGAAAAGTGATCCCCCACTCTAAAATCTTAAATAGTTAAACAAATTTTTAAATCCTTCTTTGCGGATATTTTTTTAAGGCTGTTTAAATGTATTTGCACAAAAAAAGTAGAATTTTAACTTTTTTAGGCGGTAAACTGCGCTGGATAAGATAGTAAAATAATACCTTTATTTAATGTTTATTTTATTTTAAAGTATATCGTTTTTGGCTTTTCTTTAAAAAAAAAAGTGTCAACAACCCACCACGTAGCCACGCTCGAAGATCCGATTCGGTCAATATCTCAATTTATATTTTAAAAATTGCTAGCTTATATCTTTAAGGTAAATAAAAAAAGTTTGATGCTTATCAAAAATAAAACAGGAACTATACCAAAAATCACGTAAATTAATCAAGTAGTTTTCACCGAAATTCATAAGCCATATTTCGTTAATCGTTAAAATTTACGTACATTAAGCACCAAAAGTATTTTTAAAGAAAATATATATCGTTTTTGTCATTCTTAATTTTTTAAAATATTTATTTATTTATTTATTACAGTGTAAGGACCGGGACGTAGGGAAGCATAGCTTAATGTCGGAAGCGGTATTTTGAAAACACACCCACCGAAAAGAATTTGTTACAATTTTCGTTTTAAAAAACTTTGTTTATTTTCTATTTTTGTAAATACAAAAAAAAGAAGATTTTTTCTATTTTTTGTAAATATATATTTTGACACTCAAAAGCGGAAAAAAATCAAGAATAATAAAGAAAAGTAAAAAAGATGTGGGGAATATGGAAAATATTGTATTCAACGGGTGGAGGGCGTTTTTTTTTTTTCACCTTTTTACTGACCAAGTTTTTTTTTTCAGTGTACAAATTAGGTTAATGGGAATTATTTTCGGACTTGGGATCAGTTTCCTATATAGACTTAACGTAAAACGGACCCCCCACTTTTTTTGACCATCACAAATTAAAAAAAAAAATTTTCTCTGTTCAATTCCGGATTTTTTGGAATCTTTTTTCAAAGATTTTAGATTTTAGTGGGGGGATCAGTTTTCAATATAAATTTAACGCAAACTGACTATCTTCTAAAAATTTCCAAACAATTCTTTAGCGGCATAACTGGAAAAAAGACTGTATACCATAAATTACGCAAATTCATAAAAAAAAAAAACACGACGCCAATAAATAAAAAAGTATCACACGAAGGCATGCCTTTTTTTTCTTTTTTCTTAAGAAAAGGACTAACGGGCACTAAAAGTTTGTAAAAGTCTTTCAGATAGGTTGGTTTCACTCTACGTCTGGGGTGATCAGATATGGATCAAAATGCTTGATCGCTGCAGCACAATGCTTCGAATTCACACAGTAGCCGTTTAATCTTGCAGAAAAATGACCACAGAGCAGTAGCTTCCCTTCTCTGTCTGCATACATCAAAGCGCCAATGCTATGCTGTTTAACGGATCCATGGGTCACGATCCACAGCTGGTCAGCAGGACGGGGTATGTGAATAGTTTTTTGTCAATGTCAAGTGTTTCTGAGCAGCAATGAAGGCTTCCCATAAGTGGACCATCTTCCCGCTGTTGCTTCATCTAAAGGGGATAACACCTTATAGGCTCCAATGAATGATCGTAGGCCCCTCATTGTCTTGGGAGGCTGACAGGAACTAAGTGTAGTGATTCTGTGGGACCCAGCTGACAAAGATCTCTCTGATCATATCCACCCAAGGATGGATGCTTGCTTTGGGCATATTATAGTTTTGCTAGCCGCCAATCTTAAGTTGGCCAGAGACAAAGTGGCGAGAACTCTGCGCCAAACTGAGGAGACGTCCTCAATGCTGTTCCCACTACAGTAAAGATCATTGGCAAGCTTTGCCACATATCCCATTACCAGTAAGTCGTCAAGTACTCGGGACATCAGTTCCTACCACTGCCTCCGATACACATATACCTCTGAAAAGGGGCAAAACACGGCTTCATTTGCTAAGGGAATTTGATAGAAGGCGCTTGTGAGGTCCGTTTTAATAATCCATCGCCACAGGCAGTCAACGTTCGGCATGGCAGACGGCTGGGGCTTTGAATAGCGACCAACGCTGGAAAATGTAGTGATGAGGCTTGCTAACTAGGAAAGAGGGTTTTACGTACTCCACCGCTATTCCAACATCTTCGGGCTGCGAAAACACACCAATGTGTTCCATCTCATCGAACTTAAGTTGGAGCTCTCTGAGTTTGTTGTCATTATATTGGGGAAGTTGGCCTCGATGCTAGGGTGGTTGTGTAGGACCCATGTTAATCGTGGTCTTGAAGTACCAGATGAGCCGTTATACCTGAGTAAATCAGAGAATTCGACATTGAGTTGTTTGTTGAAATCCAATCCTTTCTGATGGGGAGATAGCATGTCATCTGGATCAATGACCACACAGGGAGTATAATGTTCTTTTGGTATTTAGTTGGAGTCGGGTAGGCACCTGTCAGGCTAGGAGCTGTTGTTGGAATTAACATGGGTACAGCTTGACAGATGTTGTGCTGTATCTGTTGTGGTTCACTGGTGGTATTGTCAAGCCACACTTTGAGACTATGAATGAGGCTCGATGGCAGACTCTTTGTGTTCGTCATCGATGATGATGCAGTAGTCTGGAGGCCATAATATTGTTTTATCGCCTGCCAAACACTTGCTAACAACATGGATTCAGGTACCTCAATACCATCATTTGTGAAGCCCCGGTGTGGGTGTGCACGTGACTTCTTCAAGGGACAGGCAGTATATAAGGTTATTCTTCCACACCTCAAAGGAAGAGATAGTCTCGTTCGTTCCAAGACACCACTGCTTTGGGATGCATGCAGACATACTGAGAGATATTTGAGCAACTGATGTGTGTAAAGTGAAGAGACGCATCGGTAGTCTGTCTCTTCACAAGGTGGTTGCCCAGTATTTGGTGGGTAATATTCTCCTTATTTATTAAAAAAAATCTTTTTTGGAAATAGCGTATGTGGGTAAATAAACCGCTGCCATTACGCTAATAAATAAAACTATCACACAAAAACGTTTGTTTGAAGGTACGAAGAGACTTTATTCCTGAGCGAAACACAACCAAACGTTCACCGAGCAGACAAGAAAATCAGGTAAAATATTTTCCCAACAGGATAGTATCATATTGCCAGAATGTAACTTCCATAGTGTGCTGTTTAGTTACTCAATTTGCCCATTGCCTTCCGGGTGATATCTACTCATTTCCGAAGTCGCAATGCCTTTCCCATGTAAGTAATTAGTAGTTTCCTCTGACAAAAAATCAGTTGCTCTATCTGTGTGAATCATATCGGGCATACCAAATATCGCAAATAGTTGATTCAGGTATTGCGTGACAGTTTTGCTTGTCGTATCTTTACATGGGCAAAGCGAGAGTATTTGTCGATTATCGTAAGTAGATATTTGTTACCATGTGTGGATGTAGGCGGTGGTCCCTTGAAATCCATGTTTAATTGCTGGAACGAGAGAGTTCCCTTCTGACACCATGTTATGATTTTTTTAGATTTGACGATGCCCGTCATACCATCTGGCATGTTGTTCTCATGGCGACCGCTGCTGCCTTAGTGTGCCTTGTTTGGGTGATTCCTGACTGCTCAAAAGTGGAATCCGGTGCACCCGTTTTATAGTCGCCACAGTGGCACAAGAGTTGAAGCACATGATCATGCTTGCTACCACAAAGTTACGTGCTGATTGCTCATGTGCCGTGGTCACTGTGGCAAAAAATAACATTCCAAACAAACACAGTTTATTGGAGTCAGTTGAGAGCTATAAGCTTGCTACTACGTCCGCCGCTTTCCCCATAAAAACAGCTGGTCCAAGTGGCGAAGGGGAAAAAAAATCTCGGACCATCCAAGAAGCATAACAACAGTGACGCTCGGTTCTTCCAGTAGCAACAACAAAACGACAGCAGACTCAACCCTTCAATCAACAAAAACAGCAAGAACACCTACTACAAGAAATAGCGACTCAGTTCTTCAACAACGACATATCGTCTGCTATTGCAACCAAATCAACAACGTCAACTATTCGTACTACTACTACGGCTACACCGTCCTCCCCACCAACATCATACATTCAACAACGGTAACTATTCTTACTGCTACTACCGCTATTATTACTAAGACCAAATCGGCTGCTATAAACAATCTCGAACTTTCCAAAATTATTTCTCTGAAAATTCCTTCCTGTTTGTTTGGAAAATAAACCATTGAGTTCGTTCTAATTTTAATCTTGTGTTGTCTGTTATTTCCTGCTTGTCACCATACACTTTCAATAATATAACAACTGGTGTCAGAAGGGTGCGACAGAATGGACTACTCAGGATTCACTCGTAATGAACTTCTCAGCCTCATCAGAGATCAAAAATCAGCACTATTAAACATAAAATCTGGTACATTACGTCCAGACGAGGCACTACTCAATGAAATACAGACAGACCTAGAGACTTTCCACCTTGAAATCTACCAGTTTAACCGACATGCATGAAGCCGACAGTACGAATTACAACTTGATGATCAGGTCCATACGCGATTGTGTGAAGGACATCATAATCGTTTTATCACAGATATCAACAAAACGTATGTGTCAAGCCAGAACTCGCTGCCCACCCTGATCGAAGGGGAGTTCGTCAGAATCTGTAAACAGCTTCTTAATGAAGGTATATATATTTCAGCAAATGAAGGACTCCCAACACGACACCTCCACCTTTGTACAACTAAAGGCATACCTCGTAGCGACCCACGGTAGCCAAATAACAAATTTTCAACACCTCAACTGGGCCGAGATGGTGAGAAGTTGACAGATTTTGCAAGCCGCCTGGAGAACACGATCAGAGAGGCCGCGGTCCACATAAAAACGAAATTCAAAGAAATGCCGGCGGATACTGTCTTTTCTCTCATGGGCACAATGTTGATGAGCGAGAAAAGTGAAAGCCTGTACACCGAGCCTATACCCACACATTGTCAAGACAATGGATAAACACTATACAGCGGGCGGGATAGCAAGTGATGCGCAACGATACATTGACTGCGGTGTCAAAACTGACGACACAACTAATCACAACCCTATCGCTCATTATACAAACAGGCCACAAGGATCGAATCAAAAGACCGGGCGAAATGAACCACACAATACGGACAGGCAAAGGTACCGTCCACAGGAGAGGACAGATGCCACAACACCACACAACACCAGATCCACTATCACTCGTGCCCACTATCAGACACGCAGGGATGGTGAATACAGTCAGGATACTGTTATCTGTCAAAACTATATGAGGGGCTATATGCATGCTTCCGTGGACGCAGCTGTCGGTTCCGGCACACACCTCATGCCCAGGCATACATCGCAACAACGGATATGCCTCCTGCAAACACTCTTCCCACTGCCGAGGACGAGGACTTGCAGCACGGACCAAGCAGGATGTGATGGCTCATCCCTTGGTTCACCAAAATCGCTATCATGTATTCAACTTTCAGCAACAATCAGCACAAGTAATTTGTGCGCTAAAAATGATGTCAACTTTTAACCCCAAATTTTAGACCTTTAAATTCTCATAACTTTTGAACCGCTAGGGATATTTGCATAATTCAAACAGTTTTGAACTCCATTTACTGAGCTCTTAATAACTATTGCAATTAAATAACAATAATTTAAAATAAAAAAATCAACTGGGAATGCTCACTTGTAGTGCAGCTGGGAAAGCACGAATGGAGGGCTATTGACAAATTGTTTAGCAAAGTGAAAACAACATGGCATTCTAATATGAAAAATCAATTTCTTTTTTAGTTCCTCATCCTGATTAACATTTATCAATCAGATTTGTCGTCCGTGTTGGATTATCATGGACCCTGTTTCATGAATCTAAAATCCACTAGTAAGAATTGCAAGCTGGGTCGATTCTGTGTGTGTCAGAAGCACTTTGAGCAAAAGTTAGATTAAGAGTTAAGCGGGTGCAATGATCTGATTGGACAAGAGCAAGCGGATGCTGAAGAAATGTGGGTATGATTGATATATTAAGCTGTGTAGCGAAAATAGTCACCCAAGGGAAAGATATTTGTCGATACAGTAAGAAGAGAGATCAAGAAAACCCATCAAGACACATCCTCCCCGAATTCTCCAAGAAAACGTGTGTGTCCTTTGTTCATTTTTGGTCCTGAAGCAGCTACTCCACTTTTGTATGATCCGGCCAAGATGTGAAGAGCAATGACAGAAACCCACGGAGCACAAGAAACTTTTGAATTAATTGATGATGTCAGAAAGAACTGTATATTTATGTAAGAGCTTGAAATTGCTTGTGGGTGAGAACAGCACAGTAACACCATCGACCGTCTTCCTAAAAATCTTTTTAAGTGCAGTCATGTCATCTATACTTTCACACACTTTTTACTTATATTTTGACAAAAATTGAATGCTGTTGATTTTTCTCTACTTATTTTTTTCAATTATTTTTATAGATGGCTTTGTAACCGTTTATGATCTTCTGCAACACCTACATGGCAATTGTGATGAAAATGATATCAGAAATATGGTAAGAAATGACAGTAAGAAACGCTACGCTCTCTGGCAAGATGGAAAAACACTAAAAATAAGAGCCACAAATGGACACACTTTGCCTGTAAGTGGAAATATTATTGAAGATGCCCATCATCTCTGTATAGCCCTATATCAGTTTTCCTAGTGTTGAGTATTCCCACTAATTCAATGTTTCGGATTCAATGATTTTCTTTCTAATTCAATGTTTTTAAAATACCCCATCGTCAAATCAAAAGTTCTTTTCTTTGTCAAAAAGTAGAGATTCTTAGTCAATCGTTTGTTATTTTTATGTGTTTCTTAGCGAGGTTATGCATGGTTACCCTGATTGAGTGTAGAATCCTTTAATGTCCATTTTACGAATACATGGTTACTTTTACTTTTTGGGGGAGTTTTTTAGATGAGGATTAATAATTTGGATAATGGACAAAAACCCACATTTTAATATTCTTAGAACTATTTGCACCCGAGTATGTGATGAAATAAATAATATTATTCCTCTTTTTATTTTTATTTTTCATATATAGGGTATGATTTTACATTTGAATATATATGTATGCACTTAATGTATTTAATGTATGTGTGCTTATATGTAGGTATCAAATGTGAACACATCACCTTCCCCATGCTACATTTTGTTTTTGCCCTCTTTCTTGCCCCCCCCCCTCCCTCTTACACCGTCCTATCATGCGACCCCGATTTTTTAACCCTTCCGCTCTCTCACCTCAAGGCTAATTTTAAAAAGATTCAATAAACATGTGTCTCATGTCCCTTTTTTGTCCTTCATAGTTTTAAATTAATTCCAACTGCTACCAATGTTTGCTCCCACACCTTCCACAGTTATTGTTATGTATCCAACTATCTCAATGCCCTCATAACTGATAAGCGACTTTTTTTGGCTTACATAACACTAGCTTACTCCCCCTCCCTAATGATCTTATAACTTCAACCGCCACCATTTCCCCAACACTCTCTACTGTCAACTCAATTTCCCACTGCTATATTAGACGCAATGCTTCAAGCAAACTACATCTCCTTATTATATATATATATCGTCGGCTCCCACTCATGTTCTGTCGTCTGTCCTCTTTATTAATGCTCATTTGATACTATCGAGTTAATAATGGATCTTGGATGGTTAGAGTCTTTATAGACTTAATATAAATTTTGGTTAAGTTATGTAGTAAGGTTCGAATGTGTTAGTCGATAGTTTGAGAGTCAAGTTATTATTACTATCAACTGTTATTTGAAGTTTTTGAAAGGGACTGTGTAGTCTTTTTTTAGTTTTATTGCATAATCTATTGGTTGCTAGCTAAAAAAACACATAATCTCTATAAAGTCCCCCTTCTAATTTTAATGTAGATGAATCTCATTCAGTAACCTACTAGATCCGTGACTTTTTTGAGGAGTCAGAAGATCCCCATTATTGAAAGGGTTAGGGGTATCTTTTCTTGTTTAGAATTTATCGTCAAACAGTATTATGGACTTCCTAGCCAAAGTCTATATCAATAAGAGTTATGTCTGAGTCTTTCTTAGTCATTAGTAGAGTCTTATTCTATAATATAGGCGTAATTAATTAACTGGTATTATGAGTCTATGTCAAAAGCCAAAAATTTGGGTAGAAGAGATCCATAGAAGATATTTGATTTTCTTTCTAATCATGGAGATTATTCTATCAAGTATATTTTTTTGCTTACCAATCCTATGTTGGAGCTAGAAGAGCATATGAGTCATGTGAAGGGGTACCGAGAACAATAATTTATGTGTATTTATCTATCTTGAGTATCGAAATAAGGTCTTAGCTTTAGAATTGACGTCATGAATAGTCCCTATATGTGTAGTTTTATAATTTTTGTTAAGTTCCTTATACATTACAGTTGGTTTTATCTGCTGAAACTTTATGAGTGTTGTTTAAGTGACGTTATTAATTCTTCTAAATGTCCCTGTTTCATATTTTGATGCCCCTTGAATTAATTAAAAAGGTTTACAAGATCTTTTTCAAAGCTGTCAAGTGCAGGGTTCTTCTTAGGGTTCTTATAAGATTTAAGTCCATAACAATGTGCTGTTACTACATTTAAGAAGCATCGCTATTAAAAAAATTTGAAAAACATTTAAAAACCAAACATGATGCAGAATTAAATAAATGTATTATTCATGTTTGAAAAGCTATCTTCACGGTTGACTGCTTAGCCAATATATGGAAATTTTCAGTTAGTGTTTTTTAGATACAAAAAAAGAACCGTTTATTATTTTATAATACTTGCTGGTCGTTGGAAGCATCAAAAACGAGGTTGTTGTTATTGGAAATAAAAAGCCATTTCTTTCCTTCTTACCGAGTGCACATTTTACAAACTATCTCTTTCTCCCCCTCTCTTTTTGTGTTTGTCATTTAACATTATAATTTTTACAATTAGGTACTCTTATAGCTGATGCACCATGTTTCTGTGACTTCTGGGCAAGTCTCGGAAGTGCCCGAGAGTTGACAAAACTATTAACTAAGAAACATTTGCTTATAAACAGTTTGTTTTCGTTAACAAGAAAACAAAATAAACAGTTGTTATGTTTATAAATTGACAAAAAGTGTAAAAAAAAAACATTGAAAAAAACATTTTGCTTAACAAATCAAACAAAATCATCATTTGAAACTTTCCGCTCCACAAATAAAATATTTTTTTATTTAAAAACATTCGTTCCTTTGACAAAAAAGAACAAAAATAAAAATTTAATTACTAACAGTTGTTTAGCTATGGTTTGTTCGTCATTGTAATTTATCGGCTGTGTCTTCAATTTAGCAGTTTGGGGCAGTTTTCGCCTCGTCAACTCTCAGGTGCTTCCAAATGTTGACGACGCGAAGTCACGGAAATATAAGAGTAACTTTTTTTTTTTACGTGTCTATTAGTAATTAATAAAATGGATATATTGAGATGACTTGATTAGATCTATTTTTGTGGAAGTCAATTTGTTGATTCAGGAGTTTGAGATTGTTATATCCACATATTTTGCCCCATAAGGCATGAAAAAGAAGAATAGGGGACTTGTTGTCACATGTTCCCCCCTACCAAAATAATAATGAAATTCGCCAGGAACTACACACACAAAAATAAGGATTGGCAACGGACAGTCCTGGTAGGCAAACAAACAAAGAGGGGCTGTTGCTAGGGGAGTGAGGGCGCGAAAAGTGGAAAGGAGAGCGAACAAACTCTGAACTTGCAAATTGCTCATTATTCTTGTCTCGGAAATATCAGCCGTCCCGGTTTTTGCAATTCCAGCCCCTTTATTAAGAAATCTCGAGAGAGGAGAGGAATTGGTCTTTTGAATTTTAACAATTAATAAAACCCTTGTTATGTTGTATATCGTCTTTTTGTTGTTCTTTATTATTTATGTTTATAAATTGAGATTATAAAGTTTTGTTGTCTCCCTTTTGTTAAAACCAAGAGAGAAAAAAACGTCTCACGAAGAGTAGTAGTCTTAACTACTCCCCTCTCCCAAAAAAAAGAACAAAGGAGGTTAGGCGAGAGGGGTAAGGGGAGAGGATTTCAACATTTCACATTGGGACAGCGATGTCTGAATATTATCATTCGTGACATTGACGTCCGAATGTCTCATTTATAACATTGGTGTCAGAATTCACGACTCTTCACTAAAGAGTATTGATTTACTCCTCTCCAGGAGTTAGGCACAAGGCCAGTTTTTACCTTACTCGCACAAGTAAGATGTGACCCAAGGTCGGGTCGAGAAAGTGGGGTTTAAAAATTGCCTGGGCAGCCCCGTCGGCATTCCCCGGTAGGGGCGCCTCAGACAGTAAGCAATAAACTTACTCCTCCCCAAAGAGAGAGAACTGCACAGGACAGACCCATAGACCGGCGTAAATCAAGCCCCGAAGGCCAAGACAACACCAGTCTATGGTGTGCAGTATCCATCGGAACAGATGAACTAGAAGAGTAACGCGTGAGACGCGTAGGGCTGATTTCCGAGACAAAAGAAGAAAAAATACAGAGTTGTTAAACTCTACTCGTCAAGCAACGAGACGGAAAAAAATAAATAAATAAATAAAAAAAAATAAGTAAATAAATAAAATAAAATTTTTTTTTAATTTGTGAGGGCCACAAGAATGGATTACTCCGGACTTACCGAAGGACAATTATTGAGTCTTATTAAAGACCAAAAAGCTGAGATATTCAGGCTCAAGCAAGACGATACATCACAGGTATCAATCAGACTCCGTAATTTGCGAAATGACGGAAGACCTGAACAATCTACTGATAGCGATGAAATCAGCAACCACGATAGTCGCACAGTTGAGCCATCCTACAGATTACAGTTTGCTCGTAAAGCTACAGTCGTTGCGAGACTCCAACCGGGTGTCGATGTGAACAACCTAAACAAGGCCTATGCTATTCACGTCCGACCGGAGCATCAAGAATACCCCAAATTGAAGGAGGAATTTCTAAAGGTGGCTAAGCAGTTGCGAAACGAAAGAATATTCCAGCAGATGGAGGACTCAGCACATGAGACAACAACCTCATTCGACCAGTTAAAAGGTTTACCGGCACACGGTAGCCACATGTCAAATTTTCAGTCCACATAAAGGCCAAAGTATGAGAAAAAAAAGCAGATCGAAATGTCGGCGGACTCGGTTTTTTCATTAATGGGTGCTATGTTGATGAGCGAGAGAAGGTAAAAAAATGTGGGCACCGAATATTTTCCCACATGTAGTGAAAACTATGGATAGGCACTACACTGCTGGTGGCATCGCAAATGAGGCACAAAAGTACCTGGACAGGGGCATTAAGCTCAAAGAAAAAATTGCCTAAACCCATCCCTCATAATATTATTCCTAAAAAGAAAATAAGCCTTGATGTAATGATTAATACATATGTGTGGACCATAGAATTTACAAGTGGTGCAACTAAAATTTATGTATGCTACAAACTGGTAGCAGTAAGAGGACTTGTGATTGAGAGGGTTAGGGTTATCTTCTCCGACTCTGTCCATAACCATAGTAATCAAAACAGAAACTGGTGGGCGTACTAAATATAAAAATGTAAAAACCAATTGGAAATGAAAATTTTGCTGTTTCAAAATATGACCAAATTGATAACGATAATGAATGATGAAAGAGGATCTTCTTTCTATGTAGTTTTTGTTCCAATTATTCCAGGAATTAAAATAGAGGAAAATTCTATGTTACACAAGATAAAGTCATATAAGCTGGTAAATAAGCAAGGTACGTTATTATATTGCCCATAAAATAATAGAATAAATGAAAATTGGCGAATCAAAAGCAAATTTTGTCAGTTTAAAATGCTATTTGAATCTGACTTTGAAAATCCAACAATATAACTTTATATGTTAGACAATGAGTTTTGTCTGACTTTTTCATTTTCTTAATTCTATCTTTCAGGTTGATGTTTCTTTAAAAATGACAAAACATAAAGTTGGTTTGCATGGAACATTTATGAGTAATTGGGAACAAATCAAATCGCAGGTAAAACCCTTTATAATTGTTTTCTGCCAGGGTTAAGGTCAAAAGCTAAAGCTTTTATGTTCATCCTCTGTCAGGGTTTGGATTAGTGGCTAAACTTTATATCTTCATCCTTTGTCAGATTAGGGATACACTTTTTATCTTCATCTCTCAGGGTTTGGATTAGTTGTGTTCTGGCCTCTGTCAGTCTGTCACGCTTAATTTTGAAATAGTTTTTTCATTGATCTGTCATCTTTGAGTTATTGTTACTGTTACTTATGCATCTACACTATTCTATCCAATGCTTTGTCATGCTCAAGGTTGAAATAGTATTTTCATTGCTATGGATGCAACTTTATTCTCTCTCTCTCTCTCTCTCTCTCTTCATTTATCATTCTTTTTTATCAAGGGGGTCAGAAGTTTTTGACTTGTAATTGCTAAAATAAGGAGTTAATTTGATGGTATCTGCTTTTTCCATTAGATCTGAATATCTCTCTCTCCATTTAGCATCACTTTTCCCTTGTTCAGAGATTAAACGTTTTTTTTCTTTTGACGTTTTGCAAGGTCACTCTCCAGTCCTCACAGTTCAGCAGGTCAACTGCTTCCAAACTATTTTGTACAGTTGTATCCAATCAAGTCTTCCTTGGTCGGCAACTTTTCTGCAATTCAAGGCTTCTAATGCCTCTACAATGGTTTATCGAAGAGGTCAGATGCCCCACTTGACCGTTCCAGTACAACCGATTCGTCCTTAGGATTACATTTATACTGGGTAATTGTAATACTTTCAGCAAATCCTATGACCCAATGTCGGGTTTGGTCAGATTTCACATTGCAGATCCATCATCTAATCATGGACCTGTCATTGCACTAAGCGAAAGGACTGGGTGAGGGCCCAACACTCGCTGCCATATAACTAGTATTACAAAATGATTTTTTTCTTTTTAGCTAATTATTTTTTTAACAACTTGGACCAATAGAGCTGTTTCATACCATCAGTAATTCAAAAGTTAGTGGTGAAATTTGTGTTTTTCTTTAATAATGACAGTTCAGCAGGTCAACTGCTTCCTTGTCCAACTTCCAAGCCTTCCTTGGTACGCACACAGCTGTTTATCAGGGAGGTCAGACGTTCCACTCGACCATATCAATGTAACCGATTTGTCATTAGGATAACCTCTACGTTGTTTTCATGCTGACATGTGTTGGACGGCTTTTAGAAACTACCTATCTCTGGCCAGGTCTTTATTCCTATTTTTTTTCAAATACATACTCACATGTTTTCTTTTGCCATCCCTTGCCATCTGACTCTGCTGCCTCAGCCCAAGAACTCATCTATTCAATGTGACCATACGAACAAAGTCTCCTATTTTTCACACATCTCCCTATTACTGTCCAGAATTAATCTTCCTCTGAGATTATCAGATCTAAGCCTGTTTTCAAAACTCACATTACACATCCATGTGTCATTATCATATCATATCATTTTTCTCCATGGCCAGGTTCACTTCTATACATCATCACACTGCATACATATAGACTCTTCCCTTGGTCGACAGTGGTAACTAGAGCTTGCCAGTTAAAAAAACGGTTTTGGCAGTGCCCTTCCCCCCTCCATCTTTTAAAAAAAAATGAATTGCTATCGATTAGAGGCCAAACTTTTCAGATTATCACAAGGAAAGAAATCCAAAACATATATTATTTTCAAAGTTTCTTGGATGGGGGTGTCATATAATGGAACCGGTCCTAACCTTTACAGGTTGAAAAATTAATTCCATTGATGCACCATTTTTCAACTACAAATGGAAATCCTCGCACATTCCATGTTAAAACAACACACAAATAGAATGAAATTAAATAGAATGTAATGAAAGAAAAAAGATGAGTAATTATAAAATTAATTTGTTATTGTTAAAAGAATTAAAAATAGGGAATTATTTTCATTTGTGCCTCGTTTTCAACACAGCAATCGATATTGAAATCCTTACACTGTTGTAGGCTACAATATTTGATTGATTGTAGAGGTGTTGTTACATATCTGAAGTCGGTGTATGGAAAAGTTGTTGATAAAACAGATGCACCTGGCGATTGTCAAATGATAAGATAATTATCGGATGACCAAAAGTTAATTGAAAATAAAATAAAACTCACAACCAGACAAACACCTGCACAGGAAGAGGTAACTATCCGATGACATGAAGGTCAGTTTTGATAAGAAACACTGTACCAAAACATGAAACACCTGCAGCAGAAGAAGCGACATAGACGGATCGATTGTCATAATGTAAAATCATGTTGACAACAAGATATGCACCTGCAGTTGAATCACTTAAACGGTAAGAACCCAATGTAAAAAAAAAGAGATATGTCGGAAGGGTTAAAGGCCATTTTACCAGGTGCAAATGTATCATGCCAAGAAAATTTTTTGAATTGTCAAATGAGTTCAAGTCGTCACCAAGTGAAACCTCGATGAGATCGTCGAGGTGGCCACAAAATTGTTATATAATAACAAACCGAAAATTGAAAGAAGTTAGTTGACGTTTAGTTCCCTCTCCGACCACCACCCTCATCGTCACATTTTCCTAAGATACTGTGTTGTCATTTTTATTAAGCCCTGCACAATACAACAGAGGAATGAATGTAGCTAAAATGTTTATATATAAAAAAAATGTAACAGTGACAACGATGCTGTAGCAGGAGCTACAAACGTGCCAAACGGACATCAAAAAGCAAATGGTGTTTATTTCAGCTCCTTTTCTTTCTCGGTGTTGATTGATACCCTTTCTTTTTCTCTGATTCAAGAAAGGGAAAATCTCGTGGGCTGGATGAAAACTTTGGTCAATCAGGAAACAACACATCAGTTTGACCAACGCGAGACTTCGGACCCTATAAAAGGAGCAACAAACAAGTCTCTCTCTCTCTCTCTCTCTGCATTCCAGCCAACAACACGCAGGGAAGTCGTAGTTTTAGTCACGGACAAAGAACTATATTCAAAATACACACACACATTGTCACAAATAGACATATGCAACTTTCCAACAATCGCACACACATGCATTTTGTACCATCGCTACAAAACAACTAACCCTAACACCATGGTAACAAACTATCCTGATGAACAAATTAATTCTTACTAACACGATTAACATAGAATAAAAAAACTGTTGCTAAATTGTAAAAAGTTAATTGTCCTTCATTTTATATGTTTTTTTGTACCCCTACAGTAAAGGGTGGTACAAAAGTTGTGTTACCCCTACAATAAATTGTGGTCTAAAAATAAAAAAGGCGTGTGCAAGTCATCCCAAACATCCACAGTAGTAGATGAAATAATATGGCAACATACATATTCTATATTTATATTTTTCATTTATTTTATTTTTAGGGTTTGTCTCGAAAGCAAAGAACCCATATTCATATGGCTTCTCGTGATCCCAGCTGTAAAAGTGGTAAGTGTTTCAGGTTTAGCAAAATCTCATTCTGCAAGTAATCAAAAACAAAGGAGAAAGACTAAATTTGAAGACTATAAGGATATGTGTGCAGAATAAGAGACTTTGTGGTTTGGTCACATTGAAAAAACAAAGCGTATGTAAAATATATTTTTTTAAATACATATACAAACCTAACCTTGTCCTGCCTTGGTGGAGGTAAAAATATCTCTTTCATAAATCTTTCAATTTCAACAGACAATTTTACGGAATATCAGAACTGAAAAAAAAGAATGGTTGTGATAGATATGTACTTTTATTATTATTCCATCCTTATTTCATTTAAACATTTATAGCTTATACTTTTACAAGATGACTAAAAAGAATGAAGTATTCAGTATAACTAAACCAGATGGCAAAGACAAATATGGATATTATTAGTGTGTTGAGATCGAGGGTCGTGTTCCCCGACTATTAGCGTGTTCGTTAAATCAAGCAATGTCAAAGACAGAGTAATAAACAAAATGAGGTAGTTCAAATAAGGTTTATTGAACGTGTGTGTACGTGGAATGATGAGGTGTGTGGTGTATGTATGTCGATAAGAAACAGTTCTTGAGATGCATATGTGAAGAAAATGAGTCCGGCGTGGGAAAAGTCTTTGAAAGCCGTACACAAATAAAATGAGTTGTTTGAAACACGTGTTGATGGAAGAAACGTGTGTTGGTTGTTGCTTTGCCGAGGCCAGTTGAAGAGAAAAGAGAGTGAGATGGAGCGCTAGTGTCAGCGTCGTTCTGCGAGGCCAGTTGAAAAGACAAGAGAGTGATTTTCCGTTTACACCGGTTTTTATAATCCGAAGGGCAGATAACTCTGGTGTCACTTTTCAGCACCACCTGTCGGTGAAAAAGCGACACCTAACCGGTGCAGTTATGAAGGAGGAGGTAACTGCTACAAGTGCATTCGAAATGACAATGGAGTGTTAGTAAAAAATGAACAGAATAAGAGATTGTTGAATATTAGAAGTATTATCTGGTCCAGCTATAAAAATCAGGGAAAAAATGGCATGGGGAAGAAGAGTAAGGCTCTCAGACAGTGTTGCAGATAAGACTGGAAACTTCGTACAATTGTGAATTGAAGGGAAAGCACTAGATAGAGTTCATTACAGAGGCTTAAAGTTGATGGATCAGGTCCTGAAAGTGATTGAGAGAATAATTGAGCAGCAAATAAGAAGTAAGGTAAGCATAGATGAAAGGCAGTTTGTTTGGACAAAGTACCACTGGTTGGTGCCTATATTTATCCTGAGATAAATCCAAGAGATGAGGAAAAGAAGAACCTGTATTTTGATTTTGTGAATCTGAAGAAAGCTTTTGACAGAGTGCCAGAGAGGTTGTCTGGGTGGTTTTGCATGAACTAGAATCCAAGTAATGTATACTCAAAGTGATGTTAGAATTAACAGCACCTTTGTTCTGTACTGAACCCATTGCTTTTCATTTGTGTCTTATTGGGTTGTCTGGGAGAGATGCTTATATGCTGATAATTTAGTACTTATCTGTGAAACAATGAAATAAATACCTACTTTTAAAATTAAAGACTTGGAGAAATGCTATGAGGGTTAATGTTACAAAGACCAAAATGATGATTAGTGGTTGTAGTGTTTGAAACTTCCCAAAAAGGAGAAAGTTCTCCTGCTCAGTTTGTGGTTCAATTCAAATTTTTGTGTTATTTGTAAGCATTAGTAGAATTACTGGTAGGTTGAGAAAGGATAACAAGTTTGTGTACTCAAATAAATGTGGACAAAGTATATCTGGATGTCAAATCTATTGAGATTGTTTAGAAATTTGTAAGCTTGATGATTGGAGCACAGGGTGGAGCAGGTGTAAGAATTAGGAGTGGATGGAATAAGTTCTACCATTACTAATCAGCAGAGCGTTACTAGTGTTGATCAAGGGAAATATCTATTAGACATGTCTATGCAGTGTGATCATGTGAAACCTGGCCAGTGAGTGTTGAGAACATGTGTTGCATGGCGAGAAGTGATATAGGAATGGTATGATGGCTGATAAATCTAAATAGTATAGGAAGATGTGTGTAGAACAGGAGACTTTGAAAGGATGACCATGTTGAAAGAATGAATGAGAGTTCTTGGGTTAGTAGATGTAGAATAGTTGATGTAGGTTTAGTTCACAGGGAGACATAGGAAAAAGTAATAAGGATAGACTTGACAGAAAGAGGGAAAAATAAAGACCTGGACAGGATAGGTTAGTTTGGAAGTCAATTTCTAAAAGCCGTCCAACAGATGGACGTTAAACCAAATATGATGGTGAGTTAGGGTATGATGATACGTTTACAATAAACAAATACTGAATTACGGTAGTCATGTGTGTTTACTTTTTTCAGGTATTCCACCAGATCGTAACATTATTATTGAAGTTGACATCAGCAAGGCCCAAAAAGGTTTGTGTTTATTGACATTTTGAAAGTTATATAAAAAAGAATTTAAATATTGTTTTATTGTTTTATTATTTCACTAATTATCTCAATAAAATTTAGATTAAAAGTCAAATAAAAGACATACACAGAAACACAAAAGTGGTCACAGAAGAGAAAGAGAAGAGAAGAAATGTAAAAAAGAGAAATAAGTCATATTTTAAGCTGCAAAGATTTATTTGAGATATTATTTAAGATTGTTACCACCTTAAAAATCTTTCTTACTGGAATATGCTGGTAGGAAGAAATGGCTAGGCAAAATCAAATATTAACATATCAGATGTGATGCTATTAGAGAAATACCATTAAAGTATGAATATAAAATATTTGTTAGCTTTTCATGTTGATTCCCCATTAAAACATGTAAAAAAAAACAAGTAGATTCATAAGCTTAATATTGACGACTATGGTTAGGTATGTGCAAACAAAAGAAAAACATAGCTTTTCTCTGGGTATTCTGTCGTCAAGAACACACTAAAAAAGGAATAATCTAATATTCTTAATTTTTGGTGCTGACTTCTTTATTATGTTATATATATATATATATATATATATATATATATATATATATATATATATATAGAGAGAGAGAGAGAGAGAGAGAGAGAGAGAGAGAGAGAGATTTGAACTAATTAAACAAAAACGCCATGCACACAAACCAAAACTATTTTTAAATACTTAAGTAGTTTTTAAAATGTTTCATTTAAAAAAGGTTGGAAAAATGAATTCGTTGTCTTTAAAAAAAAATTTTTTCACCCCAAACAAGGCAGGCCGCCACTGTAGACGTAAGAGGCTACTGGGAAAAAAGAGTGAAAGTTTTTTGTTTTTTTGGGGGGAGGGGGCTGTGCAGCGAGATGTCTGTTTACATATTAGTTTTAAATTTCTGCATGTCAGTAACGTCAGGAAAGCATAGAGCAGGGAGGGAGTTCTAGAGTCCAGCAGCATGAGGAAAGAAGCTTTTGGAGTAGAAAGCTCTTCGACACTTGGGGACCTCCACAGTGTATGGATGGGATTTGGCAGATTGTCGGGTTGGAGCACAATTCATTGAAGTACTTGTAAAACAGGCACAAGGAATCAACATTGCGGCGATAGGACATGGGCTGCAGCTTGGTGAATAGTGAAGGACCTATCAAGTTGGCGACTTTTTGGGACCTTGTCTAAGAGGGAGAGACTAGCGGATGATTTGTCTTTGCGGCATTAAACAGTTACCATCCATTTTTTACCCCATTCCACTATAGACTGAAGGTCATTTTCTAAGTATTCAACCATTGCCTCAGATATGTGCGTGTCAGATTTGCCCACATGACGAGAGTAGAGCGTGGTGTCGTCAGCAAATATTCCTATCTCAGTTGCAATGGCATCAGGGAGGTCATTTATGAAAATCAGGAACAGTAGAGGTCCAAGAATAAATCCCTGGGGTACATCAACATTTATGGCATGTTGCTTAGAAGAACGGCCATTGAGTACAACCTGGATCTTTTGTTTTGTTAGGAAGGATTTAATTATATTAAATATTTTGTCCAGTAATACCATATAAGTGCAGTTTTAGGAGAAGCCCTTCATGCCAGACCTTGTCAAAGGCCTTGGATATATCGAGCACAACCACCCTAGCTTCACCTGCCTTGTCCAGTGTATGATATATGCATTCAGAAATGACCGTTAGGATATCTGCAGTAGATCGTGCTTGTCTGAATCCGTATTGATGATCAGAGAAAGAAGTTTAGCATTAACTAAAGATTTTAGCAAAGATTGGGAGTAGACTGATTGGATCTCCTGGTACCGCAGAGGCAATTTTCCAACAATCAGGGAAACAAGATTCAGTAAGGCATTTGTTGTATAGTTTTGAGAGGACAGAGGCCAGCTCAGCAGAGCATGTCTGTTGGTTCTCCGGCATAGGATCAATTTCTGTACCTGAACTTGTAAGGACACTGTCCTCTCTCGTCCATTATTAAACTCACATGAGCATAGTTGGGATTGACTTCAACTATGTCAACAGTCTCAACTAAGGGTTCACTTCTGCATACATGATGCTTCAAGAGAGAACCGTTGACCGCCTCAAGAAAGATATTGAAAGATTTCTTCCAGAGTCACCATTCAGTCTAAACAAAGTTGTTGCGCTTGAGGTATCTTTCCATCTTAGTTCTTGGTAGAATCAATTGTAATGAATAAGTTGAAGTATAGTAACGAATACGTATAGGAAAGTGAGAGTATACTTGAAAAGGTTCTATCAAGAACCACACAGGGATCGAGTCTCTGTGAGAACAATGGCCGTCTAAAGAAAAAGTGAAGAGTTCTTTTATTTTTTTTTATCACACACACAATAAACATCAACCTGCTTTATACCACTTCTTCTCTTTCTTGTGGTCGGCATGGACTAGAATGTTCCCCTGGACATCTTAACTCCACGCATAAGCAATAGAGTCTAGTTTAGCTCACCTGCTTGACGAGAAAAATAGATGTTATATATCACATTTACAGAAGGTCCCTTCAACGCTCGTTATCCCATATAACATGTAATACACAGTTTGTTTTCTGCCTTGTTACATTTTAAATATTTAATTTGCAGATGGTATACAATTTTTTGAATCAGAAAATGGCATCATATTGAGTCCTGGAAACTACAAAGGTGTGATTGTAAAGAAATATTTTAAGAAAGTTTATACAAGACAAGGTAAGTAATATTTATAAGTGTTACTCTTATTACATTATTAGTATAGGAAGATTCAGAAAATGTCAACTTTATGGACTCTGTCTAGTATCTTGGGAGCCTTTTCCAGACATACAAACATTACACACATAAACACAGACGTTTGCCTTTTTATAATATTAGATTAATTGAGGATTGATTCTCTTAACAATTAATCAAATTGTCATCTTTTGGATATGTACTAGATTTTTGCATTACAAGTCATAAAAATCTGTTTACAATTGTAAACAGTGTTGCTGGCATTGTATTATTAACATGTAATAAGTTATCAGCACAATGATCAAAATGCTAGATGGGGCTACAAAACCGACCCAACCATCTGCGAACGTGGAGAGGAAGACCATACGAGGCAACGATGCCTTGTCTGTCCTCTACTGCCCAACCCAGTGCAGCTTCAAAGATCTTGCATAGTACAATGAAAATGCAAAAAACTATGTAAAACTGTCATATGATCCACACAAAGAAGGAGAAGAAGCACAATGTGTGTCTCTCTCGCTCTCTCTTTGTAGTAAGTTTGGCATAGTAACTTGCAATGAAGGAACATTTTTAATTATTTTTAACTTCTTTTTTATAATTGGGCATTTGTAACTCTACCAAAGGCGGAGGTAATGTCTTCGGTCAAAGTTTGTCACTATGTTTATTTGTATACAGCCTAGCGTTCACATCGCTTGACCAATCGTTACCAAACTTGGTCAAAATATCGGTCATGAACTTAAGAAATGATTTAATTTTGAGATATCTAGGCCAAAGGTCAAGATCACAGAAAAGGTGGAAAAGTGAAATCATCATAGAGATTGTAGCCAATGGAAGTCCCACGTCTTATACAACCTAGATTGACATTTTGACAGAATTTTAACTCCAAATTTTACCTTTGATGCTTTGATTGATAACAGTAACCACCATGCAAAATGTCAGCCTGATCAGATAAATTGTTTATAAAAGTTAACAACGTTTCCAGGGCATAATTTTGGAATACTTCATCCAATATAAACAAGTAAGGCCCAGATAAGACGTTGTCAGACGGAGGCATGCAGTCTCACTACTGACTTATATTTTATTCATCATACATCACTAAAAAAAAAATTATTCTTCATTAAAAAAAGTTGACTTCACAGTTTTGAAAAACATGCAAATAATTTTTCATGTTTATAATGTTTTTTTTCTTTAAGGGTTGGCAGATAATAAAATACGAGCTAACAATAATAAGCACAATTATTATATATATATATATATATATATATATATATATATATATATATATATATATATATATATATATATATATATATATGCATGTGTATTCTAATAAATAATAGTATCCGTATTACATTTTCAGGTACCGAAATATCATTGGACTGAATAGTAAAATACACTAAAAAGAATCACATTTGATTTGACAGCAAGTTATTTCCGGTTTATTTGTATACAATGTATCGAAATTTTGTACTTTGTATATTTTATTTGAATAACAATAAAATAAATAAAAATCACATTTGCTTTTAGAAGGAAAAGCTAAGTTTTGTGATGTTTTCTTTGGTTAAAAACATTAACATTAAATGGACAGAATATCTTTGTAACCTATTTAACCTATTTAACCTATTTAACCTTCACAATTCTCATCAGTGTTTCATTGTTGTTTCTGGTAGACGATTCACACAAACTACATGCCCCATGTTGTGTTCTTGGATGGTTTGACGTAAGTCGATTTCTGAGCAAACACAATAACAGTTAATCAGTTTATAAATGGAACATCACTACAATTTGTATGAAATAAAAAAAAAACTTTCCACAAAAACTGTATGGGTGCACTAAAGATTCTACTAAGTCCTCTACAAGTTATTTTCTGTTTTGTCAGAGTTTCAGGTCTGTTTTAGGGCTCAAGGTCTAAAACACAGAATGGTTTCTCAATGTTGTCTATTCCATCTAGCTTTAGAGAAATCTTTCATGAAAATGCAAATGTCCCAACTGAGCCAAACTTTTTTTATATAAAATTCTAGTCAGTGAACAATTCAACAATCCATTAATTCCCTTTTCCCAGATAAGAACACCTACTATTCAAGCATTTAATCAAAAAAAAATAATCTGCAACTGAAGACACTTTCTAATCCACTTTCTTGAAACCAGTTGCTGATCTTTTTCAAGAAAACCATCAGGTTTCCCCAAAACATTAACTGCCTGGCAATTTTGCTATCTCTGTGCTCCAGTCAGTCTCTTCAAGGTGATGCTACTTCCAGTGTAACATGCTGCTGAGACCGGATCATAAGAGAGGGTCGTCTGGAAGCCTAAAAATCTGTATTTTTTTCCCTTTAGTTTTTTAATAAAATCTTTGCTAGCCCAAGTCGTGAGTTTGATTCTCACCAAGTGCTCAAATTTATTCTTGTAAATATTTTCTATCAAATGAAATGAAATGAAATTTATTGGCAAAGTGCAACAAGCCATATAAAAAAAGACAGACGATGTGTACGTGGAATACTTGTTCAAGGCGACTTTAAACCTGGATATGATAGACATCGTCACTAGGCTGCTCCATGGAGTAGAAACACACAGAATGCTGGAAAATAAAACCATAGTCTGTTGAACCTTCAATCTCTGGAAGACGATCACTTAGAACTGACTGGTTACCAATGTCATTATCCGATGTGAACTAGATAATAACAAAAAGTAACACTTCTACCGAGTCATGGCTGACGCAATGCTTACAATCTACTTCGAACAGAAAGCTGCAAAGTTCGAAAAGACGCACCTGAAGAAGGTCGGGGTTATATCAACCAAAACGTTGTGAATATAACAACCAAGATTAGAATAGTAATAAAAATTGTCAATCATCATCTCAAAATTTTTTAAACGTTATATGCATATATGTTACTCGAATATTGTTTAATTGTAAATTTTATTGAAATAGAGTATAAAAATAGTGCACTCTGATTGGGACAAAAATACTCAAAGCTAGCTTCAATCAATTTAGTATTCTATGCATAAAAATCAAAGACAAATACGTTAGGATAGTACAGAATAAATATATAATAGTCTAAATTAGAGAAATAATAAGCCACACAAATGCTGTCACAAAATTAGTCTACATGTTTTCTTTTAATTAAAACGTTTTTTTTTCTTCAAAGAGAAAACTTTCAAGTGCAGAGTGCATCCTTTTGGGAGAGATGGAGGTGCTTCTGTATTATTGGGGCAGATTAAATTTTCATTTTCATTTAAGAAAATAAATTTAAAAAAGGATGTTGGATAATGGCTCTGTGGGAACGGACGCATCTTAGGGTGGGCGTATCTGTTGGAAATCGTTGGTTTGACTTGCACGATTTAGTGCGGTGAACCCGTGCAGTCGAGTGCAGAATAGGGCTGTTCTCACAGTCAGAGCTCACAGACGTGACAAGATCACCGCATTGACGAGACCCCAGATTAAGGGTCAATGTGTACCTGCACATAGAGGCTCTGTGACGTCACAGGCTTTTGCGTGGGAAGCAGAGTTTTTGCAGTCTGGGTTTTGGAGGCGAACCTATCAGACGTGATTTTTATGATGTAGTCTGTAACATACATAAGGGAATTATTTCCCTAAGAAAATACAGGCGAAAGATCTCTTTTCCCCCCTCCACGAATGGTTAAGGACTTAATTGATAAGTGATTACGAAAGCAATAATTTGCTTTCTCTCTCGACGTTGGTGAATATCTCCAAGTCAATAGATAACTAACGCCTGTAATAAAAAGAATTGAAAGTTTAAAAGATTGTTTGTCTTCTGAGTCGGTCATGGAGCTTTTGCGATGCAGCGGCGTGGTTCACAGCAGAAAGAAAGAAGAAAGAATTCAACCACTAGACGACACACCCCTCCACGCGACGAGAAAAGAAGAGTGGGTATGAGAATTTAAAGGTATGCGACATATATATGATTTTTGGTGTTAAAAATGATGAGTGATTAAACGAGAACTGCCATGGCCCGTTTCGGAACGAGTATACAAAGTGAGAACTGCTGTGGCCCAAGCGGGGGCTATGCAACTGGTTGCTGTGACAGGTTCTGTCTTGCAGGAAGGTGTTGAACTGGGTTATCACAAAGCGTATGGGTCCGAAATAATAATAGAATGCAGCATGTGGTCGGCGAAGACAAAAAGAGAGAACTTCAAAACAGTAAGTAAAAAGCCGTTTGTTTTGTTTTGAGAGACTGCGTCTTAATAATTGAGTTCAAGAAAAAAAAGAAGAAAAAAAAAGACGTGATGTGCCGTAAAAAGTGAAAAGAATAGAAACAAAACGGAATAGAAAAAATTGTATTGTTTTGAATCTTTTTGTTTAATTTAAATGTATCGTCGAGAGAGAGACTCATTGAATTAATTTTAATAACAAGAAAAAAAGATTAAATATATGCTTTAAATTCTATTCACAAACCGAGAACTCCTTCTAGACTGAGGCAATTAAAATTTTTATTCCAATCCAGAGTGCCTCTTTTTGAGGAACTGAATTTTCCCCCTTGTGTCTGCCCTCATGAGGAGGCAAGTAAATTTTTTAAAATAACACATCATATATATATATTATTATTATTATTATTATTATTATTATTATTATTATTATTATTATTATTATTATTATTATTATTATTTTTAAACAAATATTAAATTACTTTAATCTACATATGCCGGCGTTTCAAGCTTTTGCCATCATCAGTGTAGGAAGAGACAATTTCAGACGGTCGTCGGGCACGAACACAGTACAGCCTCGACTCTGCAAGCTAGCGCTCTAACCCCAAGGCCACGAGAAATTATCATGTAAAGAAGGGAAACCAAGTTCTATTTGTGCGTTTAGAAAGCTAGATAGTCAAGAATGTTCAACAAACGTATCCGGAAACTTTGCATAATTTCTTAAATAGTCTAATAATAATATTTTATTAAATAAATATTAAATTATTTTAAATGATATATATATATATATATATATATATATATATATATATATATATATATATATATGATGAGATCTTAGTTTCTAACAGCTGCTGATCGACATCGACATGCCAGTGTCACGGATTATGTACATGTCTGTCTGTATAAATAAAAATAATTATAGAGAGAAAGAGTGAGACAGACACACACACACACACATATATATATATAGTAAGCTTCAGGCTGAAGATTCCCCCCGGAGATGAAACACGGGAGCTTCTGTGTAGCTTAATTGCCATAAATATATTTTCATAGCTTACTACCTAGCTCTACTTACATATCGAGCACTGTTGAAGTAAATACTGAAAATTGATACATAAAAAATTATATCTCCTTATAAAATTTTATGTGGATACATGAAATAGTAATATATATATATATATATATATATATATATATATATATATATATAAAGAGGTGTACTAAAAGCGAACTTTTAGGAAAGGTAAAACCCTATTGTGAAGAGTATACAGCTCAATATCCAGGATAGAGCAGGTAGAAATGAAGGAGAATGGAAAGGAATTAGAGAAAGCAAAAGCCAAATCAAAATTTTGAATCCTCTCTCATTACTTCTCGTGCCTCTAACGACCTACCTATCTACATCTTATTCTCTCCGCTGGACTCTTCGACACCGGACTTTTTGGCAATCGGACATTTGCTTGCACCCTGGCACAGTTTTGCCCTGCGTTTCTTTCCCTACAACTTTTATTTTATTTTTTCAAATTTTAAATCCTGGCCTTTGCCAACTTATCTATCCCAGCGACTTCCTCTGATGATAAGAATTTGGACTTTGAAAAGCCTGGCTTAAGGAAAATTTAACTTGAATAAATTGCCTTTTTGCGGAATATACCTTGCTTTGAACTTTTGAATTGAATTTTGATTTGGCTTTTGCTTTCTCTAATTCCTTTCCATTCTCCTTCATATATATATATATATATATAATCATACTGAATGTAAGTTTGTTTCCCAAAGGTTTTTTCCCTATGTACACAAAATACATGGTAAAAAATATATATTTGTTCGAGGATTGGTTTATGTTTTTTTAAATTTGTGTTAATCTGTTATAATTTGTTCTAATTATTAGCCGTATTTATTTTATAATTAACTGAACAAGTCAGTCTAATGTGTGACTATCTAATTTAATATACGTGAATCTGTATACATGGTAAGCATGTATGTAAAGTAAGTGGAAAAATAATAAGTTTCTCCACGAGGGCAGAGCTAGACACAAGGTCGGTTTTTATGGGGGGAAAATCCAGTGCACTCTGGATTGTGACAAAAATAAAATTGTCTCAGTCTAAAAGGACTTCTCCTTCACTGATCGAGGGCAGAAAAGTTGAACAGACAAGTTGAACAGACAAGTTGAACAGAAAAGTTGAACAGAAAAGTTGAACAGACAAGTTGAACAGACAAGTTGAACAGAAAAGTTGAACAGACAAGTTGAACAGACAAGTTGAACAGACAAGTTGAACAGACAAGTTGAACAGACAAGTTGAACAGACACTACACTTTGCTTCCAGCCAAAAAGACTGACGAAATAATGCGTCTCTTTATCTCTATATAATAAGAAAAAATGATAATCTATATCTATATAATAATAAATAATAATAATACTGATAATAAGTAATAATAATAATAATATAGCGCTATTTTTAGTTATGCAAGAAGAAGAATGTTTGGCACTTGTGCAGTTTAGTAAACAGCAGAATTTATTTATTTTCAATTTTTAAGAGTTACATTCAAGACAGCTGCAGATAATTCACAGGAAGTAACGACCAAATAGATTAAAACATTTTAATAAATTTATTTAATAAAATATAGTTTTTGAAAGAAAAAACTGTAATAAAGTGATTTTTTGTATAATCTATATATTAATACGATAGCGTGTGTGTTCGTGTGTCACGCTTACATCAAAACCTCAGCGCATGCATGCCACACCTAGATTTGGAAAATCATTCAAGTCACCTAATTTGCGTAATATTGTAAAGTATTTCCCTTTGGCGCAACAGTTAGCGACGTAGGATTTTGACGTCGGCCCGACTGGTTTTATAGTTCGATTCCAACAAATCTCTAAGATTTTTTTTCTACATCGAACGGGGGGGGGGGGGGGGGGGGGCTAGGAAGGAGACGACCGGGAAGACACATATTAATACGATAGCGTATGTGTTATAGTGTGTCACGCTTACATCAAAAGCAATGATCTTCCGAATCTTTGTATGCTACTCATAAATGACCATTAATAAAACTCAAGGACACCTACCGCAACCTTGCTTTACTCAAAGACAACTTTTTGTAGCCTTCTCAAGAGCAAGGTCTATGAACAGTGTAAGAGTTAAAATTTGTCCTCAGAATAATTCTACTCATGGCCAGAGAAGAGGAACTACCTTCACTAGAAATATTTTATACAAAGAAGTTTTGTAAATTGTCTCATGTATTGTTCAAAAATAAATATACAAGTCAAATCTTATCATATTTTATTCAAACATGTATAAGATAATTAGTATTGAAAACATCATTTCGTGTAATTTATACGGGTCCCGCTAGTTAAAAAGATTATAAAACGAACAGCGAACAATGATTATTTTTTTTTTATAATTTTAAAAATGTTATAAAACGAACAGTTTTCATTTAAAAATAAATTTTCTTTCCACAATAAAGTCACTTTTGGGGAGGATTTTTTTTTCTTTTATTAAAGAGGAAATTTGCTTAAAAATAACATCTGCCGCCACATAAATTCAGATAAGTAGGACTCCACCATTTGTGTGTGGACGCCACATTTTGCTTCGTTCCTTATCCTGATTATTGTGGCAGCATCTCTGGAATGGAGTATGACTAAGAAACCAGATTTGGTGGTCTTTTCATAGCCAACAAACACCCAAAGTTGACGTCGGATACAGCCTGTAAACCTGCGAATGCCATAAAAAGTGCTCTACACACACTTCTCTAAGGATCCTCCAATCATAAATCGTGTGATGGGATCTTGCACTCTCTTTTGGCCATGTCATCAAATGACCAATTGACTCCATAAAACTCATCTGTGTATGGAGCCACCAAATCGCAAGACAAATCAGGGGACTGGAACTAGGCTGTGACTCGACTATATTGCTTTGTACCAAAGTGGTTGATCGAATGTTAGAATTGATGTAATGTTTTTTTTTTCTGGCTAAATCACTAATGTAACAAACATAACGTTGAGTACACGCAGGTTGGGTTAACAGGGTCCATGTCGATCATTGGCAAAAAACTGTGGCTGATTTCCCAGGCTCTGTCCATTTGTGCACTGACTGCATAAGGCCTGACCATCCCTGGACGGATGTGAAATTAGTGAAACCTCCCAAAGGATGTCAACATTAGCAACTTTCTTGGGCTGGAGCTCTTTAAATGTCACTGGTGGTTTGTTGGTGTGCTGTGAATGTTAATCCTCCCAACCCTTATATCTTCTGAAAGGACCTGAATCCTTGGAACTGGTTTTGCTTTAACTTTACCGGGCGTAAAAGATGCTATGATGCCCATACCGTGGAAAGTGTTGAATCCATCAATACTCCTTACATTATGGTCCACATTATCAGCTACAAACTGCACAAGTTTCAGCGCCATGAACAATAGCATCACTTCTTTCGAATTTCTGGACTTCCGAGTAAGATGAAGAGAAGAGTGTCAATTAAGAACATCGATCCAAATTGATCATACATTTCCACTGCTAAACCAAACTGCAAAGGTGCAAGAGAACTCTCTGTCTAGCAGCCTGCATTATTGGTTGACTAACTGATGCAAGTTTCAAATCATTGTCTTCGCCTGCAAATATCTTCCTGAGAAAGATCAACAATATTTTAGGATCATATTCAAGAATCGCATCATTATTTTGTCTGGATAACTTTAATGTCATTCTTGATAAGCTTGGCTGCCGTCTCTATAATTCTGAATCTGATTCTGAATTGTCTGTTGAGCGGCTCTGTGCATAGAATTCATGGAGAATACTTAAGAATGTAACAACATTATGTTTCCCATTAATTTCAGTTGCAATGAGTCTTTGTAATGTTCTTTGTAATGTTCTAACAATCGATATTTCATGTATGGTTCAAAGTTCGAGAATTTCCTCCATTTTTTTAACAAGATCGTCATTTTGCTGCAAATATTTAGCAACTTCCATTTAGCTGCTTTCTCTCTGAACCTCTGGTCTACCAAGGTTTTGTGTTTTTATTGGAATCAAAGTTTTCAAAACTGTGATAACGTGCTTCTTCTGAAACAAGATTCTACCTTTAACAGTGGATGCCCAGCCATCATTTTTTCGGACTTTCTCACAAACTTTTAACACTCTGTCCTTTTAAACTCAATAGTTTCTACATGGGAAACATCAACACCTCTTTTCTTTCTATCAGATTTTGCTCCAGAACCACAAAAAAGACAATGTTCCTTAAAAAGTTAAATACACGCAAAGAGCGACTTCACAGGATAGCATTTCATCATGGGTGGACCTGTTTTTACAGTCAATTTCTATGTATTTGGGGTTGGTCCAACGCTATCTGCATTTCTTGTGAAGACGTTGACCAATCTGAATTATGATCTTCTCTCCACGTTGTTCAGAAGCTTCTAGCTGACGATGAATGTTTCTTCATTACTGGACAGTTGATTGTTGCAATTGTCAGCATCCATCACTTTGGCCAACCTGAAATTAGAATATGACAGAATATTAAGCTCCCACATCAAAAGAGACAAAAATAAGTATGGCATAAGAAGTTATAATTATATTTAAAACTTTATGAAAACTGTTGGTTTTCCAATTTCACATTGCTACATTTGGTATTTTTGAAGATGAATTTACAGAAATTGAGTTGAGAGAGGGGAGGCTAGAATCGACGGCAATCTTTAAAAAGATGACGCTCCTTGATCCCTTTCTGCAAGGCTAATTTTTGTCATCATTTTGGGATAACACTTCCATTTTAATTTTTATGATTTGCCGTAATTTGCAATTAATTAAGTCATCAATCTTTTTTTACTAATCTATCACTTTCCGAATCACTTATTATAAGTTGTTTGGCCCCTTATTCGTAATTTCATCTATTACGCTCGCTTCCGTCTCTCTCTCTTTTCCCCACATACACACTCTCTCTTTGTTTACTGGCAGTAATAAAATTGGAATAGTCCATTATAAACAAAAGGGAATATAACCACCAGCTGTAATACTACATCACGATGTTCCAGTGACGAGAAGTTATTTAGGCTTGTGAATTCTCTCGGACAACCTTCATCTTTATCTACAGATGAAGATTTTACAAACCTTGGGAACTCACCAGACCTTAGGCATAGCGCTTGTTATGTAGGGGGAGGGGGGGGGGTCGGGGATAAGTGAGACAAGCTGTTCAATGTTTTTTATTTGAAAATTTTTTACAAACAACAGAAAAGAACATTTGCTGACTCTAAACTAGATTCTTGCACCAAAATACCGCATTCACTGTGGGTGGATCCCTACTTAAAATATCTCCCAAAAAACATCGATGTAAAAAATGAATTATCGTGGGAGTGGGAAATAATATTAAAAACACCCAAAAAGAAAGAAAAATAAAGAACCAAATAAAATGTTAAAAAAGGGGGGTTAGTATGGCCCGGCTTTCCCTCATGGCTAAGTCGGCATGAGACCGAAAACAAGCGGGTCGAAGAGAGGAGTGTTCAAAAAATAACTTCATCGGGAATGGGATCAAGGGGTGGATGGCATCTTCCAAGATAGTAATGCCAAGGGTTTCAAAAGACCGAGGACAAAATAAAACAGTGGAAGTGGGAATCTTTGGAAGCTCTCTAGTGCCGGCAAAAATAAAATAGGGACAGGATATCTCTCATTCCTACTAGTTTAAGAGTTTATCAGTTTTTTTAAAATAAATCAAGAAACTCTACAGGGGTGGGTTCCGTAGAACCCAGTACCGCGTGTGCCATAACTATGGAGGGAACACGAACTCAAACTTGGCGCCTCGTCGGATGCACAAACTAGTGTCATGCACCCATCTCCTATTGAAATCCATGCGATGTAATCGTTTCCAATCGCATCTGATCTTCACTTTAAGTTGGTGTTAAGTAAACTACCAGATCCCGATCCGAAACAGATCCAACCCCATGAACCTCATCAAGACGTGTAACCAACGTCACTAGTCTTGCTACGGCTAGGATGGCTAGAAACACCATTCGTTTCTCCCCAGACCACGGCGGTGCTGCGTTGTTGATGACAGATGCTACATCTAGGACCGTCGGCTGCTCGGCGTCGATGCGGGCCGTCACCTCCCTGACGTATTCCCAGAGACGTCGAAGTTTGCTGCAAGTGAAGAAGGCGTGCTCGGCCGTTTCTTCTTCGTTGTCTTCACAGCATGGGCATAAGGAGACGTCCCTTAAACCATCTCTGCGTAATCTGCCATAGAGGGGTAGTGCGTACCGAACCAGTCGCCAGGTCAGAGAATACTCAGAATTATTGAGATAACTCTGGCCCGGCGCCCAACTCCACTGGGAGTGGGCCTCCTCCCTCGACAATCCAAGCCGCTCCTCAAGTGGGTCCGAAGCGGTACCCTCCACTAGATCCCGATATAGACTCTTCGTAGACCGGGCAAGGCTACTGGACCCCGGCAACGCTCTAAGTGCGGCCCGGCATTCGGTGAAGAACAAGGGCTCCCTTCTTGGTCTACGTCGACCTTCGACCGAGAGGTCGGGTATGAGGTTGGGAAAGCCGCTCCCGACCGCAGGGACCCATGGAGTGTCTTCCATCCAGTGACGAGAAGCTATTGGTACAAAACCGGACAAAATCCGAACTGTTTTTTTTATTTAACCCTAAACCAAACCCTAGACTAATTGTCTGTCCGGTTCAAAAGCTGTACAAGAAACCAATCGAAATCAGCATATAAATATTTCCGAAAACAACACAAATATAACCGTAGACAACCGGAAACAAACTAAATAGTACCGACTGAAGGTACTGGTACGCATTTTGGACCTGACGAAAAACCGTAGTTTTTTTTTTAACCCTAAACCCTAACCTTAAACTAACACTAACTTTATAGAACGTATTTTACGTTAATAAATAAAAAAAAAATATATATATTAACGAAAAATACACCCTATAAAGTTACGGGCGACTAAAAATGCAATTTTCTGCATCTTAGGAAGTGAGACAATCAAAGTGAGCAAAAAAAACAAACAACGAACGTTGCAATCAATCATCAATAAAAATAATTACATAAAAATACATCATATATATATATATATATATATATATATATATATATATATATATATATATATATATATATAAATAATGCGTAAAAAATAAGGACCGTTGTTTTTATTTAATCGTCAAAAAGTGTTTTTCTTTAGATTTCCGGCGTAATATAAATAGATTTTTACTCCTAAATTCTGCTTATAACGTTAATTTGAAAGTTATAGCTGAAACATGTTTGCAAAAATATGTAGCCAAAAAAAAAAATGTGTGTACGATTTTTGTCTTTTTACACAAAATATGTGTTGCAAGTTTAATTAGATATTAATCTATTTAATGAATTGTATTAGTTAGAAAAGTTAAGTTATTATTCAAAATAATTAACAGATAAATGGAAGTGGTTCAAAATGAGTATATTCTCCTTTAAACTCTATTTTTCCTAGATGGAATCTGTTAACCAAGGAGTAAATGTGGTATTGTGGTGACTGAGCTAATTAAGTTAAATAAAATAGAGATTTTACACCAAGGATGACGAATGACACCCAGACTTTTGATGGTCTTGTGCCTAATTTGTTTTCAATGTTAATTGTTGCAAATAAATAATTCAAAGTGTAGTGTCTGTTGTCTTGACAGTCTTTTTAAAAAACTTTCCAGCGTGTTTAGAAAAAATAATCTTATTTACTTTTTCATCTGTTTAATAGTTTAGTTGATCTCAATTCGGCCAACGTCGGGTTAGGGTTAGGGTTAGGGTTAGTGTTAAGGTTACCGCCGGGTTAATACAGCTTATATATTTTTTTCATTTTCAAACAAAATGTTTGAACAAAAAATTGTTTTATTCTTTTATTAACCGATTTAAGAAATGAAAGCGCTGAACTTAAATTCACCCTATAAAACCTCCCATATCCTCTCTAACACACACACACACACACACACACACACACACACACACACACACATATATATATATATATATATATATATATATATATATATATATATATATATATATATATATTGTGGAAATTTCGATATATTTTCTAAGTAAGTCATCGGTTACTTCCCTTTGTTTGAAGGCTGTCAGTTTGCTTACGTGCCAGGGGGAAGGTCATATGGATTATTTGCGTGGGAGTTGAGTAGGTTGACGCCATTTTGTGTCACGTGGTTTCTATTTTTAGCAATGATGCATTAGTTCTGTCTGGATTTGATATCGGCGCGAAATTTAATCAGAACAGAGCTGGACGCCAGACAGACAACACCTGTAAAAACTGTTTCTCCGTCCACATGTGGACGTTAAATTTTGTGAAGAATTTCTACTTGAAGAAATTTAAGAGATAAGATATCTCTTGCCAAGAATTGCCTTTTATGTGTATGAAATATTTTTCCTTCGGTCAAGAAGTTTTGGAAGTCATTTCAAGTCAGAGACTTGAAATGAAGAATTATGGAGAATTTGAACGAGATAAAAATAACTCCGGGAACGAAATTGCCTATGTTGAAGAGCTTAGCTCCCGTGAACTGAAATACTTTGCTGTTGAGAAGATTCTAAATCGAAGATTAAGAATCGTAAAGAGTGATCGTCCTTGCAACACAGATCGATTTGAAAGTTGGATCCTCATAATCGCGCGTGATGCTATTCGGGACAAACGGTGAAAAAAGCAAGTATTATGTTTATTTGAAATTTGGACTGTTCTTGTGACGTATTTCTTACGTTGGGTTTGCTATGAGAAAATTATTAAAGAAAGAAAAAAAAGAACTTTGGGACAGACGTTTGATAAAATAAAAAAAAAGGTTATTCTTACCAAGAAAATTATGTCGGAATTAAGCACGGTTTGTCAATTTTATTACTTTTGATTGTAACTTTGGTGTAAAGAAAAAAAGAGACTTTTTGATTGATTTGTAAGAATACTGACTTTATAGTAAGTTCATGTTTTAAAAGGATTTATTCCTTTGCTTAGATTGTGTCAATTTTTGTTGTATCTAACTTTAATGTTCAGAAATCCTGATGTATTTTTTTTTTTTTTTTTTTTTTGTACGTTATCCAGGAATAATTTATTTATTCCAGCTTTGGAAAAAAAGCAGTCCAAGCTACCTTTTTTTTTGTAAATAAAACTTTGTTTTAACTTTTATGAACATTTTGTATTCTTCCATTCCTTCTCTCTTGTTATAATTTTTTTATGATAATTGTCCTAGATAACATGACCTTTGTTTAGAGCGGTTTTCGTTAACACCCACGAAAAATCCGACAATATATAATACAAAACTGATCCCCGATTCTTTTCAATAAGTTATTGAGGGTGTTCTACGTAATCGCCTAAAATAGAATATATATATATATATATATATATATATATATATATTAGTACAGAAAATTAGTAGTACATCAGTACTGTCGGTTTCAAGGCCAGAAGGACTTAACCATCCGGCTCTTTTCAGCTTACGTTATCACAGAAATGTTACAGGTATACATACATATATATATATATATATATATATATATATATATATATATATATATATATATATATATATATATAATATAAAATGAAGTAATAAAATAAGGTGTCAATCAAATTTTATTAGAATTCAAAGTTCAAGCAAAGTATCCTTAAGTCCTTAGCTCATGAGTTTTCAAAGATAATTCTTCTCTTCAGAGGACCATTACCGCAGTTATACTACTACAGGTAATAAAATTACGCTTTGAAAATATATAAAATTATATACACAAATGTATAAAAATACATAACATCAAACATATCAATCTAAAAACATACTTTTTGTTGAATCCATACAGTCCATCCAGGTCATACAAGTTGAGAAGCATAATCAGGAAAGACATTACTCCAGGTTACAAACAGCAATCCATATACGTGAAATTGATTGGACTTTTTGTATTATTTTGATTGATTTATTTATCATTAACATTGAATATGGACACATTTCGCGACTGGATAACTTTGCCGGCCCCTTCAATTTCACGTATTTCACATTAGTCACCCCATTTCACATTAGTCACCACTAGTTAAAGCTAACCTCACATATCTCCCAAACAGATTCAATATTGCCGACCCAATCCTTACTCTTAACTCTATGTTGGATAATGGCCCTATGGAAATGGACGTATCTGTTGGAAGTCATTGGTTTGACTTGTGCGAATTAGCGCGGGTGGACCCGGGCAGTGGAGTGCAGAATAGGGCCTGTTCTCACAGTCGGAGCTGACAGACGTTACAGGGTCACCACGGTACAAGACCTCAGATCAAGGGTCAATGTGTAGAAAGAAAAAAGGACGGAGAGAAAGACGGAAGAAAAAAGAGACGGTGACGAATTTACACACATACACACAAGCAACCCTCACTTTCTGTCCATGTTTAAAGGGATGCATTCTGTGGGGGAGGAACTGATTTCTTGGTTGTTTATGTTCGGGTGGGGGTGTTTTTCACTCAAATTGTATCTTTTTGAATCTTTTTTGTTTGATTTAAATGTATCTTCGAGAGAGAGACTCATTGAATTAATTTTCCTTGTTTTTGGTTTAGCCGAAAACATTGTTTTGTTTTTGTTTTTTTTGCCCTCCTCGTATTAAAATATTAGTATAAAAGAAAAAAAACAGTAACTAAATAAAATTAAGTAGAGGTCAGCCAATTTTAAACAGAGTTAGAATGGGAGAATTGACCTTTTGGCTGTGCGGTAAGAATTTTGGCAGGGGTCCGATGTGGAGGCCTGTATGGCCGTGTCTCTTCCAACTGACGGGTTGGGATTGAGTTATGTTCGCTACGCATGACCCGTTGAAGTAGCCGGTGAGCTTGCGATTATACGGACAAAGAGTTGTTTCGGTGCCGCACACGTGAAAAAGAAGCGATTTTGTAGCCATGAAAAGATTGGCATGATATATATTTTTTTTGGGGGGGGGGACTTCGGAGTTACCGCATCGGTATGGGTCATTGTTGTTTAATGGGTCGGTGGGGCTCACGAGGGCACCGCGGCGGTGTGGCGGTTCGTGTGAGTGAATTTGGTTCGGCCTGAAATGGTTTAATATGGCGCCAGAGCGATGGACATGTCGGAATTAGTTAGGAAAATTGGGTGGGATCAATGTGGAATGAATTGCCGGCCCTGAAGTTATTGTGAGCCCTCTTGGAAAGGATAAACAAAGTGATGCGAGCCGGCTCAGAGGAAATTGGACAGATCATCTTGGGTAGGGAGTTAAGGGGTCGCTCTGGTCCGTGTTAAAAAAGCGGACGCGGTCGAATGGTATGATAAGACACAGAGAAATTAGATGGCTGACCAGAAAGGGATTATAAGAATTACAGAATGGGGGTTTTCTGTTATGCCTTGTGTTCTGTTAGAATTTAATGGATATGTGTGGTGAATTGTGTGACTAGGTATCGTGTGCAGATGCCCGTGGGGTCAAGTGGTCAAGCAACCTTGCGACAGGGGAACACCCAGCGTGTCCTATTTATCGATTGTGACAAGGATGGCCATAGAGCCGATATTGATCGTAAGGGGAATTTCTTTACATCCCAGGAAATGTCATAAGACCGATTTGGAAAAGCCGGGTCAAGAGGGTGGAACTGAGATGTCCAGCCATGCTAACCCCTGGTTCTGACCAGACCCTGCGGAGGGGTGTGTAAAAATCAAAATCTTAGGATTGTTTTTTTTGTATAGGGAGGGGAAGAATGTTGGATAATGGCCCTATGGGAATGGACGTATCTATTGGAAGTCGTTGGTTTTACTTGTGCGTGTGGACTCGTGTAGTCGAGTGCAGAATAGGGCCTGTACTCATAGTCGGAGCTAACAGATGTGACAGGGTCATCGCGTGACGAGGCCTCAGATCAAGGGTCAATGTGCACCTGCGAGAGGCTCTGTGATGTCATGGGCACTTGCGTGGAAATAGAGGGATCCGTGACGTCACTCGTTCTTCGTAAGAAGCGAGTTTTAGAGTCTGGGTTTTGGAGGCGAACCTATCAGACGTGATTTTTTATGTAGTCCGCAATTTGATTAAGGGAATTAATTCCCTAAGAAAATACAGGCGAAAGATCTCTTCCCCCTCCACGAATGGTTAATTGATAAGTAACTACGATAAAGTAGTAATTTTCTCTCTCTCTCTCTTTCTCTCTCTCTCTCTCTCTCTCTCTCTCTCTCAACGTTGGTGAATATCTCTAAGCCGATAAATAACTAACGCCTGTAATAAAAAAGAATTGAAAGTTAAAGGATTGTTTGTCGATTGAGTCGGCCATGAAGTTTTTTGTTGTAGCGGCAATGTTTTCGGCAGAAAGAAAGAAGAAAGAATTCAACCACTAGACGACACGCCCCTCCATGCGACGAGGAAAGAAGAGAGGGTACGAGAAATTTGAAGGTATACAAACCATATGATTTTTGGTGTTTAAAAAATGACGAGTATTAAACGAGGACTACCACGGCCCGTTCCGGGACGAGTATACGAAATTAGTACCGCCGCGGCCCAATAGAGGGGCTATGCAACCAGTCTTAATCAGTATACCAACATTATTACTCCCATAAGCCTTCACTATACCTTAATTAATAATGTTAAATCCTGAATCATTCAAGAACCCTGCAGAGTTACTGCCCTTAGACCTTTATTTTAATTTATTTTGGATTAATTTTAAAGTCTTTAAAGTGTTTAATTGAATTTAATGTGTGTTTTTAACCTCTTTATCCTTTCATAAGTATAATAATCCTTAAACCCATTTTCTCTCCTTATTTTATTATTAACCTTCAAAACAGTAACGGCCAAATATACGCTACTTATAAACATTGACTCACGGGATATATAGAAATTCTTTATTTTTTAATATTTTTAAATATTTTCCATTTTTTAACTCTCTTACACTAAATTTAAACAAATATACATAAGCAAATAACGCGTCCAAACGGGAGTGACACGTGACTTCACATTTCCGAAACAGATGACAACATAAGCTGAAGAGAGCCTTCTGAGCTTAAAACCGACGGTACTAATGTTGTACTAATTATTCTGTACCAAATATATATATATATATATATATATATATATATATATATATATATATATATATATATATATATATAAACAGAAGTATGCCAAATTCCAGGGACCAAGTTTTTGTTCTTATTTTTTTTTCAAAAAAACTTTTATGCATTTTGACGAACTATTTCGCACATAGAAGAACAACAAAAAATAGATTTTTCATCCATGCTGCTCTTGACAAATCAAAATTCGAATCAAGACAAAGATTTTTAGGCAGCAAACAGAAAAATTCACAAACCAAGAAGCTTGTTTTGAATTTTTTCATTCAGAATATTTTGTTTATATTTTAATAATAGTTCCGACTACTTTATGTGCATGCGTCTTTCAACCTGAGGCCGGATAAAGTGTTATCAGGCCAACATTTTGAAATTAAACTTAGTATAATTTCATAGAAATTCCATGTGGTATATTATATATGTAACCAAAATAAAAGCGTTTATGTTTATGTTTTAATGTTCATTACATTTTTTATTAATTTTTCAGAACACATTTAGTGTAAAGTTATTATGTGGCTGCTAATAGTCTAATTACACGTCGTCCCTGACTTCGAAACTTAATTTGAATTTTCCGTTTAATTTTAAGATTTTGATGAAAGTGTTGAACGTGTTGAATATTGATGGTTCGTAAGAATAATTAATATATAATAAGTCGTTAACAGCATAGTTATAGACAAACATCAAGGGTCATTTTCGGAGGAGGATTGGCATATCAACAAAGAATAATAATGATAATACACGAGTCTGTGTTGAATACAAGTTTATTCAATAACCTGCGTTCGTTTAATGCCTCTAAATAAAGAAAATACAACGAACGGGTAACCATTTTTTTATAAATATTAAAACATAAAAATACACAAATAATAATAATAATAATAATAATAATAATAATAATAATAATAATAATAATACCTGAGTGTCATGATGGGCAGGTGCTCCCTCGTTAGCCAACATGGGGCACCCGGTCCGCATCCTGCGAATGTTGGCCCTTCTCATTTCAGAAACAAGACAACGGACAAGAACCAGGTAAGTAACCTCTCTGATTCCAGGTATGACAAGAGACAAGAAAACCAGAGCGAAAACAGCAAACTGAAAAGATATAGAAAGAAATGGACCATCAAAGAGAACAGACTTGTGATGGGGTGCTATTATGAAAGCCGCTACCCTACAGAAAGAGGCTACCGAAAACGAATGAAACATCTCTGGGACATTGCTAGTGACTACCATACAACGAAACAAAGGATAGCAGATCAAGCAAGACAGATCCTCAAGCGAGGATGGTTCTCGGAGATGGAACTGACGGAAATCAGACAGAAGGTTAATGGCGAAACGGAGCAAGTAACACCACCGAAGGAGAAACCACAGGAAGAGGACGGGCAAAACATACACACTGAAACTGAAGAGATTGAAGACTACGGAATCACAGAACCCAGGTGAGATAGAAGACTGCGGAACCACAGAACCTGCTGAGATAGAACTCAACGAAAAAGAAGCAAGTGAAGTGGAGAACATTAGACGATACATGTTAGAAAACAAAACAAAACTCCCATCTCTCAGGAATGAAGTTACAAGCAGAAACAGAAAGAGTAAACAGACTCCTCACACATCCCAACAGAAACTATTACAGACCTAAATAACCTGATATATGCAGGGGCAAAATCGGTAAGTATGAAACTAAGAAACGAAGAGAATGGACAAAAGAAAGGACCGACAAAACCTGGATGGGAAATCAGACTGGAAACCCAGATCACCAAACTTCGGAAAGAAGCTAAAACCGTGAACAGAAGGAAGGAGGACATGAAACGATTAAGAAGCAAAAATCAGAAACGCAAGGAAAAAAACTAAATGAGAAACATGAAGAAATCAAACAAAGGATATCAGCAATAGAAGGAATACTGAGACGATACAGGTACAAATCAGAACAGAGCAAACAGAAGTTTTACAAAAACGTAAATGGAGAAAAAACAACAACAGAGCAACCGAACCCAACAGAAACAAAACAATTCTGGAGCAATATATGGGAAGAACACAAAAAAGCACAACAAGAATGCCCAATGGTTGAAAAACATGAAAGATGAACTGCAGGAAACCGAAGAAGGAAACGAAACAGAAATCAACAAAGAAACGATCAAGAAAACCCTAAGAAAAATGGCAAACTGGAGAGCACCAGGAAATTCACGACCCTGCATGAAAGACTAGCGCAGAAACTGAGTGGATGTATCCGCAAAACAGACGTATCAGAATGGATGACGGAAGGAAGAACATCATTAATACAAAAAGACCCCAAAAAAGGAACGACCCCCAGCAACTACAGACCGATAACATGTCTACCAATAATGTGGAAAATTCTCACAGCACAACTGAGAGAACAAATCTACCAATCCCTAGACAAATGTGGACTGCTCCCCGAGGAACAAAAAGGATGCCGGAAAGGACAAAGAGGGGCACATGATCTACTATACATTGATCAAAAGACCCTGAAGGAGGTGAAGAGCAGACAAAAGAACATAACCATGGCATGGATTGACTACAAGAAAGCCTACGACAGGATCCCCCAAACATGGATAAAAATATACAAGATACCAGACAGGATTATTAATCTCATCCAGAAAGCAATGGAAACATGGAGACTAAAACTGACAGCCGGAGGACAATACCTGTCTGAGATAAAAATACAGAGAGGCATTTTTCAAGGAGACTCTCTATCATCACTATTGTTTATAATAGCCATGATGCCACTCAACTACATACTCAGAAAGCGTGATGCCGGATACAGGTTTACGGATACAGAACAAAGAATAAACCACCTGATGTACATGGATGACCTGAAACTGTTTGCAAAAAACAAAAAAGAACTGGAAAAACTGATAAATACAACCAGGATATTCAGCCAGGATATCCAAATGGAGTTTGGAATAGAAAAATGTGCACTGCTAGAGATCAAAAGAGGAAAACTGGAGACGACAGAGGAGATGAAGGCGCTAGGAGAACAAGAAAGTTATAAATACCTGGAAGTTCTGGAAGCAGACACAATACAGAAATGAAAGAGAAGATTGAAAAAGAATATCTACGAAGAACAAGGAAACTCTTAGAAACTAAACTATATAGCAGAAACCTAGTAAAAGGGATAAACACATGGGATGTATCACTAATAAGATATTCTGGCCCATTCATAGGCTGGACCAAAGAAGAACTCAGGCACCTTGACCAAAGGACTAGAAAACTAATGACTATGGACAATGCACTGCACCCAAAAGACGATACGGACAGACTCTACATGAAAAGAAATGAAGGAGGTAGAGGACTGGTAAGTATAGAAGACTGTGTGGAAGACACCAAAAAAGAGCTGGAGAAATATGTAACCCAGAACACGGAAAGACTGATCACCACAGCAAGAGACACCAGCCCAACAAACAACTCCGGAAGCACTGAACCCAGAAACAAAAAGACAAGTGGGAAGAAAAACAACTACATGGACGCTTTATAAGACTCACAAGCGATGAAGCTAATGAAAACAGCTGGGCATGGCTAAGAAAAGGACACTTGAACAGAGAAACGGAATCTCCGCTGACGGCCGCACAGAACAATGCGATTAGGACAAACTACATTAAAGCTAAAATAGATAAAACCCAAGAAAACAGTAAATGCAGACTGTGTGGACAAAGAAACGAAACAATATATAATAAGTGAATGTAGCAAACTAGCCCAAAGACATGACTGTGTGGGGAAAGCAGTACACCGGGAACTGAATTTCGAAATGGTACAAACATTAACCAGAAACAGTACTGGAAAACGAAAAACACAAAATCCTCTGGGATATACAAGCAAGGAGACCGGATGTTAGTGAAGATCAAAGAAACAGAAAAACGAAGCAAATACACCGAACTAGCCAGAGAACTGAAAGGAATATGGAGCATGAAGAAAGTCGGTATAACACCAATAATCGTAGGAACACTAGGAACAATCACAAAAAAACTGGAAAAAAGACTGGGAGAAATTGGAATCAATGGGATCATTGAGAAACTATATGGCAATGATCAAAACAGCTGCAATCTTAAGAAAAATCATCGAATGCGAAAACCAACCCGCATAAGCAACGAAGGGTCACATAGAATCTACAACAGGAAGAAAACAAAACCACAGAGAACACATCACAAACAAAGGAACATAAAAGGCAAGAAACATCACTTTATGAGCCCCCCCCCCAATAAATTACACTGGCCTCAGCTGACACGACACAAAAATGAACCAAATGAACAGAAATAGCAAGAAACACCATAAACTCTCCCGTTAAATACAAAAAAATATGGTACTAGCCTAGGCTGACACACCACACAGAATATTTGCATAGGGGCAAGGGGTATTAGGGACAGCACAAACCAGACCTCCACCTTGGGGAGGCTTATTGCCACCCAAATCTCAGAGAAGACCAATGGTCCTTACCAGCGAAAAATCAATGGTAAACGGCTGTTGCGATACTGCAAGGTTATTTGCGGTGACTATCAAAAAGAGGTGGAGAATACTGAAAATCTGGGGAGACTTGTTGTTGACTCCAGGGAATACCACTGGTTGTTGGTGAGCAATCACTGATGACCTGTGTGAGAACTCCTAGTGAGTACAAATAATAATAATACACGAGTGTTGAATACAAGTTCATTCAGTAATGTGCCTTTTTTATATCAATATAATTTGAACATTGTTATATATATATATATATATATATATATATATATATATATATATATATATATATATATATAGGATCAAAATAAACCAAAGTGAAAACTTTTAGTAGATGGAACCTATTGTGAAAAGGATAAGCTCAATATACGAGATAGAGCAATAGTAGAGATAGAAGAAAAAAGAGTGATAAATATGCGACGATTGTCCAAATTTATTTCAAATTTCAATTGTTCAATGCAAGGTTGTCAGTAATAAACTAGTGTTTATTTTCCTTTCCTTAAGCCAAGGCTTTTCAAAGATCGAAATCTTATCATCAGAGGAGAAATACAGATGGATAAGTTGGCTTTCGAAAAAACCAAAGTTCAAATGTTTGAAAAATATGAGAATTATTTTTTTTTTATCACTCTTTTTTCTTCTATCTCTCTCTCTCTCTATATATATATAACAATGTGCAATATATATATATATATATATATATATATATATATATATATATATATATATGGAAAATGAAAAAATATATAAATATGTGGTGAACACCACAGTTAGGTACTCTCTCCCTTTCTTTGAAGTCTCACAGAATCACGTTGGCCGAAGGTTTCTGACCAATGGACGGCCGACAGGTCGGCTCGGCCGCGCGTGATTTTAAATTTATAAAGAAGGGGACGCGTCTCTTCCGCACCCTCTTTTTCCTTCAGCGTTCTGAGACGAAGGAACACACAAAGAACTCTCGGCGATTCCCCCACCCACCCCCACCCCACCACCTCGAACGAGCTGTGTGGAGGAGGGAGGAAGAAGAAGAAAGGTAACCCTTTTCAATTCAAGAATCTATCTTTCAATTTAACGAATTTTTTCTCCAAACGAACTCGTGTTTCTTCAAACACATATTACATTCTACAATCTTTCAATTTGACAAACATTTCTTCGCACATTCGCCATTCACAAATATACACACAAAAAAACATTCATCGCGCGCGCACATATATATCGCTTATAACATATTAAATAAATAAATTATTTTGTTAATATAAATGTTTTCCTTTTTATTAACCATTATAAAAGGCCTATTCGTATATGTGTATAGCTTCATCATTCCTTCGCTTTCTATAAGGTAAGTTTAAATAATATTTCTTCCTTTCTCTTTGTTTGTCTTAAACTAAATTTATTTTAAACTGTTTTATTTGATCTACACGTGGTCCGATGTTGGAAGCCTAACAGTGAGATTACATGCACTTATAAAGGCATCTATCACACTACCTATGGCCGGGAGATTCATTATCGCAAAACCCTTTGTCCTTTGTTCCTTCGAATCTCCCGCCATTAACAAAACTCTCACGTGAGCCATAAATATTGTTTGAACATTGTTCTAAGACAAACCAACAAGCATTCGGCGTACGATCGTTTCCAAGCTTCATGAACTGAGGCATGAGATGTTCGTATCGAAATTCCGTCAAGTGACAGGACAGCGAATTGAATTAATTAACGAATAAAAGATAAAAAATTATACCCCCCCCCCCCAAAAAAAAAAAAAAACACACGCTATTCAGTGTGTGGCCAGGGATCGAACGGACAGCCATCTAGTTGATAGTCTTTATGGCCGGGGGTGGAAGTTATTAATGGCGGGAGATTCAAAAGAGAACAATGGATTTTGGATTTTAACCACAGTTGCGAAGGATGCCGTCAAATGGTTTTGTCGATAATGAATCCCCCAACCATAGGTAGTGTGATAGATGCCTTTATAATTGCATGTTATCACACCGTTAGGCTTCCACTATCGGACCACGTGTAGATCAAATAAAACAGTTTAAGATTTACAAACAAAGAGAAACTTACCTTAAAGAAAGCGAAGGAATGAGTAAGCTATATAACATATACGAATAGGCCTTTTATAATGGTTAATAAAAAGGAAAGGAATAACATTTACATTAACAAAACAATTTATTTATTTAATATTTAAAAGAGAGTGTAAGTTCATAATTGGGGCGTATAAATGCGTGTTGAAATGTCTTTTTGTGTGTAGAATGCAATATGTGTTGAAGAAACACGAGTTCGTTTGGATTGAAAGAATAATTCTTGATTGTGTGTAGAATGCAATATGCGTTTAAGGAACACGAGTTCGTTTGGATTTAAAGATTAATTCTTGGATTGAAAAGGGTTACCTTTCTTCTTCCTCCCTCCTCCACACAACTCGTTCGAGCTGGTGGGGGGGGGGGGATCGCCGAGAGTTCTTTGTGTGTTCTTCGTCTCAGAACGCTGAAGGAAAAAGAGAGTATGAGGAAGGGAAGCGTACCTTCTTATATATTTCAAATCACGCGTGGTCAAGCCAATCCGCTGGTTTGTCATTGGTCGGATTTCCTCGGCCAACGTGATTCTGCGAGATTTCACGAGTTTCTCTCTTCAGCGACGAAAAAGGGCCAAACAAAGAAAGAAAGAAAGAGAGAGTACCCAATTGGTGTCCACCACAGCTTCGATCACCACGGTGACAGACGTTGTTGGTAAATGATATCTACCATGTGTTTATATATAAATGCGACCCCACAAAATTGAACCCTGGTGCCTGAAATGGAAAACACAAAAATTAAATTAAAAATATATTGCATTAAAAAAATAAATTGTTAGTTTTTTAAAATGTTGTAATTAATTATTGTATTCTTTTTTTCCATTAACAAATACAATTTTTTCCATTAACAAAAATACAATTGACAAAAAGCGAATAAATTGTCCTCCGCCGAATTGGAAAACAATTTTCACTGAACCATTCGCTAATTTAGAGTCAGAGTATTCTATTTTTTTATGGCCCCGGCAACGCTGGATATCCCTGCTAATATATAAATAAAATTATATATGCGTTTCGATTTTAGTACATCTGTATGGGGCTGTAAAAAATAAACTTAATATTAAATTGTCCTCAAAGAAATCAGGAAGAACGAAACAGACCAGTAAAAAAATGTAACTTCTTTCTTCCTATTTTATCGGGGGTGGGGGGGGGGGTGGGGGGGGGCGCAGGAGGAATATCTTTTTAAGCGCTTCATTTTCATTTTCGCGACGAGCTGAAATTCCCCCTCCACACTCATTTACAATTGATGTGTAAGGGTATAGAGGGGAAGGGGACATACATTTCCGGCGGTCGGCGAAAATGACAAAGAAAATAAACGACACGCTTAAAAAAACACCACCCATACGGCCTTGGAAGGAAGTTACAGTTTTATGGCCGGGTTTTAGTTTCATTCTGTCTGATTTCTTGTTTGTTTTTTTTTTGGGGGGGGGGGGGGAAGGAGCGAATTTGACAGTCCCGTACCTGTGCTAACATCGAAACGTAGGATGTATATATATAATTTCTTTTTTAAAGCTCTACTTTTCACTTAAAAAAAATTCATTTAATGACTTCTTCAGGATGATTGGTCTGAAGAAAAGCGACGTCGGTAGTGATGAGATGTTGCATGCGAACGTGAGTACGTGCTAAGCGCGTGCAAAAGTATCATTGCTTAACGGCTCTGAATTTGTTTCAAAATAAAATCTAGATTTTGCCTCGGAAAACATAATTGTTTCATTTTTATTTCAATTATTTTTTTAATTTCATTGACTGCCAATATTTTATTGTAAAATTAAAATGTTAATTTCATTTAACTGGGGTTTCAAAACACACATTTTCCTGATTCAAACAATCTTACCCGAACCTAATGGGTGAACAAAGGGAACACATTTTTTTCTTGTTGAGTCGATGAACATATTTTCCTACGGCCATTTTCCCCAATAACACAACATACATCTTACCATATTACCTCAGGTTTGAAGATTCTGTTTTAATTGTTCTAATTAGCAGTGCGGCTATTTATTTTATATACACTCACAAATATAGTTGATAATAGAGATATCGGCCTGTAGAGATGATGGATTAGCGATAATAAGAGATTCCAACAAAGTCAAGGGAGAAAACCCCAAGAAAATGATGAATATGGAAATGAAAAAACTAGGCCTAAAAGTTGAAGTACTGGCTAACATAAAAGCAACTACTTTCTAGATGTCACGTTAAACTTAAATAAAAAATACTTACGAACCATACCTAAAAGATAACGCCAATCCAATATAGTCTACCCCCCCCATCAATCATAAAACAGATTCCGAACTCTATCGAACGTAGGCTTATCAATAATTCTAGCAACGAAAATGTTTTAAAAAAATCAAAACAGCTCTAAAAAAAAATTGTGGTTACCATAATACCGAAACAGGACACCATAATAAAATTAAAAATAAAAGAAAAAGAAATATAATCTATTATACACCGCCCTATATCCAGATGCTAAAGAAATTCCTAAATCTGATTGAAAAACACTTCCCCGTAACCAATCCCCATGAAAAAGTTATCAATGAAGAGAAAAGATGTAACTACAAAAAAATCCTAACCAAAAGTACTGTTTTGTGGGTATGAGATTTTAAAATCAGATATTATGATCACAAAGGCACATTTAAAAACACTATTGGGAGCTCAAAGAAAATGGACGCTCACCAATAATACGACAAGCTAGTACATGTAGAAATTTAGACGACCCCTGTAGATTATGTCCGAAATCCCAATCTTTAAAGACCCTCAAAATCTATTAAACTGCAGAAGTGAGATAGCAAACAGCTGCCGGCACAGAATAAAATTTATCTTAGGCTAACAATACGTAAATAAACAAACAAATAAGTAAAAAAAAACTGAACTAAACTAAAAAACGTAAAAACTAAAACCTAAAATAGTAATACAAAGAACCTTAAAAGAGCCGGATGGTTAAGTCTTCTGAGCTTGAAACCGACAGTACTGATGTTGTACTAATTTTCTGTACTAATATATATATATATATATATATATATATATATATATATATAACTCGCTTGTTTTAGAATTTAGAGTGACGACTAGTTTCGTATATAATAATATACACATTTACACACACACACACACACACACACACACACACACACACACATATATATATATATATATATATATATACTATATATATATATATATATATATATATATATATATATATATATATATATATATATATATATTTATCTACCTCCAACAAGGTAAGATGTGACACAAGGTCGGGAAAGTGGGATTTGATAAACCAGCGCCCGAGAAGGTGAGCATTCTCCGGTAGGGGCGCCTCAGGCAGTAAGCAATAAACTTACTCCTCCCCAAAGAGGGGAGGCAAAGCCTGGGAGGGCGCACCTCCTAGAACTGCACAGGACCGACCCCCCCCCCCCAATAGACCGGCGTAAAGGCCCGGACAATACCGGTTTATTAGGCGGTTTATTAACTTTTCTTGGAAAGGAAATTTGTGCGATTCAAAATAAACATGAAATAGAGAAATGACGTAGGTTTCTAAAGGCAACAAAGAAAGAAAGGGATGGAAAGAGAGAGAGAGAGAGAGAGAGAGAGAGAGAGAGAGAGAGTGTGTGTTGTGAGGGGGAGGTGGGTGTTAGTTAGGGGACGGGAAGTTTTATAGGGTGAATTTAAGTACAAGTTTTAGCGTTTAGATCAAAGCGGAAATGTGACTTTAACGACGCCGGCTCTCTTTCCAAGTCGAGAGGCCGTGATGAATGAATAAATAAATAAATAAATTTTTAGTTTTCGTATCAAAGTTGAGAGTGAGTTTTGTTATTGTTATATTTGTGTTTGTTTTCCCCCCACCCGCCGCCGCCACATCATCGAGTGAAGAAGAAATATCTCGGCGTCAAAGAGTTGTCGCCGCCGCTGCGAACTAGCCGAATCTGAATGAACGTTGATCTGAACAGTTTAAAGCGGATTTGCGTTTTTCATAACGGAAATGAGGACGACGCACGAACAGCGAAGGGCCGAGAGAGAATTAATTCAAAATGGTGACACAGGGCTGCTTTCTTTAGACGAGTTTAGGATTAAGGTTAGGTTTAGAGAATATATATATATATATATATATATATATATATATATATATATATATATATATATATATATATATATAGTGCATGTATTGTATTAGTTTCTGTAGATGTAAATCCATTGAAACTCAAGTGTTCAACAAGTACAGCTGTTTATAAGGAATTTAGGAAAACTCGTCACAGGAAAATTGGTAAACGGAAAATTGGTAAATGGAAAATTCGTAAACGGAAAATTCGTCACTTTTGGCCAAGTAGGAAAATTCGGCAATTATCGAATAAGTATCGATTGAAAATAGATTTTAGAACCGTTTTTACAGGAGATATACTTGTAAATACGAGGCTACCCACCTCCCCAGTGGAGAACATTTTTTCATATTATTTTTTTGGTACTTGTGCAGTTTACGAACCGGGCTATTTTTTAGATAAGATTTTCAAGTTAAATTAAATTTTTACTTCAAAATCACTGTGAGAAAAAGTGGTTAATCCATCGTTTCAAAACTAAAATGGCAGACAATAAATTGGCTGTATTTTTCTGATTTTTTTGTTCCGACCATACAACGATTTATTTGAAAGAAGAATTTCTTTTTTTAAGTATTAAATAAAGTTGTTAGTTAAAACAAGTTTTAGGCAAGATGAAATAAAAACACTGAATTAGTTAGAAAACAATTTTGCTTGTTTAAATACATGGACATTTTCTAAGGGTTTTTAAACCCACCTAATGATCTGGTATTGTCCTGGCCTTTGGGTCTGGATTTACGCCGGTCTATTAGGGGTTGTTTGGTCCTGTGCAGTTCTAGGAGGTGCACCCTCCCAGGCTTCGCCTCCCCTCTTTGGGGAGGAGTAAGTTTATTGCTTACTGTCTGAGGCGCCCCTACCGGGGAATGCCGACGGGGCTGCCCAGGCAATTTTTAAATGGTCAGATAGCTCACCTCGAGCCCTGGCTTATCTAATCCCACTTTCCGACCTTGTGTCACATTTTACCTTGTGGGAGGTAGATAAATAGCTACTCGATAGTTTATAAATTCATTTCAAGTTTTGCACACACACGAAGTAATTGATGTTTTTGTCAATTAAAATGGCTGACTTGTTTACGAATAAATCTAAATGAATTATGATGGATTTCATCTCGTAACTTAATTACGAACCAGGCTTGAAATAATAACATTATTTAGACAACGATTTTTTACATGAGGAGAATGGAGGGGGGGGGTGCTTTGTTAACTATTCTGTACTTTCACGTAACGATTTAATAAACGGAAGATATTGTAAAAATTGAATTTAACTTGAAAATTTTATGTAAAAAATAACCCGATCAAAACCTTTAATTTCGTAACGTAATTACGAACTGGGTTGAAATAACATTATTTAGAAAGCCATTCTTAACATGGAATGAGGGGGGGGGTGTTAACTATTCTGTACTTTTATCTAACAATTTAATAAACAAAAGATATCGTAAAAATTTAATTTAACTTGAAAATCTTATCTAAAAAATAGCCCGGTTCATAAACTGCACAAGTACCAAAAAAATAATATGAAAAAATGTTCTCCACTGGGGACGTGGGTAGCCTCGTATTTACAAGTATATCTCCTGTAAAAACGGTTCTAAAATCTATTTTCAATCGATATTTATTCGATAATTGCCGAATTTTCCTACTTGGCCAAAAGTGACGAATTTTCCGTTTACGAATTTTCCATTTACCAATTTTCCGTTTACCAATTTTCCGTTTACGAATTTTCCTGTGACGAGTTTTCCGGGCACCGTTTATAAGTATACATTTTTATTTATACAAATATTAACATTGGTTACATATGTGCATACATGTTTCGGTTGCACTCTTCGCAGAAAGTCAACCTCATCAGACCAAGGATTCAGATTTCTCTGACGGTTTGACGAAATAATAAATAAAGTTTAAAATAAATCAATTTGAATTCAAGAAAATGCGATTTTGTTGCGTTAAATCCAATTTCGTTAAATGAAGAGTTCGAAAAGCTAAACATAATGCGATAAAAATGGTTTCATGTTGTTGTTGTTGTTGTTGTTTTAAAATAATATGTAAAGAGGAACCCTAACCCGACATTAGTACAACGCATGTATTAAATTGACTTCCAAACTAACCTATCTCTGGCCAGGGCTTTCTTTATTTATTCCCCCACAACAAATAATTATTACCAAATGCAAAAAAAATAAATTTCTATCGACTTGCACAGTTTTCAGTTCTGGAACATTTTGTAATTTTTTTTTTAGTTTATTTCAGAATTTGTAGCCTCAAAGGCTTGTAAACAATGGATTTAAGATGGGCGCCGTCATTTTCTTGATTTTTAGCTTCTATGCCGTATATTAAACAACTGAAAAATTGAGAAAAAAAACACATTAAAATTTAATTTTCAATCGATCTGTATATTGTTAACTTACACTGAAACTGTTTTAAAGTATTTCATTTCCTTGACCTGTGAACTGACTCTGCTAGCTCAACTGTTCTACACTGAATCACTCTCATCCATTCTATCATCATCATATTCGGTTTAACGTCCGTCTTACATGCTGGCATGGGTTGGGCGGCTTTTAGAAATTGACTTTAAAACTAACCTATCTTTATTTATTATCCCTCTTTCTTTCAAGTCTATCCTTATCCCTTCATCCCATGTTTTCCTTGGCCTTCCTCTGTGAACTGACCCTGTTACCTTGAATTTGTATATTTATCAAAGGTGTAGGCGAGAAACACATAGACATGACGTTATCTCATAATTTTATTAATACATAAAATAAAAAATAACGCAAGAATCAATCCTCATCCGATTTCGTTTAAAGTGACACTTCTCGTGTGTCTGTATTTCTTGTGTCAACGGAACTTTGTTAATTATATACATTTAAATGGCTATCTTGAACTTTTCAGCTTTAATATGGCTGCTAATGAAAAATATTTGGTAATCATTCAGATTCGCGTTGATAATTATTTTTTTTTAGATTATGACATGATGAACGAAAACAACACAAATATGACCGTAGACAACCGGAAACAAACTAAATAGTACCGAAAACAACCGCAGGTACTGGTACAGCTTTTAAACCGGACAAAAACAAAACTGTTTTTGTAAACTCTAACCCTAAGCTAACATTAAACTAACCTATTATATTAAGTATAACTAATAGATTAAGAACTTGAATACAAATAAATGATATCTATCGACGGACACTTTACAGTGCTCTATTTGTTTGTTTGTTTTTGACAGAGCTTTGCATTACATTAAATTTAGTAGCAGGCGATATCATTTACGACAGTAATCCACCCGAGAACGGACTGTTTCGCTGTATCACAGCTATTCAGTGTGGCTAGATCAACACACATCCCAAGCCAAGGATCGAACAAGCAGCCAATCTGATTTATATAAATGCGACTCCACAAAATTGAACCCGGGTTCGTGAAATGGAAAACACAAATAGAACATGAAAAAAAAACAAAAACACTCAGATTTGACAAAAGCAAATAAACTGTCTTCCGCACAATTGAAAGACAATTTTCGCTGAATCGTTTTCTAAGTTATAAGAGAAAGTCATTAGATCAAAATAAGCAAGGGAGGTAATAAAGAAAACATCCTGAATGAGAGTTATCTCCCCACTTTGTTCAAAAATACCAAAAATCTAATTGAAATTGTATCTAATTGTATTATTACGAGATAAGACACGGTAACTCTAATTCTTATTCACGGATTTCTGTCACTTAGGAAACCAGACTAAGAGATATGAGTCAAAGAAACAGACAAGAAGAATACCACATTGATTAAAGAATTTTTCTTCCATTTTCACAGCACCATCCAGACCTCTACTGACATTATCTTTGAGATAAGCTCAGCCCACAGATAAATATCGGGGGGAGGGGCTTAAGGTCCGATGAATGTGAATCGCATTCAGGATCACACCTCTTACTGATGAGACGATCACCAAAGTGTCCCCGCATGTCATTGAACAGCGATAATAAAAAGAGGGTTAGACATTAGGTCAAATCAAACACAAGAAAGAGACGCATGCAGTTTACAAGATGCATGGTGAGGCGGCGGGATAGGGTAGTGCTAGTAGGTATTAGCTTTATTATTATTATGGGAGTTACATTCTCCCAAAGGACATTTAAACTTATAAATAACATCGGTTCTTTCTAGTGGTTTTTGAGTTGGGGAGGAATTGTTTTTTGGGGAATCTTTTATGATCAGCAGAGTCGCTCAAAAAACAAATATTCAAATAAAAGTAACTGTAGGCGATAAAAGTTATTTTCAAACTTACCTGTGTCTTTTCCAACTATTAAAAAGATGTTTTACCCGTTTCAATTGCTATTTATTTATTTCAAAATTAAGTATTCGGCACACGAACATCGCACAAAACAAGATGGCCGCTGTGGGTGGTGGGATGTAATGACAATACGTACAAAAAAACAAGAATTATTTTTTTACATCTAATAAAAACCTATGTATACTACGTAAAAATACAAACAAATTACATAGGTAAGTAGAAAAATATCTATTCTCGACGTAGGTCAACTTTACTTGTTGCAAATTTATGTTTTTAAACCCTTTCTCGTTCTTTCTTTGGACCCCGTTCGCGACTCTGCTGATCATTGTAAAAGATTCCGTTTTTTACTACAAGGTTTTGGGTTTTAAATTTCTTATAGTAAATAATGTAAACTCTAGCTCAATTTACCAACATCTACAAAAACATAACTGCCTTCCCTCCGATGTAAGACAAATTCTAAAAGTATATACATTCCGAGACCAATTTAAAACAATTACAAATACTCGAAGCTAAAATTAACAACACCACATATGAAACCAGTGGTAACATTTTTAAAATGTTTACGTAATGCGATTTTGTTCTGTGATGCCATCCAGCGTTGCTTAATTTAAAATCGTCTGGAACAATACGAAAAAACGTTCTCTGCGCGTTTCTCTTTTTAAAATTCTCTTCTTTTTCCAGCTTTTTTGTTCATTTGCTTTTGACACCTCAGGATGATTCTACGAAAAAGTGAAACTTGTGAAAATTTATTCATTTTTTGTTATTTTAATACTGTTATATATATATATATATATATATATATATATATATATATATATACCAAACATTTAATTTTCTACCGACCTGTACACATTTGAGTATGGAAACTGCTTTAAAGTTTTTATTTCAAAATAAGTTTGCGTCAATAGCTCTCTTTCAAACACAGTAAAAAAATTAAACATGGCTGTCTAGGTTGAATGTAGGAAAACTCGTCACAGGAAAATTCGCCACGGTAAATTCGGCAACGGAAAATTCGGCAACGGAAAATTCGTCAACGGAAAATTCGTCACTTTTGACCAACGATTTTTTACATGGGGAGAATGAGGGGGGAGGGTGCTTTGTTAACTATTCTGTACTTTCACGTAACAATTTAAAACAGAAGATATCGTAAAAATTGAATTTAACTTGAAAATTTTATGTAAAAAATAACCCGGTCCAAACTTTTAATTTCGTAACATGGAGTGAGGGGGGGGGGCTTTGTTTACTATTCTGTACTTTCACCTAACAATTTCATAAACAAAAGATATCGTAAAAATTTAATTCAATTTGAAAATCTTAAAAAATAGCCCGGTTCGTAAACTGCACAAGTACCAAAAAATAATATAAAAAAATGTTCTCCACTGGGGAGGGGGGTAGCCCCGTATTTACAAGTATATCTCCTGTAAAAACGGTTCTAAAATCTATTTTCAATCGATATTTATTCGATAATTGCCGAATTTTCCTACTTGGCCAAAAGTGACGAATTTTCCTACTTGGCCAAAAGTGACGGAGTTTCCGTTGCCGAATTTTCCGTTGCCGAATTTTCCGTTGACGAATTTTCCGTTGACGAATTTTCCTGTGATGAGTTTTCCGGGCACCGTCTAGGTTAATTGTTAGATATCGAAGGTAAACGAAAAATCTAGGTAGCCATGTTTAAATTTTTACTGGGTCTGAAATAGAGTATTGAACGTTTTCAATAAATAAACTAAAACTTAAAAGTATACAGGTCGGTAGAAAATTAAATTTTAATGCGTTCGGTGACAGTTATTAGTCGTATTTTTTATTCGATTTCTCAATGCAAGACTACCACTAATTTAAAAGTTTTTCAGACTCGTCTTTTATATGTAATCGCCTAAAAAATAGAATCTCATTTTTATTTTTGAGTGAATTACTGAACAGATATTATTTTTAAATAGGATATTTTAAAAAATCATGTTGGTTTTTTTTTTCAGAAAGAGCTCTAATTTTTAACTAATTTGGAAGTTTTCTTTCGCCCGTCGATAAACTCGATGAACAGGTGGCCAGACAGGTGGCCAGACAGTAAGAGTTTTCAATGGCGACATGTTAATGTGGACATCAAAGAGTTGTAAGTGCCAGCTTAAAAAGCTAACTTTCAAATATAGACGGCGTTGGTCGTGTCGAGACATACTACCGATTTGAACCTACTACCAAGTTTAAATACAATCCTTTGATTTTGTTTGTTGATAGGGATTTAAAAAAAAATGTCCTTAAAATTGTGCGATTGTACGATTGTGCCGCATATTAAAACGAATATACAACAAAAGAAAAATTGACATTTCTACTTATCTATATAAATTTCTACTGACTGACAATTTTGCTGGGATTTGCTCGCGTATTTCAGAATTTAAAGATAACAATTTACTTGTAGGGGAAAGTGGCGTGCGGACAAAAGCCCACCGGACAAAAGCCCACCGGACATAACCCCACCGGACAAAAAGCCCATCAAAATAATTCAAACACGGACCACCAACGTAAAAATAAATAAATATTTTGAAATTAAAAAAAATCTTTTTATATTTCATTTTTTTACAATTATCAATAACTCTTTGTCTGTAATTTATTTATCTTTACAATTTTTTTTATTTATTTCACTTTGAAACATTTTTCCGGTACTTTGTGAATACTGTATTCTTTTAAAGATTGCATCATAACAAACACGCACCCTTTTTACTACTAACTCTAAGTCCAGGTGGTAAAACGAAAAATACATACTTTTTACGACAGAAGATAAATTTGATGCATTGTTTTTCGGGCGGGGTGGGTTGTTTTTTCTGTTTAAAGCAATTACGTGAGGTTTTACGACTTTGCCGGTCGGACTTAGGGTTAGTAGTAAAATAATTTAGTTAGCTGCCCGAAACAGTTAGAATTGCCCGGCAAGGAGGAATAATTTTACGTTAAATATATATGTGCAACTAATCCCCTACTCTAATGAATAATTGTTTTTTTGTTGTTTTTTTTCAGTGTGTTCACACGTAATCGTCTAAAAATGTAGAATCTCATTTTTTTTTTTTGGGGGGGGAGGGGTTACTTTTATATATTTCCAAGATTTTTGATTGTGAGATTTTCATCTATAAACTTGTGCATTTTTAGCGATTTGAGAGAAGTTTTCGAATTCTTCATTAATTGAAAATTGATTAAAGGGAAATAAAAAAAATTTTCAAGAAAAATAAATTACAGACGAAATTGTAAAAAAAATAAATATAAAAAGATTTTTTTTAATTTTTAAAAATTAATTTATTTTTACGTGTTTGAATTATTTTGGTGGGATTTTGTCCTACCACCGGACAACACAATAGTGTTAAAAAGGTGTGTGCAGCAAAAGTCGATTTGGTTCCGTTCAAATAACTTTTAAAACCTCTATCTTTCTCTACACTCCCATTTCTCGTCTTGTGTAGTTTCTGACTTTTAGCTGGACACACACACACACACACACACACACACACACACACACACACACACACACACACACACACAAACACACACACACACACACACACACACACAAACACACACACACACAGGGGCAAAAGATTATTATTATATTTATTTTGGGGAATTATTTATTTTTGCTAATTTCGAATGTGCGATAGCCTCAAAAACACCTCGTAGGGCAAAAAAACCCATCAATCACCGGAGATCGATCTAGGCTGACCTGACTTCCAAAACTTCTCCTTACTTTCAGTCGCATCAAGCCGAGAAAAGTACGCTAAATAGGGGTCGAAATGCGCTAATGATAGACCGGGCTCCCTGGTGAAAAGATCTTTCAAGATCTTTTTTTCACAAGGGAGCCCGGTTTGTAATGAGACCGAAACGCCTCGAAAATACCTTCGTTTATGGTCACGGTTCGTCCATCCGGCAATGTCGGTCCGTAGCACGTCGCCGCTCCTCTGCACGCAATTCAGCGGCCATATTTGTTGCTTTCTGGGAGGTTCGTTTTAACCTAGCCCTAACTACTGAAGCCTGGTTCTCCGTGCTAGCCAAGGAGGCCAGTTTCGCCTTAAGTATAATTATGTTAGTGCTATATCCCCTACTTCAACCGCCCGATCGAATCTAGTTTCTAGTGTCGCCTAGTTGAGTCGGGAGAAAAGGACCAAATTACTTTCTTAAGTTTCACCCACCGCTTATTCCCAATTATAGCACCCGTCGTTTGTTAGTATTAGCTGTTCCCTTCACATCTAACAACGACGTGTTGATTCTAGTGTAGCCAAGTTTACACAAACCCGAATAAGTCGGTGATCCGAGTAAACTATATTATGAAAACTATGTCGACTCTCCTAATTAAGAACCGGTCGATATAAGTCGAAAAGGAATTGTAGCCGCGATGGCTAGCTATCGACAAGATCAAACTTATCACGAAATGCCTTAGGTTTGGGTTAGAACCCTAACCCTAACCCAACTGTCCGAGAAGTATTATTCATGAACTGCTCGATTCGCCGAAAAAAAAGGAGCAAGCTCAATTAATCGAAATGCCTTATCGTTTATGGTAACATCCAGAATGTAAAAGCCTTCCTTGCGAATCTATGAAGCAAGGGACACACGACGCATGTAAGGTTCGCTTCTAGCCAGGAAACTCCCATCGAGCGAGAATCGAAGTACGCTGAATAGACACGAAAATCCATAGTCAGCGCACCCAGATAATCACTTGGAATTAAGAGGGTCCCTGACTACAGCATATATCCACTCCAAGCTGCTCGACCTCGAACCCCGGACATTCACACTACCTAGATTGAGTGACATTGTGGTACGTTAAGGGTTGGGTTCCAAAAACGAACATTGACGGTGTCATGATGCCGACATCTAGAGGGAAGATTAATTTCGCTGCTCGATATGGATGGGTCTAATAAAACGGGACCCTCCTCAAAACATGATTAAATTCCTTAAATTGGAATTTTTATAAGTAGCTAATGGGGGTGATATGTCGTATGTGATGTTTGTCTCCTCCAGCATTCGCCAAATTGGTTTGGCCTCCTCTCTTTTCCGTATAACGGTCAAAATTCGGGGTGCATTTGGAAAGTTGCCTTGCCCCCCCACCTCTGTGAACGCAAGAATGTTTTCAAGTCGACGAGGTGATGTCCTCTTGCACTAATATTTCGGTCGATATTCTGCAAATATCCTCTCCGGGGAAGAAAAGTTGACGTCTCTTCCTCTTTTCTTTGACGAGGGCAGGTATAACAGGTACCCCACTCGATCCTGCGCCACAGAACCAGATATAAACATGTACCCCGCTCGTGTCTCTGTCTCGCTGCTCACGCCTCTGATTCTCTACACAGAGATCTTGCCAGACCGTGAACACCCTTCAGCCGATCGTCGTAGTGGCAATAAAACAAAGATATGTCGATCGAAATTCCTCCAGGCCGGGATGACGACGATGATGATGATGGCTTCGTGAAGGCAAATGTTATTCAAGCAGAACAAAGCGAAATGAATAATCGTCAACAACTCGATCGGGTCTTTTTTCATGAAATAGTAATTATTAATAACAATGAAAGAAAAGAATTGATGTCTACCGTATAATAAGCGACTGTTGCACTAAACTATTCGTTGTCTCTATGTGTGTGAATTCATTCGCAAGTTGTCATTTAAGTCACTAATCTATGTTTAAGGAAAACAATGGGTTTTACTTTTCCACGCACACCTTGAATCGGCGTGCCCGTCCCAGACGTCCGACCTCAGAGACGTCCCTCGTCATTCTCTCTCAAAGTACTTTTTCTTACTGAAAAATGTCCATCGCTACACTCTCTTCTTCTCTCGTCTCTTTCTCTGTGTTTCTTCCACTCTCAGAGGGTTTGGAGGGGGTGCCCCCTTTTTAATGACACAGATAAATGAGATTTCTCTGTTTTTTTTTGCATTTACTCGTTATTTTCTCGCTGTGTGGTCATGGGTCGTTTGCCCTAATTAATACCGACAAACTTAGTCAGCGATCCCTAAGTTGACTTTGAAATAAAATGGGATTTTCGTTATCTCCTTGGTACATCTGATTTATAACTAACGTTTGCAACGATTATCAAAACTGACCATTACATGACTTTTCGTAGACATTTCGACGCTATTTTCTCGCCGTGTTTGGATAGTCGATTCATGTCCAATATCGGTACTAGTTTTATATCACCACCTCGTTTCTACGTATGGTCTAGCATCCTCACTAAGATGCATACAGCTATTTTGTCACACAGGTAGTTCACTCATTTGGGGCGGGGATGAGGGATGTTGAAGTATGTTTCATTGGAGAGTGAGGTGAAGTGGGTTTAAGGGGACGGGGGAAGGAACACTGGGTGTATTCCTTGGGGTTAGTTTGGAGGAAATGGGCTTTTTATGGGAGTAGTGACTGGAGGCTGCATTTTGTGGGGTGAGTTTGATTTTTGCAGGTAGAGAAACGGGTGTTGTTGTGGGTGTATGCCCACCGGACATAAGCCCACCGGACAAAACTAACGTAAAAATAAATTAATTTTTTAAAATTAAAAAAAATTCTTTTTTCGTGACAATGTTTTTAAAATTTTATGTTTAAATGTATTTCCGGTACTTTATGTATACTGCATTTTTTTACAGATTACATCATAAAAAACAGGTATCCTTTTTACTACTAACCCTAAGTCCGGTGGTAAAACGATTGTCCGGTGGGCTTTTTTGTCCTACCACCGTATATTTGGGGCTGGTCTGAGCTTTGGTGAGAGAATAAAGGTCTCAGTTTTTTATTTAGCTGAACTACTTAAACAAATTTGTGTCGCCCTGGATCTTGTATTCCTCCTTCTTTTCTTCTTTCCTTCATCATCAGGGCGAGTCTGCCAGGTGTTTTCTTCCCGTCACTTGCGTTCATCTGTAATCTATCTCTTTTTCTGGAGATTTAGAGGGGGGGTCAACTCGTAAGTGGCCAACTTTATGGCCTAAATGTTCGCCTACCTTATTTTCGGGGTTGTTCGTAGGCCCTGTTGGCTTCCTCTCAAGGCAGTCGAGAGTTTTGTTAGTGAAAACCGAACCTTTCCCATCCCCCTTTTTGGACTTGTGCCGCATTTCATAAATGTTTTTTTCTTGATGAATAAATATTAACCGGATTCCCCTCTTGCGTTACTATTGTTAATTGTTATTCTCCATTGTTATTATTGTTTTTGTTGTTATTCGGTTACTGTTTATTATTAGTGCCGAACTTTTTTTCCTACCGTGTTTTTAAAAACTTTGTTGTCATTCCCCTATTGGCCATGGCAGCTCCATGCCCTGTGCCTAAGGACAAAGAAATGGTGTCGTTACCCTCCCCCCCCCAACTGGGAACGTCGGGCTGGACGAAAACCCCAACTGTACAAATCAATATGGAGGAATTCCGAGCAAAAATGGACATATACAAGACAAAAATTACCGACAGTTGACTTATTTGAAGGAAATCCAAAGAACGGCCCTTGAACAAAACTTTTAGCTTCCGTCAAAATCATAAAGACTCGCGCTTCTAATGACTGAGAGAGAGAGAGAGAGAGAGACAGAGACAGAGACAGAGTGATAATACATAGATAGAGCGATTTAGTCGTTTAACAGCCAAATTAGCGGACATGAAGCTTTCACATCGAGTAAAATCAGGCGCTATCTTGAATACGACAGGGTTACAAGACTCCGAAGTATCTATACAAAATATGAATAAAAGCCTTTTAAAATACACACGAACGGTAATGTAATTATAGCCTACAGATTCCCCCGGGATGAAACGCGGGGGCCTCTGTGTAGCTTAATTGCCATAAATATATTTTTATAGCTTAATATATATATATATGGAGATACACAAACATATACAGAGATATACGTTAAAAATAAGGACATTATCTTTGTACGTTTTGTTTTTCTTTTTCTCTTATGAATTTCATCGTGTTTAAAAAAATAGATAACTTTTCTGCACTTATCAACTCTTTTTTTCGCGGGCTAGATTGTCGATCAAAGAAATATTGACGGCGTGGTGAATCACGTCGTCGCCAATAAACCCCTACCTCTCTCTCCGCTGGGTGGGTAAGGGTTGATTTAAACCGTCTTTCCAGTGCGCGCTCTCTCTCTCTCTCGCTCTCTCTCTCTCTCTATATATATATATATGATCTTCTCACCCCCCCCATTTTGTTAGTGTATCTATACTCACACCCTCTTTCTCTTGAAATTCGCGGGGTTTTTTTCGCCGCCCATTTCCGTCTTTGCCATTCTCAGACAACGTGATCTAAGAAGTTAAGTCGTACTTTTTTTCCTCTTAAAACTTTTCATTTCATTTAAAATTGTTTCAAAATTCTTCGAAATTCTTCTATTTTCGGTAAAGTACTCTTAACCTTAATTTGAGTACTTAATACTTTAAAAATATTTCATCTTTTTTTATTCATTTTTTTGTACTAAATCCGTCGAACCTAACTCATAGCACTTTTTTGGAGAATTTGTTCTGCCCATACCTTTAGGAACTATAGTGAATTATATTTCATATTCTTTTTATATAAGGGGAATCACTTTCCTATATATAAATTGACCACCCCCTTCTTGGCCAAGTTCTGGGTAAAAAAGCTCGTAGCACTGTCTAAAATTTATATTTTTGGGAAAAATTTAAAAAAGGTTTAGAGCGTTATGGAAACAATGCACGTCTATGGATTATAAATTTTCCAACTTATCTGTATTTTTAAGCCGTTTCAACTGCTATTTATTGAAATCAATACGTAAAAAATACAAACAAATGTCATAGGTAAGTAGGAAAATATCTATTCTCGACGTAGGTAATCATCACTTTTTGTATATTTATTGTTTTTATCCCGTTCTCGTTCGTTTTTTGGACCCCGTCCGTGACTCTGCGGATATTCTGAAGTTTACAGACAATTTTTTGTGTTTGTTCTCCATTTTTAGCGAAATATTGTTTTCAATTCTGCGAAGTAAACTCCAGAATATTCACACAAAAAGGCCAAAACACACCAAATTCGTGACATTTGGACCTAAAAAGGCCAACTGGTTTTGCGCACGGCCCACTAGCCAGTCAGCCGGCCCTTAATATGCGTTTTTACCAAAAAGCGTGGTTGAAACTAGAGTTATCTCCCCCTTTTTGACTCCTAAAATAAGATAAACATTTTTTTTTCGGCACTTTTATGTTCATCAATGATTTCGTCGAAGTGAAACTTGCAAAAAAAAAAAAACGCGAGTTACATCTTACGCAATGGAGGAATTTAGGAAAACTCGTCACAGGAAAATTGGTAAACGGAAAATTGGTAAATGGAAAATTCGTCACTTTTGGCCAAGTAGGAAAATTCGGCAATTATCGAATAAATATCGATTGAAAATAGATTTTAGAACCGTTTTTACAGGAGATATACTTGTAAATACGAGGCTACCCCCCCCCCCCCCCAGTGGAGAACATTTTTTCATATTATTTTTTTGGTACTTGTGCAGTTTACGAACCGGGCTATTTTTTAGATAAGATTTTCAAGTTAAATTAAATTTTTACTTCAAAATCACTGTGAGAAAAAGGGGTTAATCCATCGTTTCAAAACTAAAATGGCAGACAATGAATTGGCTGTATTTTTCTGATTTTTTTGTTCCGACCATACAACGATTTATTTGAAAGAATAATTTCTTTTTTTAAGTATTAAATAAAGTTGTTAGTTAAAACAAGTTTTAGGCAAGATGAAATAAAAACACTGAATTAGTTAGAAAACAATTTTGCTTTTTTAAATATATGGACATTTTCTAAGAATTTAAAGCCAGTTACTCGATAGTTTATAAATTCCTTTCAAGTTTTGCAAACACACGAAGTAATTGATGTTTTGTCAATTAAAATGGCTGACTTGTTTACGAATAAATCTAAATGAATTATGATGGATTTCATCTCGTAACTTAATTACGAACCAGGCTTGAAATAATAACATTATTTAGACAACGATTTTTTACATGAGGAGAATGGGGGGTGGGGGTGCTTTGTTAACTATTCTGTACTTTCACGTAACGATTTAATAAACGGAAGATATCGTAAAAATTGAATTTAACTTGAAAATTTTATGTAAAAAATAACCCGATCCAAACCTTTAATTTCGTAACGTAATTACGAACTGGGTTGAAATAACATTATTTAGAAAGCCATTCTTAACATGGAATGATGGGGGGGTGTTAACTATTCTGTACTTTTACCTAACAATTTAATAAACAAAAGATATCGTAAAAATTTAATTTAACTTGAAAATCTTATCTAAAAAATAGCCCGGTTCGTAAACTGCACAAGTACTAAAAAAATAATATGAAAAAATGTTCTCCACTGGGGAGGTGGGTAGCCTCGTATTTACAAGTATATCTCCTGTAAAAACGGTTCTAAAATCTATTTTCAATCGATATTTATTCGATAATTGCCGAATTTTCCTACTTGGCTAAAAGTGACGAATTTTCCGTTTACGAATTTTCCATTTACCAATTTTCCGTTTACCAATTTTCCGTTTACCAATTTTCCTGTGACGAGTTTTCCGGGCACCCAATGGAGAAATATCCGAGTAAAGTTAAATAAAAAAACGCGAGATAAGTTCTCTCACCTACCCCCCTTTCTCTCTCTCTCTTTCGCGATATTATTGTTATTGTTTTTTTTATTTTTTGAAGCAATAGTTTCATCGATGATAATAAAAGAATAAATGAGTTGCTTAGAAAACATACTTCACTTTAAATTATTTATTTGCACAAAATATAACAAAATTTGGGTATATGTTACGACGCTCAGCAGAGGCGCGAACGGGGTCCAAAAAAAGAACGAGAAAGTGTTTAAAAACATAAATTTGCAACAAGTAAAGTTGACTTATGTCTAGAATAGACATTTTTCTACTTACCTATGTAATTTGTTTGTATTTTTACGTAGTATAAATGGCTTTTTATTAGATGTTAAAAAAAATTTCTTGTTTTTTAAACGAACAACCTGCAGACACGGCCACCGTGTCTCCAGTGTTAGAACCTGCAGACACGGCCACCGTGTTTGCAGTGTTAGAACCTGGAGACACTTTAAATTCGTTTCGTTTTCGCTTTCGTCAGACACCGTTTTTTTTTTTTTCGCTTTCGTCTTGTTAAGTTAGTGTATTTCACGAGTTTTAAATTAGCGTCCATAAAAAGAGCTAAAGTAAAACAGGCAAAACAAAAATTCAAGTAAGTTAGCTATATACATTTATTTACTATTACTTAAAGTAGGTATCCCAAACTACCCAGTTTTAAACATTGATGTGAACTCGGCAACGGAAAACTCGGCAACGGAAAATTACGTAATATGGTATCTTTTGTTTATTAAATTGTTAGGTGAAAGTACAGAATAGTTAACAAAGCCCCCTCACCCCATGTTAAGAATGGCTTTCTAAATGATGTTATTTATAAATCACTGTGAGAAAAAGTGGGTAATCCATCGTTTCACAACTAAAATGACAGAATGTATTTTTCTGATTTCTTTTCCGACCATACAACGATTTATTTGAAAAAAGAATTTCTTCTTTTTTTTTTTTAAGTATTAAATAAAGTTGTTAGATAAAACAAGTTTTTGGCAAGATGAAAAAAAAACACTGAATTAATGACCAGTGGTGCTTATTTGTTTTATGGTGCTAATTTACTGTAGGACCCGCGCCACCGTTTTTTTTTTCTTTACCCCCTTTTCGTCTGTTAGCTGTTATTATAAATGTCCTACAGTAAATTAGCACCACAAAACAAATAAGCACCAATCGTCATTAGCAAAAACTCAAAATCGCACTGAAAAAAAAAAAACAAAAAAAAAACAGCTAACAGAATGAAAAAGGGGTAAAGAAAAAAAAAAGGTAGCGCGGGTCCTACAGTAAATTAGCACCACAAAACAAAAAAGCACCAATCGTCATTATCAAAAACACAAAAATCGCACTGAACAAAAAACAAAAAACAACAGCTAACAGAACGAAAAAAGGGTAAAGAAAAAAAAAGGTAGCGCGGGTCCTACAGTAAATTAGCACCATAAAACAAATAAGCACCACTGGTCATTATAAAAAACTAACAACAAACAAACAAACAAAAAAATGACTACGAAAAGAAAAAACAAAAGCAGAATTATTCCAAGAATTTTTAAATAAATAATTTCCTAATTCTTTTTTCTTCAATAAAAGTTCTATGAAATGACAAAAAAATCCTTTTCGGAGAAATTACGTACTTAAAAAAGAGCGAAAGAGAGCGTTAGCGATTTTCTGGAGGTTTTCTTTCCAGATTTAGCGGGTTTTCAAAATCGCTAGCGGGTTTTGAAAAGTTTGAAAAGTAGCTCATTTACCGATGACTATTCTATACAATTACCAAAAGTTGTCATTCATTGTGTAATTAGAAAACCGCGTCGTATTATTTCTGCAATGTTATTTAATTCGAGAGCTTAATTTTTCTTAGAGTTATATTGATTTAATCGATGCGGAATTAAGGGATTTCTTTTTCATAAAATATGATAACTATATTTTAAAAGATATTTTTTTACGAAATAATACATTTGCACTGGGCTTTCTAATAAAGTAATAGGTTAACCGGGTATATGTTACGACGCTCAGCAGAGTAAAAACGCTAAAAAAACAAATATACAACAAATAAAAGTAACTGTTGTCGATAAAAGTTAATTTAAAACTGACCTGTGATATTTGTTTGTATTTTTAAACCGTTCCAACTGCTATTTATTAGAAATCAGTAGTTTTGTCACACGAACTTGCAAAAAAAAAATGGCGCTTGCTCGTAAGGAAGTGAGCACAAGACGCCATTTTGTCTAGAAAAAGTACGAGTTAAAATGTGATGGTTACTGAATAATTTTGATTATTTTATTATATAAATAGATAAATTCATAAAAAATAAACTGTATTCTAATATAATATCTGCTAATATAACACGTCTATGTCTTCTATTATAGCAAGTCTTCTTAAAACGCGTTAAAATACGCTAAAGAAATACTGGCGGTGTCGTAAACTGAATGAGTTTTATTTTGTGTACATGCCACCGTGTCTCTAATATATAACGCGGCTGACACTGCAGACACGGTCGCCGTGTCTGCAGTGTTTGAACCTGTAGACACGGTGGCCGTGCCTACAGGCTCTGCCTTTTTTAAAACATCTAGTTTCTCAAAGAAAATGCCTCTATATTATTACGTAGAGCGGCCATTTTGAATTCTTCGAAAACCCTCTGTCGAACATAAATTTCGGCACATGTTCGTCTTTTCTCACAGTCCGTTTTTCACAACTTTTTAATGACCAGTTTTTTTTTCTGTTTTCGGTGTACACTTACCTATCAGGCTGCTAGAGAATTCCGGGGTTTTTGGAAAAAAAATTCAAATATTTTACATTTTAGGAGCGGGGATCAGTTTCCAATGTTAATTCAACGTAGACTGATCCCCCACTTTTTGACCATCTCAATTTTTGTAAAAGTCTTTTTCGGTGTACAATTACCTATCATGTCAGTAGAGAATTCCGGAGTTTTTGGAAAGAAATTTCAGAAAATTTCGATTTTAAGACTGGGGATCAGTTTTCAATGTAAATTCAACGTAGACTGATCCCCCTCTTTTTGACCATCTCAAATCTTTAAAATTCTTCTTCTGCTTACAATAACCTATCATGTCGCGAGAGAATTCCGGAGTTTTGGGGAAAAAAATTAACAAAATTTACATTTTAAGACGGGGGATCAGTCTTCTTCGTCTTTTCCCACAGTCCGTTTTTCACAACTTTTTAGGTCTTAAAATCTCAATTTTTTAAAATTTCTTTCCAAAACCCCCGAAATTCTCTCGCGACATGATAGGTAATTGTAAACATTCTAGACATAAGTCAACTTTACTTGTTGCAAATATATGTTTTTAAACTCTTTCTCGTTCTTTTTTTGGACCCCGTTCGCGCCTCTGCTGAGCGTCGTAACATATACCCATTATTTTAATTAAAATTAATGGTATATATAAAATAATTTTTTAAAGTCTTAAATAATTTTGTTATATAAATTATTGGTATTTACTGTGAATTTTCTGCATATTTTGAAACACACACACACACACACACACATATATATATATATATATATATATATATATATATATATATATATATATGAATTTAGGAAAACTCGTCACAGGAAAATTGGTAAACGGAAAATTGGTAAATGGAAAATTCGTAAACGGAAAATTCGTCACTTTTGGCCAAGTAGGAAAATTCGGCAATTATCGAATAAATATCGATTGAAAATAGATTTTTGAACCGTTTTTACAGGAGATATACTTGTAAATACGAGGCTACCCACCTCCCCAGTGGAGAACATTTTTTCATATTATTTTTTTGGTACTTGTACAGTTTACGAACCGGGCTATTGCTTAGATAAGATTTTCAAGTTAAATTAAATTTTTACTTCAAAATCACTGTGAGAAAAAGTGGTTAATCCATCGTTTCAAAACTAAAATGGCAGACAATGAATTGGCTGTATTTTTCTGATTTTTTTGTTCCGACCATACAACGATTTATTTGAAAGAAGAATTTCTTTTTTTAAGTATTAAATAAAGTTGTTAGTTAAAACAAGTTTTAGGCAAGATGAAATAAAAACACTGAATTAGTTAGAAAACAATTTTGCTTTTTTAAATACATGGACATTTTCTAAGAATTCAAAGCCAGTTACTCGATAGTTTATAAATTCCTTTCAAGTTTTGCAAACACACGAAGTAATTGATGTTTTGTCAATTAAAATGGCTGACTTGTTTACGAATAAATCTAAATGAATTATGATGGATTTCATCTCGTAACCAGGCTTGAAATAATAACATTATTTAGACAACGATTGTTTACATGAGGAGAATGGGGGGGGGGGTTTGCTTTGTTAACTATTCTGTACTTTCACGTAACGATTTAATAAACGGAAGATATCGTAAAAATTGAATTTAACTTGAAAATTTGATGTAAAAAATAACCCGATCCAAACCTTTAATTTCGTAACGTAATTACGAACTGGGTTGAAATAACTTTATTTAGAAAGCCATTCTTAACATGGAATTAGGGGGGGGGTGTTAACTATTCTGTACTTTTACCTAACAATTTAATAAACAAAAGATATCGTAAAAATTTAATTTAACTTGAAAATCTTATCTAAAAAATAGCCCGGTTCGTAAACTGCACAAGTACCAAAAAAATAATATGAAAAAATGTTCTCCACTGGGGAGGTGGGTAGCCTCGTATTTACAAGTATATCTCCTGTAAAAACGGTTCTAAAATCTATTTTCAATCGATATTTATTCGATAATTGCCGAATTTTCCTACTTGGCCAAAAGTGACGAATTTTCCGTTTACGAATTTTCCATTTACCAATTTTCCGTTTACCAATTTTCCGTTTACCAATTTTCCTGTGACGAGTTTTCCGGGCACCATATATATATATACTATATGCCCATCTTTTTGTCCTCGTGGCAAGCGTCTTTTTTTCTCATCCCCCCTCTCTATTTCTTATTTCCCCTCCTGTCTGTTATTCTCACACCCACACACTTTCGTTTTCGCGCTCTTTTACCAAATCTTCGCCATTTCCCAGAGCTGATCTAACCGTAAGTCGCACTATTTTTTCCTTAAAAATGTTCACTTTTTTTTCCTTAAAAATTTTCATTTCAAATTGTTTCAATTCATTCAAAATTATTCGAAATTCTTCGGTTTTCTCTCTATATTTTAAAATCCGACATCCCACATATTTTTAATTGTCTATTATACCAAAATCTTAATTTACTCTTAATTTCATCTTTTTTTCATTCATTTTTGAAATATAATCATTAAATAAATCCTTTAATTATATATCGTAGATACACATTTAATATATATATATATATATATATATATATATATATATATATATATATATATATATGATAATTTTATTTACACAGACATGTACAAAATCTGCGACACTGGCATGTCGATGTTATCGATCAACAGTTACTATAAACTGAGATCTCGGCGTTTTTGGAAAGAAATTTCAAAAAAATGAGATTTTAAGACGTAAAAAGTTGTGAAAAACGAACTATATGGTAAAAGTCTTTTAAAGACGAACAAGACTGATGCCCCGTCTTAAAATCTCAATTTTTTTATATTGCTTTCCAAAAACGCCGGAATTCTCTCGTGACATGATAGGTAATTGTAAGCAGAAGAATAATTTTTAAAATTTGAGATGGTTAAAAAGAGGGGGATCAGTCCACGTTGAATTTACATTGAAAACTGATCCCCCGTCTTAAAATCACAATCTTTTAAAATTTATTTCCAAAACCCCCGGAATTCTCTATTGACATGACAGGTAATCGTACACCGAAAAAGATTTAAAAAAAAATTGAGATGGTCAAAAAGAGGGGGATCAGTCTACGTTGAATTAACATTGGAAACTGATCCCCCCTCCTAAAATGTAAAATATTTGAAAAAAAATTCCAAAAACGCCGGAATTCTCTAGCAGCCTGATAGATAAATGTACACCGAAAAAAGAAAAGAAAAATGGTCAGTAAAAAGTTGTGAAAAACGGACAGTGGTTAAAGACGAACATGTGCCGAGAACTCATCAGGCAGTTAGAATCCGATCTTAACCTCAGATCATTTAACTGCCTGATGAGATCTCAGTTTATAGTAACTGTTGATCGATAACATCGACATGCCAGTATCGCAGATTTTGTACATGTTTGTGTAAATAAAATTATCATATAAAAAGCTCTATTTTGATATTGAGCACTTTTTATAAACCCGGTTAAAATTCTCTGGATTACCACCCTGTGGATATTTTTCACCTGGATTATTACCATTATATATATATATATATATATATATATATATATATATATATATATATATATATATATATATATATATATATATATATATACGTAATGGAATATTATTGGAATGAAAAAATAAAATTCTACTAATAATCTAAAAACAAGTCTAAAAACAAAACTCAGAAGTATTTAAAACGTAAATAACTATGTGAATTAAAATTATTTTCAGTCAAAAATTATTTAAGTATAAAGTTTTCTTTAATAATTACTATCCAATAGATATTTATGTAAAATAATTGAAAAAAGGAAAAATGCAATTTAGAATTTTAGAATGTCACATTTATTTTAGTCAAATGTTTCTTTTCCCGTTTGGCGAGAAAAGGGGCACTTTTTCATTTTTTGTGTTTTCAATTTTGCGATACGCCTGGCCGCGCATAAGTGAACTCCAGAATATTCACAAAAAAAGGCCAAACTGAATTTTCGATGGCCAAAACACGCCAAATTTGTGAAAATTGGCCATAAAAAAGGCCAATCTGGTTTTGCGCACGGCCCACTAGCCTCATTTAAAAAAATTAATCCACTTAATAAATTATTCATCGCATAGTTTAAAAAAAAATTATTTCGTGATAAATTCGTTTGGTGGACATCGAGGCGCCTACGAGTCTCTGAACTATCTATAAAAAAATTAGATAAAAAAGCCCTTTAAAATAAAAACAGTCAGGTAAATAGAAAAGTAAATGTTCTTGCGTTTGTTAACAGTTATTTGTTAACTATATTTGGCGCCAATCACTGATTAACGGGGCTTGGTGAGTCGCCAATAAACGCCTCACTCTCTTTCCCCTGGCTAAGTAGGGGTTGTTTATTAGGAAGTTGATTGAAACAGGCCGTCGTTCAAGCACTTTCTCTCCATTTTTTTTTCCTTTACGAAAGTTGACGTGCGCATTAATGAATTCACAAGTGAGTTAAGCTGCTTAGATACAAAAGGAGTCCCCAGATTTTAGTCTGCAAACCGGAAGGCGCCACTTTTTTGTCCCTTTCCCATACAAGTTCCGGGAATGTCGCAAAATTGGTATTTTGAAGACCTGGATTTTCACGTTTTTTTTTACTTGTTTCTTGAAAAAAAAAAAGATTATTTATTATTATTCTCAAAAGGGAAAAATCACGTTTCGTTGTTTATTCTTTTTTGTTTTTTAATTAATGACTGGTTTCATGAAAAAAAATTCTTTCTGATTTTGTAAATATATTTATTCACATTTTCGTTGCCAAAAATGTTTTCCGTCCTGTATTTTTTTTGGAAGGGGACAAAAAATCTGTGCCTTTAACCATAAGAAATGTATATAACATGTGTTAGCTTAAAATAAGATTGTACAGAAAAAACTATGCAAATTCATCCAGTAATTTATATAGAAAAAAAAACGATTCAGCTTATTAGGCAATAACTCCATTTTTATGGGGTACATAAATTATTTTCGGGTATATGTCACGACGCTCAGCAGAGGCGCGAACGGGGTCCAAAAAAGAACGAGAAAGGGTTTAAAAACATAAATTTGCAACAAGTGAAGTTGACCTGCGACGAGAATAGATATTTTTCTATTTACCTATGTAATTTGTTTTTATTTTTACGTATTATAAATGGGTTTTTATTAGATGTAAAAAAAAAAATGTATTTTTTTTTTTACCAAAAGGCTCGCACAAAATTCAAGATGGCGATTTACGTGCTTCCTTACCAAATGCCCCCCAAAAGCAGCCATGTTTTTCCCAACTTACGGTGACAAAACTATTGATTTCTAATAAATAGCGGGTGTAACGGTCTAAAAATACAAACAAATGCCACAGGCAAGTTTCAAAATAACTTTTACAGCCTACAGTTACTTTTATTTGTTGTATATTTGTTTTTTTAGCGGTTTTACTCTGCTGAGTCTCGTAAAAGATGCCCACGAACCCAATTTTTTAGACAGTACAGAATAATTAACAAAGCCTCTCCCCCATGTTTAAGAATGGCTTTCTAAATTCTAACCTTAGTATTTCATTAATCCTAACTCTACTGCAGTAGTATTTTTTTTGATTAATTGAAGAAAAAATGGCTATGTGCCTTTTTGTCACATGTGGAAATTGTTTTATTTTGTTTTGTTTTTTAATTTTGTATTTAAAAAAAAAATTATTTGAAATAATTGAATCAAAAAAAAAATAATCGGTGTTTTTTTAACAAAAAAAATACCCCACGAAAATAAATGGGTATTTTTTTGTTAAAAAATTTTGGCGGAATTTTTTAGTCCTTGTCCGTGTTTTTAACGATTTTTAATATTTCCGTGTACCTATCGTGTCTGTAAATTACTTGAAAAATTTCAAATAAATTTGGCCGACGTCTGAAAAAAATGTGTTCGATGACGGTCAAAGTGGCATAACTCTAACTTCCTTGCATAAATTCAGTGTCAGTTATCTCCCTTGTTCAAAAATGGCGTGATCGGGAAAATTTGTTTGTGACAGTGAAAAAAGTAGAAGAAAAATTTTACCGATCTTTTTTTATATATATATATAACAAAGAAACAACCTCGTTTTTTGTCCTGAAATAAAGTTCAATGTTTTTTAATCGTTGGCGGATTTTTCCACGCAACAAAATATTTTTACTACGTTTTTGATACAAAGTTTGGTAAATTTTTTACTATCCATTTCCCAGCGCAGTTTACCCCTTTAAAAAGTTCATTTTTTTTGTGCAAATACATTTAAACAGCCTAAAAAAATATCCGCAAAGAAGGAATAAAAAAAAAATTAAAGATTTAAGATTTTAGAGTGGGGGTTCACAAACAAACACGAAAGAAACACGTGTTTTTTTTTATTATCTAAAACGGTTTTTTTTCCTACAAACTGAATTGTGTGCGCATGCGCTGGTTTGAATCACTCACTACGTTTTATGAATGAATCTGACGCATGCGCAGAGCCTCCCAAGAAAGAGCCTCCCAAAATATGGATACTACAATACTTTTTTACCCAAAGTTTTTGATACATAATAAAATTTGTACATTTTCTTACACCATGGTGTTTAAAAAAACAAAGGCGCTTTTTAGAAAGTTACCGAGCTGAGGGAGATTTAAAAAAAAAAAGCTTAAAAATTATCTTTAATGAGACTTTATTGAAACATTGCAGCGGTAAAAGTTATCTCTCTGGTTACTTTCTATCCGAAAAAGCGCCAAAACTAAAAAACATAGGTCGATATTTTCCTTATAATAATTGTTTTTATTTAGAGAAATTAACGAAGAAGTTTTTTTTTTAATGAAGCCCGAATCGTTATTGGGTGTGGGTACTTTGAGAGTGGAACGAAGGGGGCTATCAAAAGTGAGTCTCGATGGGATGTGGCAAAAGTAAAAAACAAAAACAGGCTCTTGTTGTCACTTTTTTTTAGAAAATCAACTCTGCTGTGGCGGTGAAAGCTGGGGTTTTGGTGTTATGAGATTCCTAACTTTCAAACTTAACTGAGCATTTAGTTTTAAAGATCAGGTACAAAAAATGTCCAGAAACCCTGACAAAATTTTTTTACTATTTTTCTACTTTCCATATCCGGCATTCCTAGGCCTCTCTTCGAAATAAGTAAGAAGAGCAGGCGGGTGAAAACCAAAAGGCGCCTCGGCTCTTCGAATCCGAATCGCGACTGAAGATTCGACTTTTAGGCACCCAGCCACAGGCTGGTGGACTTTCTGCGACCCTGTAACTTCTTCGAGCGTTAAACCACCGTTATCACGTCAATGCGGTTCGAAAACGGTGACATCAATGTGAAAACCCTGACACGTCCTCCTATCCCATGCAGGACCCGCCTTCGCCGGCCCGTCCCATAATTTGCGGAGTAAGGGGCTCCAACGCCAGGACATAAAAGCGGACATCCCTGACGTACCGACCGAGAGACCACAAACGACTCCAAAAGCTTCCACTGTCGACAGGCGATACAGGATCCACTAAAACCGGCGGCCTTCACCAGGAAACGATGGTCAGTGCGGCTTTATTGTGCAGGCCGTTTTTTAATCAATCTCTCCTTCACAGAAAAGTTCTGGTCCAGTCAGCGACAATGGTCTGTCTGCAAAAATCTGTGTTGGGCCTTCTCCACCATGCCGATCAATGTAACCTGTCCAATGATGGAGCCATGAGCCGAACTGCTAGCCACTCGTTAGGGGGAGCGCTCCTCCAAATGCTCTCGACGTGTGAGAACCTCTGAATATAGCTATCCGAGCGTCAACGTTCACGGCTTCGTTCAAGACTCTGTAAACTAGCTTTGAGGTTCCCCTTGCAGTTAGGAAATCCCCCTACCAGCCACCACCCTGGTTAGCTTTTTCTCCCTTTGCCTTATATCTTAGGCGATGCGTTGGGCATACTTGACAGCAAAGTGTCTAACCGTAGCCGTAGTTACCTGCTCCCCCATTGGAAATCCAGTATCCATCTAATCTAGGCATAGCGCTTAAATTCAAACTGGCCATAATTTATGGTCTGACCACTTTGACGTATGACAAGATAGAAAATCTGATGTAAAGTACTCGAATAGGAAGGCACGTTAACATGTGGTGGTCGACATGGAATCTGTCGACGCATACAGGCTGTTTTCACACCTTCACGACCCGCTACTATACCCCCCCCCCCCCCGACGCCATTCTCCGGACCCTTGAGGTACCTCTCCAATTGCCGAAGAAAGGAAACCCTCTCTCCCAGGTGTGTTGGGTGCATAACAATCCAAACATGGAGCACGACCTTCCGCACCGCCCTTCCGTGCTGAGCAAGTCCGAAACCAAGTTAGTTACCTCCCATGTGTCATTCTGATAACACAGTGTTTGTATACACTACTTATGTGAACAGAGTAAATATCTCCCCCCCCCCCCCAGTGTCATTCTAATATTATACGACTGAACTACTGAGTTATTCTCCCGTGTCATATTATATACGACTTTTCGCAGGCGAAATGACCGACAATGTAATTTCTGAATTTGCTTGCTCATTAAATTAGAAACCGAAATGCATCTAGTATTTTAAAATTTTTTATTCAAATTAAAATCGTTAAAAAAAGTTTTTTTGTTTTTTTAAGGTTTAAAAAAAGAGACCGAGAGACCGGCTGACATGGTAACAGTTCGAAAGGTAAGATTTTGTTTAAAATGACAAAAAACGCCAGTTAACAGCCAAAGAATATGGTTTTAAAAAAGTTCGTTTTTCTATAAAGATATCTCTAACTGTATGACAGGTGAAAATGTGTGGAAGGATGAAAATGATAGACAGAAAAGGGAGGTAGGCGGACCAAATAAGAATCATAAAACTAGCGTAGGGTTTTTAGTTAAGGTATGAATGAAGTATGAACGAAATTAGGGTAAAGGCAACTTGAGACTTGGTGGGGAACCGATCTTAGTGGGTTCATTAGTATCGTATTTCGCGGGTGAGTGCATTCACCCGTGAGTGAGTGCATTCACCCGTGTTTTACGGCATGGATTCAGCAGATTGGACCTTTCCATGATCTGACGGAGCTGTCACTCCTCGGAAGGATGGACACAAGGTACCTGGGGTTTTGACTTTGGATGATACCGCTTCTGGGTCGGGGTTAAGGGTTAGGCTAATGGTTGCACATTGTTGTGACTATGTGATGAGTGGAATAAAATATCTGCGTTTGTTGTTGAGCGATCGAGGTGGAGTTCCCTCATCTTGAGAATGCCAGTGGACTCCACATGGGTTATGTGATGACCAGAGAATCAATGCTCTCTATGACCGCGTTGTGAATCTTCCTCTGATGGGATACTCTTTTAATTGTTGTTGTCTATTTTTTCTTTTTTCATGTTGTCGATCGCTACCCCACAAGCACCAAATTCATCCTGCATCCGGATTCTGACAAGTTGCTGCCCGAATGAAAAAAAAAAGCTGATTGCAAGGACAACGCGGATATATCTGAAAGGTAAGAAGATTTTTTTCCTTGTTTCCACAACGGATAGAATAAAATAGTTCAAAGCACCCCCTCAATAGAGAGCAGTAGGAGAAATTAGTTATCTCTGATATATTTAGATGAATTTGTAAAAAAAAAAAGACGCGTTGTCAGTAACGGAGACTGCCAAAGAAGACAGTCTGGTGTGTTATTTCCTGCTTGAAAACGAGGTGACAATCTGTCTGTCTGTAGTTTTTTTGATCACTCCGCCCATTCCTAAACTTCCTCAAACATCACACGCGTCTTTTAAATTTTTTTACATATTGTTCTATTTTTCAGATTTAAAAAATAAAATTTAATAAAAGACATTGTTTTTTCTGCCATTTCAAAAAAGAGAGAGATGAAAGTTTTTTGTAAATTTTGTTTAAAAAAAACAAAAATTATATATTAATTTTTTGTGAAAATTTCTCACTTAGATTGCAGGAACAAAATATAATTTTTAACTATTAATTAGTACCTTTGGTTTTTCAATAATTGCTGCACATCTAAAAAATCTTGACATTGGGCCACAGATTAGCCAGAGTGATTTTTTTTTTTGCGTACCTCTATGAAGGCCGCATGTCTAACCCTCTCCAGCAAATTGTTGGAATAGCACTGGTCATATTAACCCCCCAAAAAAGACATTCTGCGTCTATCTCCTTTTCTGAGATGCTAACTGGATGGAGAACGTCCCGCTATTATACCTTAGTTGAATTGAATCTGTGTACCTCTTGAAATTCCCCCTGTGTGTCATGAGTAAATTGCAGAAACATGTTGCAACGGCCACTGTATACTGTTACTGGAAACGGACTGCTTGCCACAATTTCCTGCTTGAAGATGACATCAAATTACAACTATCCATACACTAATCATGTGTATATACAAAAAAAACATGGCACACACCAAAAATTCCAATTCAAATATTTTTACAATTAATTTGTTTTAAAAATATTTTCCTCGAGTGTTTTGTTTTTAAAATCTATATATTAAAAATTAGATTGGAATATGATGGATGGGGGTTTCCATCCGCCATTTTTGAATGAAAGTTGTATTTCCAAAAAGAGAGAGAGATGAAAAAAAACAAAAAATGAACAAAAATTAAATTTAAAGTTATTCCACAATAAAGGAACAAAAAAGATTTAATATTTGATATTCCACCTTTGTTTTTCAATAACTGCTGTGCATCTACGACTGCAGCATTTCGCTCTTGACCAGCTTTGCCAATCCTGCATAAAAAAAAACAGGCTTTTCGATATACCAGCCCTGTCGGTGGGGCCGCGACCCCCCCCCCCCCAAATGGGGCCAAGTGTTTTCCGTGGGTGGCAACCCATGGCCTGGTTGCCTTAAATGGTCACATGACCTGCAACACTCCACTTCGGCTAGACAGGAGGTCGGAGAGACCCGATCAATCGGCTAAACTACCCCGATCGTTTCCAATAATAAAATTGCTAGAAGGCGGTGGCAATGGTCAATCAACTTTTGTGAGAGACCGCGACATGGCTCTCTTAGAGAGATCGATGGAACACAGGTGCTTGTGTGATCACGATCGGGTTGAGTATATATATACCATTCCTGTAGCCCTGTCTTGTCAAGGCGTTTGGGTTATCAAATAACTTATTGCTCCTAATAGAACCACAAAATTGTCCTGGGAGCTCCATTCATAATCGAAAAAATAATTTCCTCTCACATGACACCACCGGATCGAGGTAGATGCGGATTTTTTGCATAATAAAAAAAAAATATGCATGTTTCAAAAGGAGCCGGAGCATCAAGGCTCGAAAAAACAGTACCATCCTCTTCAGTGCTACAGGTGTCAGATGGACATCACGGCAAACATGTGGGAAATGTGGAGAGAAAAGACCCTGACCACTAAGGGAACTCACACATGGGCAGATCTGCGAAAAGAGGGGCAAGAAAACAAATAATATAAAAAAAACTGATAGAACGCTTACTTCAGCTGAGACCGGGAGACTGGCCAGCTTTTCAAAATAATACACTCAGAAAAAAGAACAACCCAGACCTCCTCCTAAACCGGGTGCCAGGCGGAACCCAGACTTCCTGGCAGCTACCCTCTCAACTGGGTACCCCCATTCCAGATGACCCACCACACAGATCAAACCAACCCGAAAAACTACTATGAAAGAGAAAAAAGATCATCAGATAAAAAAATGTATGGAGATAAAATAATACAATGGAACGTAAGAGGCACTATGAGAATGTTCCCAGCAAGCTACAGGAAACATTTCTCAGGCAAGATAGATAGTGCATTTAAAATTAAAAACTATAAAAAAATACAGTTCTGCAGAGTGATCGATCCATCAATTTTCATGGAAATTGCCTGGAGAGACTGGGAAACCACCGGATGTATGTTCACAAGGGACCAGCCACACAAACACCGGGCAGTCACAATAAAATGTTGAATACCATCACTCATTGAGAGAAACATGACATGGCGACGAGAATTGAGCTACGCTTAAGCACGGTAAGCTTTTCAAAATACACTCAGAAAAGTATGAAGAACCTTAATACAAGTGCAACCCACACCTCCTCCTCAACCGGTTGCCGCTAAAAAACAACAGGCGGAACCCAGACCTCCTACTCAACCGGATTGTGGTTGCCGTTCAAAAAGAGGCTTGTCTCCATTCTGAGGGCACCCGACCCAAAACAGTCACTAGTCCGCAAATCCGACCTCCACCTTTACTGGTCTCATTTATGGGGACTCGCCATCATGCAATGCAAAATAGGTCACATGATCATTTGGTACTTCTGGTCTGGTAAGTCTGATGTTTTTAAGTTTTATTTTCCACTACATGCCTCCGTGATCTTAAAAAATCACATCTCACCTCGCATAGTCAGCCATCCAGACCAGTTGTCTCCTCTCACGATTAGAGCGTCACGGGGGTTCTTCCAACGGGGGTTCACCGGCTTCTTCCTCAGCATTGATGGCAGAGAGACACAACGTCAATCAAGCACGTGTCGCGGCATCCCGTCAACACTCACATTGTTTACAGACTGTACATGCGTTACCCTTCCTTGTCCCCAACGTGTAGTGCATAGAGCTCCCGACCCACACTTCTTCACCAACTGTGATGGATCCTTGTCCCTCTTCACTCATGGTCGTTCTCTAGCAAGAGACTGACTGATGCGGCACTGACTCTTCATCTTGACCACTCTTTGGAGACATGTTGTACCAAAATACCGCCTCTTCTGGTGAGATTTGGCCTCTTTCTGGTTCGGTGATGCCTTTCCTCCCGGTCGATATGCAGCCCGAAAAAATTGCCGGGTTCCCCACCTGGCACACAGGTGTAAAGTCGGAAGGTGGCACCATTATCCAGTAATATCTCCTCCACTGCTGCAGATTTCATTCGCGGTTTCCGCTCTCAACTACGCCAGCCAGATTGCCACTCTCCCAGGTCCACAGTCGACCATTGACAGGAATATATCGTTCCTATAATGCGTGACGTTCAGTCACCTGTACACTCTCTGCATTGTTCCACCACGAGTCCGTTTCACTCCCTTTGCTGCAGCCTCGAGCTCTGCAACATTTATGTGGGCATGGTCATTCCTTTTGCGTAGCCAAGCGGCATCTCCTCCAATTTCAAGCAGCACACCGAGAGCCAGAGTGCCACACCAGATCACACCTTCTTTTGCCCCGTTCGACACGCCACCTTTATACCACCTTGCGCACAACATCCTCGGTCACTGTGTCATCCCAGCGGCCGCCTTCGCTGAGCCACCCGCAAATGGGGTAATGAAAGCTCTCTCTTAGTCAGTCTGTCTGAGATATCGGGCACATCAACGTCCGAACATCAACGTCCCCTCCTTATTCCTTTGCAGCTTTAGTCCTAGGGCCGTGCCATTTTCTAGTGGTTCGCGACACCATTCAGAGTACTTTCGTAGCACCCAACTTGATTTTTTAGTATTGGCGGCTCTGAAATCCAACGCCATTATCTCCATCAAAACTGGCCTGCACATTCCTCGGCACATCAAGCGCCCTCACACTGGTCGTTCCATGCCAAGATTTAGCAACATCCGTTGTCACCAACGTGGTTGTGCAGCCGGCTTTGGCTCTCTTCCTGTTTGCGGTGACCTCCACCTGTGGTAATGCAGTCCGTCACTTGATAGGGGGGGTCTATGGCACCCCTCGGCTGATATGCCCAGTTTGTCCGCAACGGGAGCAGGTTATGCCAGGCTTAGGTTCTCGGCAGTCCCATACAAAATGAGGCCCCTGGCATCGAAAACATTTCACTGGGGCTTTTTTCCAGGTGACCGCCCCCACGATAGATTCTAGTTAACTGCGGACTTCCCTCTCATCAGGCTTACACTCGCGGTTGCCTCCAACTGGTGACTCTTCTTTGTCAGCACCCTGGCATGGGTCAGCACGATCATTGTCAGTCTCTGCAGCTCTGTGGACACACTATCAGGAAGACCAGTCACAACAAACGTCATTTTCACCGTTTTTTCAAGGCTCATCCCTGCCTCCGCCAGTCCCGCTTCCGGCCCCTGTCCATGTGATCCTGCGCATTTTGCTATAGGCGTCGAAAACGCTTTCTGCGAAAGCGGTCTTTTTAGTCTTGCCTCTATCAAATCTGCGTCGTCTTGTTCAGCGTCGTCCAAAATATAATGGAATCAAGGTTGCCAGCCACATCCTCAATTTTCTTAGACAGCCATCGAACTACGTCTCTCTCCAGCGTACGGCTTCAAACGTCACTGCTTAATTTGATTCTGTCACCCATCCTGTTATGTAGGTAGGCCGCCGAAATAGCTTGTCGTCCGAAAAAACACCAACTTGTCTGAGGGCACCCAATTCCGACCCAAAACACTCACTCACTATCCGCAAACACCAACTTCACTCTTCATGCAATGCAAAAATGAGCATTTTGGTACTCTATAAAAATCAGCCATTTGCTTTTTAACTCTGTTCCATGGCCCGGTCTGGTATTACAGGTAAGTCTTATGTTTTATTTTCTTGAGTGAAGAAAAAACACTGGTATTCCAGATGACCACCACAGATCGCAGATAACCTGAGAAAAAAAAGGAAAAATCAGCTCGGAAGCCGCCAAAAAAAATCCCTAAAGCCAATTCTTCTTATGAGAATGTTCCCAGCAAGCTACAGGAAACATTTCTCAGGCAAGATAGTGCATATTTAAAAATTAAAAACTATAAAAAAAAATACAGTTCCACAGAGTGATCAATTTTCATGGAGAGAGACTGTAATGTAACATACACTCAGACTGGGAAACCACCGGATGTATGTTCACAAGGGACCAGCCACACAAACACCGGGCACTTCCGACTGGGGCGGCAGTCACAATAAAATGTGACATGGCGACGAGAATTGAGCACGGTAAGCTTTGGACATGTGTAAAATTTAATCCCATCGTTTAAACTCCGGGACTTACTCCACGCACACATGACGTCATTTGGTCGTATTGACGAATTTTCGCCTGCGGGGGGAGACTGGAATACATACGCAGAGAGACTGGAGTTTTTTATTTCGAGGCCAACTTAAAGACCCAAATTCTCCCTATGCGGAGACACTCAGTGAGCACTGCAACCCGACACCTTCAACTTCTCTACATGTGCCGCCAACAACCAGATCAATTAATTCAATTTCGGATTTTATCGCATATTTAAAAAAAAATAACAAAATTCTGCGAGTTCGGGACTCCCCTAAAGAAGCAGTTTGTAATTTTTGCCACAAAACCGGTCACATCTCACCAGCTTTGCTTGACCCGGAAGAACATGGAGTGGTGAAAGTGAATCTGCCTCAATAAAAGGAAATAGCAGAATCAACCCCCTCATGGTGCTGCTGGGCGCAATGTTGAGTGTCAGTAGACAGTTTCGTCTACCATGGTTGTTCCTGGTACTGTGCCCCTATGCAGAAACTGGTTACAAGTTGTACAACTAAAATCCGTGAATCCTAAAATATCCTGATGGTTTTTTCAAGGATGGTACATGGCAAAGTTGACCCAAATATTCTGCAAGGCATGTGCCCTGCGTGAAAGGGTGGACAATTCGATCGACTGGAATCCCTGGGCATTATTTTGAACCCGTATGGGCTGCTTCTATAGTAGCCATTACTGATCAATCTATTCGGTTGTGTAGAGATTAGAAAATGACAAATGCTATGCAAGGTTGGTGCAGGGGCACCTGAGATCGGCATTCCTACAAGTGCCGATAGAGAAAAGTAAGTACCTTCTCTACTGGCATTTACCAGCGCTGTATGGATAATTTGTTCGCAAATGAACCGCATGTTGTGTGCTCAACAGACTCTGAACACTCTTGACAGGGTTTTTAAAGAAAATTCATGGCATCGTCTGTCACCTACTTGGGTCACTGGATCGACTCTCCCACAGAAGAAAAAATCCGTGCACCGCCAGATATGTGCAAAATGTCTCAGATAAAGCTAGGCCTTCTCATGGAGAGGGGCCACCCAATCAACAGCTTTTCAGCGAGTCAAGGATTGCAGAGTGCGACCCCCGAAAAGAAATTAATATTGACTTGTGACGCCAGTCTGGAGCCGTTTTATCACATGTGTTACCTGATGGGTCGGAGAGGCCAGTTAGTTGCCTTTGCTTCCAGAACACTCTCACCTACAGAGAAAAAATTACAGCCAATTTGACAAGGAAGGCCGTTGGAGTGAAACAATTCCATAAGTACCTTTTTTGGCCGTGCATCACGGATCATTGAGTATAACAGGAGGTTATTGAACGCCCGGTTGTGATGGACCGCCTCGACAATCAATGGTCGACTCAAGCGACACACTCTCGCAGGGATCCTATTCTGTCGAGGGTCGTCCAAGCAGTGCAGGAAGGAAAGATCCACAGGATCATTTGCAAGCGAACTGAGAGTGTCACTGTGGGGGTCGCGTGTGGTAAGCTTCACCAATGCCATGGTTAAGATGTGTACCACCCCCATATGCGTTCATGAATATCAAGCAGTCTTGCACATAACTTTTGTTCTGGGCCCATGCGGTTGGCTGGTTATGTTGATCTCATCCGTGTATCACGGGACCAGTGTCTCTCAACCCCAAATTGGAACCAAATCCGAACCAAGGGAGGCAGAACTGAACATGCCTTCAGACGCAACATCCCGGGAGGGAACTGGCCTCCTGCCACAATGTTGACATCACCGGCCCTGCCACGACGAACTAGTTGTACAATGAGACCACCAAAAAATTGGCCAATCCTCTGTAAAAGGGGTCATAAAGGGCAGTCTACCCAGTCCATTAATGGATCTTACAGATTGGGAAACCACCGGATGTATGTTCACAAGGGACATCAGCCACACAAACACCGGGCCACGTTTGTACGGCAGTCACAATAAAAGCAGACTGGAAGAGATTCCAAGAAAGACTAGCCGAGGATTATGCCAAGCTGTCCGGGCACGCCGTAAGGTTCATAAAATCAGCTCTTGGTGGGCGAAAACATTGTTAAAAATCTTGTACAGGCTCGCTGTACGTGGAGCTTACCATGGGATCCTCGATGTAGCTAACAAAAACGTCAATTTTCAGTGTTGGCGTCGCAAACCCGACTCCCCCAAATATTGTAGACTTTTTTTTGATTCGTCACTAATTTTCTTCTGACACAGCGATCCACCTGTAGGTGTTGTCTTTAAAAACAAATTTTTTTTATTTTACTGAGCAGTTGATGATATCGCAATTTGTCTTATAATTTTTCTCATATGACAGTTGCTGCCCGGAGGAAAAGACAAACAACTAGTTCACACGGACATCACAGAAAAAGGTAAGAGTGTTGTCATGGTTATTGTGAGCACAAAATTTGCTAGGGGGGCCGAAATGAGAAGGAACGGGAGTCAACATACAAAAAGGGAAATTAATTGCATAGTAATAATAATAATAAAGATATGAATGAACATGGTGGGGAGCCGATCCATTAGCGGGTTTGTCGTTTGTTGGGTAAATTTGGGTAAATGCACTTACCCGGGTTTATGCGGCAGCTACAGATTCAGCAGACGGTTCCTTTCCTTGATCTGACGAAGCTATCAGACCTTAGAATGATGGATGCACGGTACCGGTTGAAATTCTTTGGAATGAAACGCTTCTGTTGCCTTTAGGTCGCACATTGTTGCGACTGAATATGTGATGAGTGGAACGAGAGAGCAGTCATTATACTAGTAGCGTCCGGACAGTAAGTGAGGAAGACAATTCATCCAAACGATTAACTAGGGGTGGAGAAGTGGGAGGGTGCCAGTCTTGGTCTAACGACCATACTCTGTGCGGATTTTTTCCCCTAATCGTTACTTTGACCATAAATCACGAGCTCGCTCGTTCCTCAAACTTCTCTTGAGGGTCGGTCGACTTGTCAGTCACTGCCCGCTGTTGCCACCTACTTCCACTGTCTCCATATATGTCTGCACTTCTTCGCTTAACAGAACAACAGAAGAACTTTTTGCTTGTCTTAGTGGGGCGGGGATGTATCCTCGAGAGTCCCACATGGGGGACCGCTTCCGTGCCGGGCAATCCTTACCCGACCATTACGAAGGACACTGGACTGACGCCTGATCCTCCTCATAGCCTGGGCTCCAGGATGGATCCTTCCCCCCATCCCTTCGGGGTCTGAACAGGTTATCTCTATATCGGAAGTACGTCTCATGGAAAAAAAAACCCTGACTGCGGCCAGGTCTGAATTGGGGCTCTCTCCAGGATCGACCATCTCCCCATCCCTTTTGTTTAGTCACGATCGAGCTTGCAGAGGCTTCGTGTGTATATGATAAATCTGACAGGTGCTCTGGCTAGGCTAAACTCTGTCTATCACGGCTCTGTGACCTCCGCACAGTGTCCACCGGACCAAGTTTATGGCATTGGTCACTGAAATTGTCCTCCCCTGACCTCTCGCCATCTCCATATGTTCTCTGGCCCTTACCTTAGGTGCCCAGTGAATGATTTAGTGGAGACTTCCCACATGATGACCTTTACCAGGCAATCCCTCTAGCCGTACCAAACTTATGGAAAAAAAAAACCACACTCCGACCAGTTCCCACCTTCATTGTCTCTGAGGGGAGGTCTGTCAGCCAGGGCTGGAATGCCGTTCTCGCATCCGGCTGCCAAAATGAAGAAAATGTTCGAAGTATGGACGCATTCGAAATGCAGTGTTACTTCGAGGTCGCGTCTGGCCCCTTCGAGGGTCCTTGTGTACAATTTGGTTAGCCTCCGGCAGCGCTCCGTTCCTTTGTCGACGTCTGAAATCTAATCCATGGGGATGATAGCATTCTCAGCCATGACCGTGTAGGGAGGTCTCCAGCAGGTATGCAGCCCCCCTCATGGGATAGGGACGATGTGACTGACTCCTCACACTCTCCGCCCCTTCTCCACCTAATCGTTTCAGGTACGATTATGATAGATTCCTTTTTTGGTAATGGTGGGTTTTTTTGTCTTTTGTTTTTTTTGTTTTTTTTTAATATTGTTTTTCATTGTCACGAGTTGAATCACGTACAGAGGTGGTAAGTAGAATTTGCAGTCTCAAAACCAAATAAAAAATGTCAAACGATTGTGTCCGTTTTGTTTTTTGGGGGAGGGGGTAAACAAATTTTTTCCCCCAATTTTGCACTCGATTTTTTTTTCAGACCTTCAAAATATAACATTCCAGTTTGCTCGGTCGGTCGGTAGGTAAAAAATCAACAAATTTGTTTTTTGTATCGGTTAGAAAATTACCGAAAACTTTTTTTTTTCCCCAGATTTTCTTATTCAGAAATTTTTTTTTCAGATATGCGAATAAAAAACTGTATTATTGCGTTTTTTGTGTTTGGGAGGGGGTGTAACTACGTACCAATTTTATGGAGGATAAAGATGCACAATAACATTTGTGTGGGGGCGGGCCTTCTTTGTTTTGAATGGGCGGGGGGCAGTGCATTTTTTGAAACCGGAACAAAATTTTTCCACTGGGGGGGGATGTTGTACCGAACACTTTTTTATGGTGGTATTTTTTTTTTAGGACACAAATTTTTCGGAGTCATTCTTTTCATTTGAATATCTTTTTTTTTGTGGGGGTGGGGGACTAGAGAAACCAGTAGGGGTGGTGGTGTTTTCCTGAAAAGGACTCATCATTTTTTTGAAACCGTAACAAAATTTTTCCACATTTGAATATTTTTTTTTGTACTAATTTTTTTTTTTGGGGGGGAGGGACAAAATTACCGAACTTTCTACGTACCAATTTTGTAGAGAGTGGAGAGGTACCGAACAATTTTTGTTTTCCAGTGAGTGGGTGTTTTTTTTGGGGAGGGGGGGGGGGAAGAAGTAGATTTTAATGGGGGGGGGGCAGTTGAGTAATTTTTTTTTTCAGATTTGAGAATATTTTTTATATATCTTTTTTTTTTGTGGGGGGGGGGGGGGAACCAGAGAAAACCAGTAGGGGTGGGGGGGGGGGTGAAACCGTTTTGTTTGGAGGGGGGGGGGATGGGGGATGTTGTACCGAAAACTTTTTTTTCCAGTTTTGCACAATGGTGGTATTTTTTTTTTAAGGACAATATTTTTTTCTTTTTCAGAATTGGAGTCATTTTTTTTTTCAGATTTTGTGAGGGGACCAGAGAAACCAGTAGGGGTGGGGGGAAGACGATTTGAATGGGGGGGGGGGGGCAGTGCATTTTTTGAAACCGTAACAATTTTTCCACATTTGAATATTTTTTTGTGTACTAATTTTTTTTTGGGGGGAGGGGGGGACAAAAAAATTACCGAACTTTCTACGTACCAATTTTGTGGAGAGTGGAGGTACCAAACAATTTTTGTTTTCCAGTGAGTGGGTGTTTTTTTTTTTGGGGGGGGGGACACAACATTTGTGTGGTTGTGGGGGGGGCTTCTTTGTTTGAAAAGGACTCGTCAAGGAAGATTTTAATGGGGCAGTGGAGTCATTTTTTTTTTAGGTGTGAGAATATTTTTTATATATCTTTTTTTTTTGTGGGGGGGGGACCAGAGAAAACCAGTAGGGGTGGGGAATGGGGGGGGGGGTTGAAACTGTTTTGTGGGGGGGGGGGGATGGGGGATGTTGTACCGAAAACTTTTTTTCCCAGTTTTTCACAATGGTGGTATTTTTTTTTTAAGGACAATATTTTTTTCTTTTTCAGAATTGGAGTCATTTTTTTTTTCAGATTTTGTGAGGGGACCAGAGAAACCAGTAGGGGTGGGGGGGAAGACGATTTGAATGGGGGGGCCAGTGCATTTTTTGAAACCGTAACAATTTTTCCACATTTGATATTGTGTACTAATTTTTTTTTGGGGTGTGAGGGGGGGTAACGTACCAATGTTGTGGAGAGTGGCGGTACCGAACAATTTTTGTTTCCCAGTGAGTGGGTGTTTTTTGGGGGGAGGGGAACCAAGAGAAACCATTTTTTTTTGTGGGGGGGGGGGGGGGCTTCTTTGTTTGAAAAGGACAAAAATGTTCCCACATTTTGAATATTTTTGTTTGGGTGGTGGGGAAGCGGGGATGTTTTTCCAGTTTTTTTAAGGACAAATTTTTTCTTTTAACTTGGGAGGGATGGAGTCATTTTTTTTATTTGAATATCTTTTTTTTGTGGGGGGGACCAGAGAAATCAGTAGGGGTGGGGGTGTTTTCCTTTTTTGAAACGTCCACATTTGAATATTTTTTTGTGTACTAATTTTTTTTTTTGGGGGGGGGGGATAATAATAAATTTACCGAACTATTTTTACCGAACAATTTTTGTTTTCCAGTGAGTGGGTGTTTTTTTTTTTTTTGGGGGGGGGACCAAGGCAAACACAATAACATTTGTGTGTGGATGGGCCTTCTTTGTTTGAAAAAAAAGGACTCATCATCAAGCAAGACGATTTGAATGTGGGGGGGGGGGGGGCCAGTGCATTTTTGACTATTTTTTTTTTTGAGGGGGGGGGACGTGCCATTTTTTTTAGGAGGGGGGGGGGCAGCAGTGAATTTTTTGGAAACCAACAAAATTTTTCCCCACATTTGAAAAGAATCCCGAACACTTTTTTCTCAGTTTTTTTGCACAATGGTATTTTTTTTTTTTAAGGACAAATGTTTTTCTTTGTGGGGGTGGGGGGTGTTACCGAACAATGTTTTTTTTTGGGGGGGGGGGGGGGGGGCAGTGTATTTTTTGGAAACCAACAAAATTTTGAAAAGAATCCCGAATGGTATCTTTTAAGAACAAATTTTTTTTTTCCCGTTTTTGGGAGGGATGGAGTTTTTTTTTTTTCATTTCAGAAAACACACATTTGCGCAAAATTGTGAAAATTTTTATACTTCAGGAAGGCCGACTTTGGTTTGGGGGGGGGGGGGGTTCTTTGTATAAAAAAAATCTTTCTACGGATAATAAAAGTTTTTTTTTTACTTTTTTCAGCTCCCGTTCGCATCCTGACCGCAGTCGACGTAATACAATTTTGTTTTATTTATACTGTTTATATATATAATAAAAAATTTTACAATATAATTTTCTCGTTTGTCCTTTATTTTTTTGTGTTCGGAAATTGCATTTTTTGTTTTTAAGCGCTGCGAAACTGAGAAAAAAAGTGTGGGCGATTGGAAAAAAATTACCGGAAAAACAACGAGAGAATTGGCGAAAAAACCGAAAAATAGACGGGGGAGGGGGTGGCGAAAAAACAACCGGGAGGGAAAAAAAAAGGGGTAGTAAAAACAACTTTTTTTTTTTTTTGGTGGGAAAATATTTTGTTTGGGGGGGGCCCGGTAAAAAAAAATGAAGGTGGCGAAATCTCTCTTCCCGGACCCCCCCCTCCCTGAAAAATCGAGAGCGAACGAAGATCCACAAACAATGCCGCCCCCCCCCCCCTCACTCGTTCTTAGGGTTAGGGTTTGTTAGGGTTAGGGTTAGGATAACGAAACTTTACAGAAGGTCGGCGATAGACATTCTCTACTGAAGTACGAAGTTTCAGAAGTGCAGCTCTTGTACTGCCGGAGATATGTCGATAAAAACTGAATACGCAAAACATCAACAAAATTTAGCGCGTTTTAAAGTTGATACCGCTTTTGTTTATAACTTCCACATTTATTCGAATTGTGCAACGAAACTTTGCAGACAGTCTCGAATTAGCCTTTTCTACTGAAGTACCAAGTTTCAGAAGTGCAGCTCTTGTACTGCCGGAGATATGTCGATACAAACTGAATACGCAAAACATCAACAAAATTTAGCGCGTTTTAAAGTTAATATCGCTTTTGTTTATAACTTCCACATTTATTCGAATTGTGCTACGAAACTTTGCAGACAGTCGCGGAGACACATGTTCTACTGAAGTACCAAGTTTCAGAAGTGCCGCTCTTGTACTGCCGGAGATATGTCGATACAAACTGAATACGCAAAACATCAAGAAAATTTAGCGCGTTTTAAAGTTGATACCGCTTTTGTTTATAACTTCCACATTTATTCGAATTGTGCAACGAAACTTTGCAGACAGTCGCGGAGACACATGTTCTACTGAAGTACGAAGTTTCAGAAGTGCAGCTCTTGTACTGCCGGAGATATGTCGATACAAACTGAATACGCAAAACATCAACAAAATTTAGCGCGTTTTAATTTGGTATCGCTTTTGTTTATAACTTCCACATTTATTCGAATTGTGCTACTAAACTTTGCAGACAGTCTCCAATAGGCCTTTCCTACTGAAGTACCAAGTTTCAGAAGTGCAGCTCTTGTACTGCCGGAGATATGTCGATACAAACTGAATACGGAAAACATCAACAAAATTTAGCGCGTTTTAAAGTTGATATCGCTTTTGTTTATAACTTCCACATTTATTCGAATTGTGCAACGAAACTTTGCAGACAGTCTCGAATAGGCCTTTTCTACGGAAGTACCAAGTTTCAGAAGTGCAGCTCTTGTACCTCCGGAGATATGTCGATACAAACTGAATACGCAAAACATCAACAAAATTTAGCGCGTTTTAAAGTTGATATTGCTTTTGTTTATAACTTCCACATTTATTCGAATTGTGCAACGAAACTTTGCAGACAGTCGCGGAGACACATGTTCTACGGAAGTGCCAAGTTTCAGAAGTGCAGCTCTTGTACCTCCGGAGATATGTCGATACAAACTGAATACGTAAAACATCAACAAAATTTAGTGCGTTTTAAAGTTGATATCGCTTTTGTTTATAACTTCCACATTTATTCGAATTGTGCAACGAAACTTTGCAGACAGTCGCGGAGACACATGTTCTACGGAAGTACCAAGTTTCAGAAGTGCAGCTCTTGTACTGCCGGAGATATGTCGATACAAACTGAATACGTAAAACATCAACAAAATTTAGTGCGTTTTAAAGTTGATATCGCTTTTGTTTATAACTTCCACATTTATTCGAATTGTGCAACGAAACTTTGAAGACAGTCGCGGAGAGACATGTTCTAAGGAAGTACCAAGTTTCAGAAGTGCCGCTCTTGTACTGCCGGAGATATGTCGATACAAACTGAATACGCAAAACATCAACAAAATTTAGCGCGTTTTAAAGTTGATATCGCTTTTGTTGATAACTTCCACATTTATTCGAATTGTACAACGAAACTTTGCAGACAGTCGCGGAGACACATGTTCTACTGAAGTACCAAGTTTCAGAAGTGCAGCTATTGTACTGCCGGAGATATGTCGATAAAAACTGAATACGCCAAACATCAACACAATTTAGCGCGTTTTAAAGTTAATATCGCTTTTGTTTATAACTTCCACATTTATTCGAATTGTGCAACGAAACTTTGCAGACAGTCTCGAATAGGCCTTTTCTACGGAAGTACCAAGTTTCAGAAGTGCAGCTCTTGTAGTGCCGGAGATATGTCGATACAAACTGAATACGTAAAACATCAACAAAATTTAGTGCGTTTTAAAGTTGATATCGCTTTTGTTTATAACTTCCACATTTATTCGAATTGTGCAACGAAACTTTGCAGACAGTCGCGGAGACACATGTTCTACGGAAGTACCAAGTTTCAGAAGTGCAGCTCTTGTACTGCCGGAGATATGTCGATACAAACTGAATACGCAAAACATCAACAAAATTTAGCGCGTTTTAAAGTTGATATCGCTTTTGTTTATAACTTCCACATTTATTCGAATTGTGCAACAAAACTTTGCAGCCAGTCTCGAATAGGCCATTTCTACTGAAGTACCAAGTTTTAGAAGTGCAGCTCTTGTACTGCCAGAGATATGTCGATACAAACTGAATACGCAAAACATCAACACAATTTAGCGCGTTTTAAAGTTAATATCGCTTTTGTTTATAACTTCCACATTTATTCGAATTGTGCAACGAAACTTTGCAGACAGTCGCGGAGACACATGTTCTACGGAAGTACCAAGTTTCAGAAGTGCAGCTCTTGTACTGCCGGAGATATGTCGATACAAACTGAATACGTAAAACATCAACAAAATTTAGTGCGTTTTAAAGTTGATATCGCTTTTGTTTATAACTTCCACATTTATTCGAATTGTGCAACGAAACTTTGAAGACAGTCGCGGAGAGACATGTTCTAAGGAAGTACCAAGTTTCAGAAGTGCCGCTCTTGTACTGCCGGAGATATGTCGATACAAACTGAATACGCAAAACATCAACAAAATTTAGCGCGTTTTGAAGTTGATATCGCTTTTGTTTATAACTTCCACATTTATTCGAATTGTGCAACGAAACTTTGCAGACAGTCGCGGAGACACATGTTCTACTGAAGTACCAAGTTTCAGAAGTGCAGCTATTGTACTGCCGGAGATATGTCGATACAAACTGAATACGCCAAACATCAACACAATTTAGCGCGTTTTAAAGTTAATATCGCTTTTGCTTATAACTTCCACATTTATTCGAATTGTGCAACGAAACTTTGCAGACAGTCTCGAATAGGCCTTTTCTACGGAAGTACCAAGTTTCAGAAGTGCAGCTCTTGTAGTGCGGGAGATATGTCGATACAAACTGAATACGTAAAACATCAACAAAATTTAGTGCGTTTTAAAGTGGATATCGCTTTTGTTTATAACTTCCACATTTATTCGAATTGTGCAACGAAACTTTGCAGACAGTCGCGGAGACACATGTTCTACGGAAGTACCAAGTCTCAGAAGTGCAGATCTTGTACTGCCGGAGATATGTCGATACAAACTGAATACGCAAAACATCAACAAAATTTAGCGCGTTTTAAAGTTGATATCGCTTTTGTTTATAACTTCCACATTTATTCGAATTGTGCAACGAAACTTTGCAGACAGTCTCGAATAGGCCCTTGCTACTGAAGTACCAAGTTTCAGAAGTGCAGCTCTTGTACTGCCGGAGATATGTCGATACAAACTGAATACGCAAAACATCAACAAAATTTAGCGCGTTTTAAAGTTGATATCGCTTTTGTTTATAACTTCCACATTTATTCGAATTGTGCAACGAAACTTTGCAGAAAGTCGCGGAGACACATGTTCTACGGAAGTACCAAGTTTCAGAAGTGCCGCTCTTGTACTGCCGGAGATATGTTGATACAAACTGAATACGCAAAACATCAACAAAGTTTACCGCGTTTTAAAGTTGATATCGCTTTTGTTTATAACTTACAGATTTTTCCGAATTGTGCTACGAAACTTTGCAGACAGTCTCGAATAGGCCTTTTCTACTGAAGTACCAAGTTTCAGAAGTGCAGCTCTTGTACTGCCGGAGATATGTCGATACAAACTGAATACGCAAAACATCAACAAAATTTAGCGCGTTTTAAAGTTGATATCGCTTTTGTTTACAACTTCCACATTTATTCGAATTGTGCAACGAAACTTTGCAGACAGTCTCGAATAGGCCTCTTCTACTGAAGTACCAAGTTTCAGAAGTGCAGCTCTTGTACTGCCGGAAATATGTCAATACAAACTGAATACGCAAAACATCAACAAAATTTAGCGCGTTTTAAAGTTGATATCGCTTTTGTTTATAACTTCCAGATTTATTCGAATTGTGCAACGAAACTTTGCAGACAGTCTCGAATAGGCCTTTTCTACGGAAGTACCAAGTTTCAGAAGTGCAGCTCTTGTACTTCCGGAGATATGTCGATACAAACTGAATACGCCAAAACATCAACAAAATTTAGCGCGTTTTAAAGTTGATATCGCTTTTGTTTATAACTTCCACATTTATTCGAATTGTGCAACGAAACTTTGCAGACAGTCTCGAATAGGCGTTTTCTACTTAAGTACTAAGTTTTAGAAGTGCAGTTCTTGTACTTCCGGAGATATGTTGATACAAACTGAATACGCAAAACATCAACAAAATTTAGCGCGTTTTACAGTTGATATCGCTTTTGTTTATAACTTCCACATTTATTCGAATTTTGCAACGTAACTTTGCAAACAGTCGCGGAGACACATGTTCTACGGAAGTACCAAGTTTCAGAAGTGCAGATCTTGTACTGCCGGAGATATGTCGATACAAACTGAATACGCAAAACATCAACAAAATTTAGCGCGTTTTAAAGTTGATATCGCTTTTGTTTATAACTTCCACATTTATTCGAATTGTGCAACGAAACTTTGCAGACAGTCGCGGAGAACCATGTTCTACGGAAGTACCAAGTTTCAGAAGTGCAGATCTTGTACTGCTGGAGATATGTCGATACAAACTGAGTACGCAAAACATCAACATAAATTTAGCGCGTTTTAAAGTTGATATCGCTTTTGTTGATAACTTCCACATTTATTCGAATTGTGCAACGAAACTTTGCAGACAGTCTCGAATAGGCCTTTTCTACTGAAGTACCAAGTTTCAGAAGTGCAGCTCTTGTACTGCCGGAGATATGTCGATACAAACTGAATACGTAAAACATCAACGAAATTTAGCGCGTTTTAAAGTTGATATCGCTTTTGTTTATAACTTCCACATTTATTCGAATTGTGCAACGAAACTTTGCAGACAGTCGCGGAGACACATTTTCCACTGAAGTACTAAGTTTCAGAAGAGCAGCTATTGTACTGCCGGAGATATGTCGATACAAACTGAATACGCAAAACATCAACAAAATTTAGCGCGTTTTAAAGTTGATATCGCTTTTGTTTATAACTTCCACATTTATTCGAATTGTGCAACGAAACTTTGCAGACAGTCGCGGAGACACATGTTCTACGGAAGTAATAAGTTTCAGAAGTGCAGCTCTTGTACTGCCGGAGATATGTCGATACAAACTGAATACGCAAAACATCAACAAAATTTAGCGCGTTTTACAGTTGATATCGCTTTTGTTTATAACTTCCACATTTATTCGAATTGTGCAACGAAACTTTGCAGACAGTCTCGAATAGGCCTTTTCTACTGCAGTACTAAGTTTCAGAAGAGCAGCTCTTGTACTGCCGGAGATATGTCGATACAAACTGAATACGCAAAACATCAACAAAATTTAGCGCGTTTTAAAGTTGATATCGCTTTTGTTTATAACTTCCACATTTATTCGAATTGTGCAACGAAACTTTGCAGACAGTCTGGAATAGGCCAGTTCTACTGAAGTACCAAGTTTCAGAAGTGCAGCTCTTTTACTGCCGGAAATATGTCGATACAAACTGAATACGCAAAACATCAACAAAATTTAGCGCGTTTTAAAGTTGATATCGCTTTTGTTTATAACTTCCACATTTATTCGAATTGTGCAACGAAACTTTGCAGACAGTTGCGGAGACACAGGTGCTACTGAAGTACCAAGTTTCAGAAGTGCAGCTCGTGTACTGCCGGAGATATGTCGATACAAACTGAATACGCAAAACATCAACAAAATTTAGCGCGTTTTAAAGTTGATATCGCTTTTGTTGATAACTTCCACATTTATTCGAATTGTGCAACGAAACTTTGCAGAAAGTCGCGGAGACACATGTTCTACGGAAGTACCAAGTTTCAGAAGTGCCGCTCTTGTACTGCCGGAGATATGTCGATACAAACTGAATACGAAAAACATCAACAAAGTTTAGCGCGTTTTAAAGTTGATATCGCTTTTGTTTATAATTTCCAGATTTTTCCGAATTGTGCTACGAAACTTTGCAGACAGTCTCGAATAGGCCTTTTCTACTGAAGTACCAAGCTTCAGAAGTTCAGCTCTTGTACTGCCGGAGATATGTCGATACAAACTGAATACGCAAAACATCAACAAAATTTAGCGCGTTTTAAAGTTGATATCGCTTTTGTTTTATAACGTCCACATTTATTCGAATTGTGCAACGAAACTTTGCAGACAGCCTCCAATAGGCCTTTTCTACTGAAGTACCAAGTTTCAGAAGTGCAGCTCTTGTACTGCCGGAGATATGTCGATACAAACTGAATACGGAAAACATCAACAAAATTTAGCGCGTTTTAAAGTTGATATCGCTTTTGTTTACAACTTCCACATTTATTCGAATTGTGCAACGAAACTTTGCAGACAGTCTCGATTAGGCCTTTTCTACGGAAGTACCAAGTTTCAGAAGTGCAGCTCTTGTACTGCCGGAGATATGTTGATACAAACTGAATACGCAAAACATCAACAAAGTTTACCGCGTTTTAAAGTTGATATCGCTTTTGTTTATAACTTACAGATTTTTCCGAATTGTGCTACGAAACTTTGCAGACAGTCTCGAATAGGCCTTTTCTACTGAAGTACCAAGTTTCAGAAGTGCAGCTCTTGTACTGCCGGAGATATGTCGATACAAACTGAATACGCAAAACATCAACAAAATTTAGCGCGTTTTAAAGTTGATATCGCTTTTGTTTACAACTTCCACATTTATTCGAATTGTGCAACGAAACTTTGCAGACAGTCTCGAATAGGCCTCTTCTACTGAAGTACCAAGTTTCAGAAGTGCAGCTCTTGTACTGCCGGAAATATGTCAATACAAACTGAATACGCAAAACATCAACAAAATTTAGCGCGTTTTAAAGTTGATATCGCTTTTGTTTATAACTTCCACATTTATTCGAATTGTGCAACGAAACTTTGCAGACAGTCTCGAATAGGCCTTTTCTACGGAAGTACCAAGTTTCAGAAGTGCAGCTCTTGTACTTCCGGAGATATGTCGATACAAACTGAATACGCCAAAACATCAACAAAATTTAGCGCGTTTTAAAGTTGATATCGCTTTTGTTTATAACTTCCACATTTATTCGAATTGTGCAACGAAACTTTGCAGACAGTCTCGAATAGGCGTTTTCTACTTAAGTACTAAGTTTTAGAAGTGCAGTTCTTGTACTTCCGGAGATATGTTGATACAAACTGAATACGCAAAACATCAACAAAATTTAGCGCGTTTTACAGTTGATATCGCTTTTGTTTATAACTTCCACATTTATTCGAATTTTGCAACGTAACTTTGCAAACAGTCGCGGAGACACATGTTCTACGGAAGTACCAAGTTTCAGAAGTGCAGATCTTGTACTGCCGGAGATATGTCGATACAAACTGAATACGCAAAACATCAACAAAATTTAGCGCGTTTTAAAGTTGATATCGCTTTTGTTTATAACTTCCACATTTATTCGAATTGTGCAACGAAACTTTGCAGACAGTCGCGGAGAACCATGTTCTACGGAAGTACCAAGTTTCAGAAGTGCAGATCTTGTACTGCCGGAGATATGTTGATACAAACTGAATACGCAAAACATCAACAAAATTGACCACGTTTTAAAGTTGATATCGCTTTTGTTTATATAACTTCCACATTTATTCGAATTGTGCAACGAAACTTTGCAGACAGTCTGGAATAGGCCTTTTCTACGGAAGTACCAAGTTTCAGAAGTGCAGCTCTTGTACTGCTGGAGATATGTCGATACAAACTGAATACGCAAAACATCAACATAAATTTAGCGCGTTTTAAAGTTGATATCGCTTTTGTTGATAACTTCCACATTTATTCGAATTGTGCAACGAAACTTTGCAGACAGTCTCGAATAGGCCTTTTCTACTGAAGTACCAAGTTTCAGAAGTGCAGCTCTTGTACTGCCGGAGATATGTCGATACAAACTGAATACGTAAAACATCAACGAAATTTAGCGCGTTTTAAAGTTGATATCGCTTTTGTTTATAACTTCCACATTTATTCGAATTGTGCAACGAAACTTTGCAGACAGTCGCGGAGACACATTTTCCACTGAAGTACTAAGTTTCAGAAGAGCAGCTCTTGTACTGCCGGAGATATGTCGATACAAACTGAATACGCAAAACATCAACAAAATTTAGCGCGTTTTAAAGTTGATATCGCTTTTGTTTATAACTTCCACATTTATTCGAATTGTGCAACGAAACTTTGCAGACAGTCGCGGAGACACATTTTCCACTGAAGTACTAAGTTTCAGAAGAGCAGCTATTGTACTGCCGGAGATATGTCGATACAAACTGAATACGCAAAAACATCAACAAAATGTAGCGCGTTTTAAAGTTGATATTGCTTTTGTTTATAACTTTCCACATTTATTCGAATTGTGCAACGAAACTTTGCAGACAGTCGCGGAGACACATGTTCTACGGAAGTAATAAGTTTCAGAAGTGCAGCTCTTGTACTGCCGGAGATATGTCGATACAAACTGAATACGCAAAACATCAACAAAATTTAGCGCGTTTTACAGTTGATATCGCTTTTGTTTATAACTTCCACATTTATTCGAATTGTGCAACGAAACTTTGCAGACAGTCTCGAATAGGCCTTTTCTACTGCAGTACTAAGTTTCAGAAGAGCAGCTCTTGTACTGCCGGAGATATGTCGATACAAACTGAATACGCAAAACATCAACAAAATTTAGCGCGTTTTAAAGTTGATATCGCTTTTGTTTATAACTTCCACATTTATTCGAATTGTGCAACGAAACTTTGCAGACAGTCTGGAATAGGCCAGTTCTACTGAAGTACCAAGTTTCAGAAGTGCAGCTCTTTTACTGCCGGAAATATGTCGATACAAACTGAATACGCAAAACATCAACAAAATTTAGCGCGTTTTAAAGTTGATATCGCTTTTGTTTATAACTTCCACATTTATTCGAATTGTGCAACGAAACTTTGCAGACAGTTGCGGAGACACAGGTGCTACTGAAGTACCAAGTTTCAGAAGTGCAGCTCGTGTACTGCCGGAGATATGTCGATACAAACTGAATACGCAAAACATCAACAAAATTTAGCGCGTTTTAAAGTTGATATCGCTTTTGTTGATAACTTCCACATTTATTCGAATTGTGCAACGAAACTTTGAAGAAAGTCGCGGAGACACATGTTCTACGGAAGTACCAAGTTTCAGAAGTGCCGCTCTTGTACTGCCGGAGATATGTCGATACAAACTGAATACGAAAAACATCAACAAAGTTTAGCGCGTGTTAAAGTTGATATCGCTTTTGTTTATAACTTCCAGATTTTTCCGAATTGTGCTACGAAACTTTGCAGACAGTCTCGAATAGGCCTTTTCTACTGAAGTACCAAGCTTCAGAAGTTCAGCTCTTGTACTGCCGGAGATATGTCGATACAAACTGAATACGCAAAACATCAACAAAATTTAGCGCGTTTTAAAGTTGATATCGCTTTTGTTTTATAACGTCCACATTTATTCGAATTGTGCAACGAAACTTTGCAGACAGCCTCCAATAGGCCTTTTCTACTGAAGTACCAAGTTTCAGAAGTGCAGCTCTTGTACTGCCGGAGATATGTCGATACAAACTGAATACGGAAAACATCAACAAAATTTAGCGCGTTTTAAAGTTGATATCGCTTTTGTTTACAACTTCCACATTTATTCGAATTGTGCAACGAAACTTTGCAGACAGTCTCGATTAGGCCTTTTCTACGGAAGTACCAAGTTTCAGAAGTGCAGCTCTTGTACCTCCGGAGATATGTCGATACAAACTGAATACGCAAAACATCAACAAAATTTAGCGCGTTTTAAGTTGATATTGCTTTTGTTTATAACTTCCACATTTATTCGAATTGTGCAACGAAACTTTGCAGACAGTCGCGGAGACACATGTTCTACGGAAGTACCAAGTTTCAGAAGTGCAGATCTTGTACTGCCGGAGATATGTCGATACAAACTGAATACGCAAAACATCAACAAAATTTAGCGCGTTTTAAAGTTGATATCGCTTTTGTTGATAACTTCCACATTTATTCGAATTGTGCAACGAAACTTTGCAGATAGTCGCGGAGACACATGTTCTACGGAAGTACCAAGTTTCAGAAGTGCAGCTCTTGTACTGCCGGAGATATGTCGATACAAACTGAATACGCAAAGCATCAACAAAATTTAGCGCGTTTTAAAGTTGATATCGCTTTTGTTTATAACTTCCACATTTATTCGAATTGTGCAACGAAACTTTGCAGACCGTCTCAAATAGGCCTTTTCTACGGAAGTACCAAGTTTCAAAAGTGCAGCTATTGTACTGCTGGAGATATGTTGATACAAACTGAATACGCAAAAACATCAACAAAATTTAGCGCGTTTTAAAGTTGATATCGCTTTTGTTTAGAACTTCCACATTTATTCGAATTGTGCAACGAAACTTTGCAGACAGTCGCGGAGAACCATGTTCTACGGAAGTACCAAGTTTCAGAAGTGCAGATCTTGTACTGCCGGAGATATGTCGATACAAACTGAATACGCAAAACATCAACAAAATTTAGCGCGTTTTAAAGTTGATATCGCTTTTGTTTATAACTTCCACATTTATTCGAATTGTGCAACGAAACTTTTGCAGACAGTCTCGAATAGGCCCTTGCTATTGAAGTACCAAGTTTCAGAAGTGCAGCTCTTGTAATGCCGGAGATATGTTGATACAAACTGAATACGCAAAACATCAACAAAATTGACCGCGTTTTAAAGTTGATATCGCTTTTGTTTATATAACTTCCACATTTATTCGAATTGTGCAACGAAACTTTGCAGACAGTCTCGAATAGGCCCTTGCTACTGAAGTACCAAGTTTCAGAAGTGCAGCTCTTGTACTGCCGGGGATATGTCGATACAAACTGAATACGCAAAAAATCAACATAAATTTAGCGCGTTTTAAAGTTGAATTCGCTTTTGTTGATAACTTCCACATTTATTCGAATTGTGCAACGAAACTTTGCAGACAGTCTCGAATAGGCCTTTTCTACTGAAGTACCAAGTTTCAGAAGTGCAGCTCTTGTACTGCCGGAGATATGTCGATACAAACTGAATACGCAAAACATCAACGAAATTTAGCGCGTTTTAAAGTTGATATCGCTTTTGTTTATAACTTCCACATTTATTCGAATTGTGCAACGAAACTTTGCAGACAGTCGCGGAGACACATTTTCCACTGAATTACTAAGTTTCAGAAGAGCAGCTATTGTACTGCCGGAGATATGTCGATACAAACTGAATACGCAAAACATCAACAAAATTTAGCGCGTTTTAAAGTTGAGATCGCTTTTGTTTATAACTTCCACATTTATTCGAATTGTGCAACGAAACTTTGCAGACAGTGGCGGTGACACATGTTCTACGGAAGTACCAAGTTTCAGAAGTGCCGCTCTTGTACTGCCGGAGATATGTCGATACAAACTGAATACGCAAAACATCAAGAAAATTTAGCGCGTTTTAAAGTTGATATCGCTTTTGTTTATAACTTCCACATTTATTCGAATTGTGCAACGAAACTTTGCAGACAGTCTCGAATAGGCCTTTTCTACTGAAGTAACAAGTTTCAGAAGTGCAGCTCTTGTACTGCCGGAGATATGTCGATACAAACTGAATACGCAAAACATCAACAAAATTTAGCGCGTTTTAAAGTTGATATCGCTTTTGTTTATAACTTCCACATTTATTCGAATTGTGCAACGAAACTTTGCAGACAGTCGCGGAGAACCATGTTCTACGGAAGTAATAAGTTTCAGAAGTGCAGATCTTGTACTGCCGGAGATATGTCGATATAAACTGAATACGTAAAACATCAACAAAATTTAGCGCGTTTTAAAGTTGATATTGCTTTTGTTTATAACTTCCACATTTATTCGAATTGTGCAACGAAACTTTTGCAGACAGTCTCGAATAGGCCCTTGCTACTGAAGTACCAAGTTTCAGAAGTGCAGCTCTTGTACTGCCGGAGATATGTCGATACAAACTGAATACGCAAAACATCAAGAAAATTTAGCGCGTTTTAAAGTTGATATCGCTTTTGTTTATAACTTCCACATTTATTCGAATTGTGCAACGAAACTTTGCAGACAGTCGCGGAGAACCATGTTCTACGGAAGTAATAAGTTTCAGAAGTGCAGATCTTGTACTGCCGGAGATATGTCGATATAAACTGAATACGTAAAACATCAACAAAATTTAGCGCGTTTTAAAGTTGATATTGCTTTTGTTTATAACTTCCGCATTTATTCGAATTGTGCAACGAAACTTTTGCAGACAGTCTCGAATAGGCCCTTGCTACTGAAGTACCAAGTTTCAGAAGTGCAGCTCTTGTACTGCCGGAGATATGTCGATACAAACTGAATACGCAAAACATCAACAAAATTGACTTCGTTTTAAAGTTGATATCGCTTTTGTTTATATAACTTCCACATTTATTCGAATTGTGCAACGAAACTTTGCAGACAGTCTGGAATAGGCCTTTTCTACGGCAGTACCAAGTTTCAGAAGTGCAGCTCTTGTAGTGCCGGAGATATGTCGATACAAACTGAATACGCAAAACATCAACAAAATTTAGCGCGTTTTAAAGTTGATATCGCTTTTGTTTATAACTTCTACATTTATTCGAATTGTACAACGAAACTTTGCAGACAGTCGCGGAGACTCATGTTCTACTGAAGTACCAAGTTTCAGAAGTGCAGCTCTTGTACTGCCTGAGATATGTCGATACAAACTGAATACGCAAAACATCAACAAAATTTAGCGCGTTTTAAAGTTGATCCCGCTTTTGTTTATAACTTCCACATTTATTCGAATTGTGCAACGAAACTTTGCAGACAGTCTCGAATAGGCCTTTTCCACTGAAGTACTAAGTTTCAGAAGAGCAGCTATTGTACTGCCGGAGATATGTCGATACAAACTGAATACGCAAAACATCAACAAAATTTAGCGCGTTTTAAAGTTGATATTGCTTTGGTTTATAACTTTCTACATTTATTCGAATTGTGCAACGAAACTTTGCAGACAGTCGCGGAGACACATGTTCTACCGCAGTAATAAGTTTCAGAAGTGCAGCTCTTGTACTGCCGGAGATATGTCGATACAAACTGAATACGCAAAACATCAACAAAATTTAGCGCGTTTTAAAGTTGATATCGCTTTTGTTTATAACTTCCACATTTATTCGAATTGTGCAACGAAACTTTGCAGACAGTCTCGAATAGGCCTTTTCTACCGAAGTACTAAGTTTCAGAAGAGCAGCTCTTGTACTGCCGGAGATATGTCGATACAAACTGAATACGCAAAACATCAACAAAATTTAGCGCGTTTTAAAGTTGATATCGCTTTTGTTTATAACTTTCACATTTATTCGAATTGTGCAACGAAACTTTGCAGACAGTCGCGGAGACACATGTTCTACTGAAGTACCAAGTTTCAGAAGTGCAGCTCTTGTACTGCCGGAGATATGTCGATACAAACTGAATACGCAAAACATCAACAAAATTTAGCGCGTTTTAAAGTTGATATCGCTTTTGTTTACAACTTCCACATTTATTCGAATTGTGCAACGAAACTTTACAGACAGTTGCGGGGCACATGTTCTACGGAAGTACCAAGTTTCAGAAGTGCAGCACTTGTACTGCCGGAGATATGTCGATACAAACTGAATACGCAAAACATCAACAAAATTTAGCGCGTTTTAAAGGTGATACCGCTTTTGTTTATAACTTCCACATTTATTCGAATTGTGCAACGAAACTTTGCAGACAGTCTCGAATTAGCCTTTTCTACTGAAGTACCAAGTTTCAGAAGTGCAGCTCTTGTACTGCCGGAGATATGTCGATACAAACTGAATACGCAAAACATCAACAAAATTTAGCGCGTTTTAAAGTTAATATCGCTTTTGTTTATAACTTCCACATTTATTCGAATTGTGCTACGAAACTTTGAAGACAATCGCGGAGACACATGTTCTACTGAAGTACCAAGTTTCAGAAGTGCAGCTCTTGTACTGCCGGAGATATGTCGATACAAACTGAATACGCAAAACATCAACAAAACTTAGCGCGTTTTAAAGTTGATATCGCTTTTGTTGATAACTTCCACATTTATTCGAATTGTGCAACGAAACTTTGCAGACAGTTGCGGCGACACAGGTTCTACTGAAGTTCCAAGTTTCAGAAGTGCAGCTCTTGTACTGCCGGAGATATGTCGATACAAAATTAATACGCAAAACATCAACAAATTTTAGCGCGTTTTAAAGTTGATATCGCTTTTGTTGATAACTTCTACATTTATTCGAATTGTGCAACGAAACTTTGCAGATAGTCGCGGAGACACATGTTCTACGGAAGTACCAAGTTTCGGAAGTGCAGCTCTTGTACTGCTGGAGATATGTCGATACAAACTGAATACGCAAAACATCAACAAAACTTAGCGCGTTTTAAAGTCGATATCGCTTTTGTTTATAACTTCCACATTTATTGGAATAGTGCAATGAGACTTTGCAGACAGTCACAGAGACACATGTTCTACGGAAGTAGGAAGTTTCAGAAGTGCAGCTCTTGTACTGCCGGAGATATGTCGATACAAACTGAATACGCAAAACATCAACAAAATTTAGCGCGTTTTAAAGTTGATATTGCTTTTGTTTATAACTTCCACATTTATTCGAATTGTGCAACGAAACTTTGCAGACAGTCGCGGAGACACATGTTCTACGGAAGTACAAAGTTTCAGAAGTGCAGCTCTTGTACTGCCGGAGATATGTCGATACAAACTGAATACGCAAAACATCAACAAAATTTAGCGCGTTTTAAAGTTGATATCGCTTTTGTTTATAACTTCCACATTTATTCGAATTTTCCAACGAAACTTTGCAGACAGTCTCGAATAGGCATTTTCTACGAAAGTACCAAGTTTCAGAAGTGCTGCTCTTGTACTGCCGGAGATATGTCGATACAAACTGAATACGCAAAAACATCAACAAAATTGACCGCGTTTTAAAGTTAATATCGCTTTTGTTTATATAACTTCCACATTTATTCGAATTGTGCAACGAAACTTTGCAGACAGTCTGGAATAGGCCTTTTCTACGGAAGTACCAAGTTTCAGAAGTGCAGCTCTTGTACTGCCGGAGATATGTCGATACAAACTGAATACGCAAAACATCAACAAAATTTAGCGCGTTTTAAAGTTGATATCGCTTTTGTGTATAACTTCCACATTTATACGAATTGTGCAACGAAACTTTGCAGACAGTCGCGGAGAACCATGTTCTACGGAAGTACCAAGTTTCAGAAGTGCAGATCTTGTACTGCCGTAGATATGTCGATACAAACTGAATACGTAAAACATCAACTAAATTTAGCGCGTTTTAAAGTTGATATCGCTTTTGTTTATAACTTCCACATTTATTCGAATTTTCCAACGAAACTTTGCAGACAGTCTCGAATAGGCCTTTTCTACGAAAGTACCAAGTTTCAGAAGTGAAGCTCTTGTACTGCCGGAGATATGTCGATACAAACTGAATACGCAAAACATCAACAAAATTTAGCGCGTTTTAAAGTTGATATCGCTTTTGTTTATAACTTCCACATTTATTCGAATTGTGCAACGAAATTTTTCAGACAGTCGCGGAGACACATGTTCTACGGAAGTACCAAGTTTCAGAAGTGCAGCTCTTGTACTGCCGGAGATATGTCGATACAAACTGAATACGCAAAACATCAACAAAATTTAGTGCGTTTTAAAGTTGATATCCGCTTTTGTTTATAACTTCCACATTTATTCGAATTGTGCAACGAAACTTTGCTAACAGTCGCGGAGACACATTTTCTACTGAAGTACCAAGTTTCAGAAGTGCAGCTCTCGTACTGCCGGAGATATGTCGATACAAACTGAATACGCAAAACATCAACAAAATTTAGCGCGTTTTAAAGTTGATATCGCTTTTGTTTATAACTTCCACATTTATTCGAATTGTGCAACGAAACTTTGCAGACAGTCTGGAATAGGCCTTTTCTACGGAAGTACTAAGTTCCAGAAGTGCAGCTCTTGTACTGCCGGAGATATGTCGATACAAACTGAATACGCAAAGCATCAACAAAATTTAGCGCGTTTTAAAGTTGATATCGCTTTTATTTATAACTTCCACATTTATTCGAATTGTGCAACGAAACTTTGCAGACAGTCGCGGAGACACATGTTCTACGGAAGTAACAAGTTTCAGAATATCAGCTCTTGTACTGCCGGAGATATGTCGATACAAACTGAATACGCAAAACATCAACAAAATTTAGCGCGTTTTAAAGTTGATATTGCTTTTGTTTATAACTTCCACATTTATTCGAATTGTGCAACGAAACTTTGCAGACAGTCTCGAATAGGCCTTTTTTACTGGTGTACCAAGTTTCAGAAGTGCTGCTCTTGTACTGCCGGAGATATGTCGATACAAACTGAATACGCAAAACATCAACAAAATTTAGCGCGTTTTAAAGTTAATATCGCTTTTGTTTATATAACTTCCACATTTATTCGAATTGTGCAACGAAACTTTGCAGACAGTCTCGAATAGGCCTTTACTACTGGAGTACCAAGTTTCAGAAGTGCTGCTCTTGTACTGCCGGAGATATGTCGATACAAACTGAATACGCAAAAACATCAACAAAATTGACCGCGTTTTAAAGTTGATATCGCTTTTGTTTATATAACTTCTACATTTATTCGAATTGTGCAACGAAACTTTGCAGACAGTCTGGAATAGGCCTTTTCTACGGAAGTACCAAGTTTCAGAAGTGCAGCTCTTGTACTGCCGGAGATATGTCGATACAAACTGAATACGCAAAACATCAACAAAATTTAGCGCGTTTTAAAGTTGATATCGCTTTTGTGTATAACTTCCACATTTATTCGAATTGTGCAACGAAACTTTGCAGACAGTCGCGGAGAACCATGTTCTACGGTAGTACCAAGTTTCAGAAGTGCAGATCTTGTACTGCCGTAGATATGTCGATACAAACTGAATACGCAAAACATCAACAAAATTTAGCGCGTTTTAAAGTTGATATCGCTTTTGTTTATAACTTCCACATTTATTCGAATTGTGCAACGAAACTTTGCAGACAGTCTCGAATAGGCCTTTTCTACTTAAGTACCAAGTTTCAGAAGTGCAGCTCTTGTACTGCCGGAGATATGTCGATACAAACTGAATACGCAAAACATCAACAAAATTTAGCGCGTTTTAAAGTTGATATCGCTTTTGTTTATAACTTCCACATTTATTCGAATTGTGCAACGAAACTTTGCAGACAGTCTCGAATAGGCCTTTTCTACTGAAGTACCAAGTTTCAGAAGTGCAGCTCTTGTACTGCCGGAGATATGTCGATACAAACTGAATACGCAAAACATCAACAAAATTTAGCGCGTTTTAAAGTTGATATCGCTTTTGTTTATAACTTCCACATTTATTCGAATTGTGCAACGAAACTTTGCAGACAGTCGCGGAGACACATGTTCTACGGAAGTACCAAGTTTCAGAAGTGCAGCTCTTGTACTGCCGGAGATATGTCGATACAAACTGAATACGCAAAACATCAACAAAATTTAGCGCGTTTTAAAGTTGATATTGCTTTTGTTTATAACTTCCACATTTATTCGAATTGTGCAACGAAACTTTTGCAGACAGTCTCGAATAGGCCCTTGCAACTGAAGTACCAAGTTTCAGAAGTGCAGCTCTTGTACTGCCGGAGATATGTCGATACAAACTGAATACGCAAAACATCAACAAAATTGACCGCGTTTTAAAGTTGATATCGCTTTTGTTAATATAACTTCCACATTTATTCGAATTGTGCAACGAAACTTTGCAGACAGTCTGGAATAGGCCTTTTCTACGGCAGTACCAAGTTTCAGAAGTGCAGCTCTTGTAGTGCCGGAGATATGTCGATACAAACTGCATACGCAAAACATCAACAAAATTTAGCGCGTTTTAAAGTTTATATCGCTTTTGTTTATAACTTTCTACATTTATTCGAATTGTGCAACGAAACTTTGCAGACAGTCGCCTAGACACATGTTCTACGGAAGTAATAAGTTTCAGAAGTGCAGCTCTTGTACTGCCGGAGATATGTCGATACAAACTGAATACGCAAAACATCAACAAAATTTAGCGCGTTTTAAAGTTGATATCGCTTTTGTTTATAACTTCCACATTTATTCGAATTGTGCAACGAAACTTTGCAGACAGTCTCGAATTAGCCTTTTCTACTGAATTACTAAGTTTCAGAAGAGCAGCTCTTGTACTGCCGGAGATATGTCGATACAAACTGAATACGCAAAACATCAACAAAATTTAGCGCGTTTTAAAGTTGATATCGCTTTTGTTTATAACTTTCACATTTATTCGAATTGTGCAACGAAACTTTGCAGACAGTCGCGGAGACACATGTTCTACTGAAGTACCAAGTTTCAGAAGTGCAGCTCTTGTACTGCCGGAGATATGTCGATACAAACTGAATACGCAAAACATCAACAAAATTTAGCGCGTTTTAAAGTTGATATCGCTTTTGTTTATAACTTCCACATTTATTCGAATTGTGCAACGAAACTTTGCAGACAGTCGCGGAGAACCATGTTCTACGGAAGTACCAAGTTTCAGAAGTGCAGATCTTGTACTGCCGGAGATATGTCGATACAAACTGAATACGCAAAACATCAACAAAATGTAGCGCGTTTTAAAGTTGATATTGCTTTTGTTTATAACTTTCTACATTTATTCGAATTGTGCAACAAAACTTTGCAGACAGTCGCGGAGACACATGTTCTACGGCAGTAATAAGTTTCAGAAGTGCAGCTCTTGTACTGCCGGAGATATGTCGATACAAACTGAATACGCAAAACATCAACAAAATTTAGCGCGTTTTAAAGTTGATATCGCTTTTGTTTATAACTTCCACATTTATTCGAATTGTGCAACGAAACTTTGCAGACAGTCTCGAATAGGCCCTTGCTACTGAAGTACCAAGTTTCAGAAGTGCAGCTCTTGTACTGCCGGAGATATGTCGATACAAACTGAATACGCAAAACATCAACAAAATTTAGCGCGTTTTAAAGTTGATATCGCTTTTGTTTATGACTTCCACATTTATTCGAATTGTGCAACGAAACTTTGCAGACAGTCTCGAATAGGCCTATTCTACGGAAGTACCAAGTTTCAGAAGTGCAGCTCTTGTACTGCCGGAGATATGTCGATACAAACTGAATACGCAAAACATCAACAAAATTTAGCGCGTTTTTAAGTTGATATCCCTTTTGTTTATAACTTCCACATTTATTCGAATTGTGCAACGAAACTTTGCAGACAGTCGCGGAGACACATGTTCTACGGAAGTACCAAGTTTCAGAAGTGCAGCTCTTGTACTGCCGGAGTTATGTCGATACAAACTGAATACGCAAAACATCAACAAAATTTAGCGCGTTTTAAAGTTGATATCGCTTTTGTTTATAACTTTCACATTTATTCGAATTGTGCAACGAAACTTTGCAGACAGTCGCGGAGACACATGTTCTACTGAAGTACCAAGTTTCAGGAGTGCAGCTCTTGTACTGCTTGAGATATGTTGATACAAACTGAATACGCAAAACATCAACAAAATTTAGCGCGTTTTAAAGTTGATATCGCTTTTGTTTATAACTTTCACATTTATTCGAATTGTGCAACGAAACTTTGCAGACAGTCGCGGAGACACATGTTCTACTGAAGTACCAAGTTTCAGAAGTGGAGCTCTTGTACTGCCGGAGATATGTCGATACAAACTGAATACGCAAAACATCAACAAAATTTAGCGCGTTTTAAAGTTGATATCGCTTTTGTTTATATAACTTCCACATTTATTCGAATTGTGCAACGAAACTTTGCAGACAGTCTCGAATAGGACCTTGCTACTGAAGTACCAAGTTTAAGAAGTGCAGCTCTTGTACTGCCGGGGATATGTCGATACAAACTGAATACGCAAAAAATCAACATAAATTTAGCGCGTTTTAAAGTTGATATCGCTTTTGTTGATAACTCCCACATTTATTCGAATTGTGCAACGAAACTTTGCAGACAGTCTCGAATAGGCCTTTTCTACTGAAGTACCAAGTTTCAGAAGTGCAGCTCTTGTACTGCCGGAGATATGTCGATACAAACTGAATACGCAAAACATCAACGAAATTTAGCGCGTTTTAAAGTTGATATCGCTTTTGTTTATAACTTCCACATTTATTCGAATTGTGCAACGAAACTTTGCAGACAGTCGCGGAGACACATTTTCTACGGAAGTACCAAGTTTCAGAAGTGCCGCTCTTGTACTGCCGGAGATATGTCGATACAAACTGAATACGCAAAACATCAACAAAATTTAGCGCGTTTTAAAGTTGATATCGCTTTTGTTTATAACTTCCACATTTATTCGAATTGTGCAACGAAACTTTGCAGACAGTCTCGAATAGGCCTTTTCTATTGAAGTAACACGTTTCAGAAGTGCAGCTCTTGTACTGCCGGAGATATGTCGATACAAACTGAATACGCAAAACATCAACAAAATTTAGCGCGTTTTAAAGTTGATATCGCTTTAGTTTATAACTTCCACATTTATTCGAATTGTGCAACGAAACTTTGCAGACAGTCGCGGAGAACCATGTTCTACGGAAGTAATAAGTTTCAGAAGTGCAGATCTTGTACTGCCGGAGATATGTCGATATAAACTGAATACGTAAAACATCAACAAAATTTAGCGCGTTTTAAAGTTGATATTGCTTTTGTTTATAACTTCCACATTTATTCGAATTGTGCAACGAAACTTTTGCAGACAGTCTCGAATAGGCCCTTGCTACTGAAGTACCAAGTTTCAGAAGTGCAGCTCTTGTACTGCCGGAGATATGTCGATACAAACTGAATACGCAAAACATCAACAAAATTGACCGCGTTTTAAAGTTGATATCGCTTTTGTTTATATAACTTCCACATTTATTCGAATTGTGCAACGAAACTTTGCAGACAGTCTGGAATAGGCCTTTTCTACGGCAGTACCAAGTTTCAGAAGTGCAGCTCTTGTAGTGCCGGAGATATGTCGATACAAACTGAATACGCAAAACATCAACAAAATTTAGCGCGTTTTAAAGTTGATATCGCTTTTGTTTATAACTTCTACATTTATTCGAATTGTGCAACGAAACTTTGCTGACAGTCGCGGAGACTCATGTTCTACTGAAGTACCAAGTTTCAGAAGTGCAGCTCTTGTACTGCCGGAGATATGTCGATACAAACTGAATACGCAAAACATCAACAAAATTTAGCGCGTTTTAAAGTTGATATCGCTTTTGTTTATAACTTCCACATTTATTCGAATTGTGCAACGAAACTTTGCAGACAGTCTCGAATAGGCCTTTTCTACCGAAGTACCAAGTTTCAGAAGAGCAGCTCTTGTACTGCCGGAGATATGTCGATACAAACTGAATACGCAAAACATCAACAAAATTTAGCGCGTTTTAAAGTTGATATCGCTTTTGTTTACAACTTCCACATTTATTCGAATTGTGCAACGAAACTTTACAGACAGTTGCGGGGCACATGTTCTACGGAAGTACCAAGTTTCAGAAGTGCAGCTCTTGTACTGCCGGAGATATGTCGATACAAACTGAATACGCAAAACATCAACAAAATTTAGCGCGTTTTAAAGTTGATATCGCTTTTGATTATAACTTCCACATTTATTCGAATTGTGCAACGAAACTTTGCAGACAGTCTCGAATAGGCCTTTTCTACTGAATTACTAAGTTTCAGAAGAGCAGCTCTTGTACTGCCGGAGATATGTCGATACAAACTGAATACGCAAAACATCAACAAAATTTAGCGCGTTTTAAAGTTGATATCGCTTTTGTTTATAACTTTCACATTTATTCGAATTGTGCAACGAAACTTTGCAGACAGTCGCGGAGACACATGTTCTACTGAAGTACCAAGTTTCAGAAGTGCAGCTCTTGTACTGCCGGAGATATGTCGATACAAACTGAATACGCAAAACATCAACAAAATTTAGCGCGTTTTAAAGTTGATATTGCTTTTGTTTATAACTTTCTACATTTATTCGAATTGTGCAACAAAACTTTGCAGACAGTCGCGGAGACACATGTTCTACGGAAGTAATAAGTTTCAGAAGTGCAGCTCTTGTACTGCCGGAGATATGTCGATACAAACTGAATACGCAAAACATCAACAAAATTTAGCGCGTTTTAAAGTTGATATCGCTTTTGTTTATAACTTCCACATTTATTCGAATTGTGCAACGAAACTTTGCAGACAGTCGCGGAGACACATTTTCCACTGAAGTACTAAGTTTCAGAAGAGCAGCTATTGTACTGCCGGAGATATGTCGATACAAACTGAATACGCAAAACATCAACAAAATTTAGCGCGTTTTAAAGTTGATATCGCTTTTGTTTATAACTTCCACATTTATTCGAATTGTGCAACGAAACTTTGCAGACAGTCGCGGAGACACATTTTCCACTGAAGTACTAAGTTTCAGAAGAGCAGCTATTGTACTGCCGGAGATATGTCGATACAAACTGAATACGCAAAACATCAACAAAATGTAGCGCGTTTTAAAGTTGATATTGCTTTTGTTTATAACTTTCTACATTTATTCGAATTGTGCAACAAAACTTTGCAGACAGTCGCGGAGACACATGTTCTACGGAAGTAATAAGTTTCAGAAGTGCAGCTCTTGTACTGCCGGAGATATGTCGATACAAACTGAATACGCAAAACATCAACAAAATTTAGCGCGTTTTAAAGTTGATATCGCTTTTGTTTATAACTTCCACATTTATTCGAATTGTGCAACGAAACTTTGCAGACAGTCTCGAATAGGCCTTTACTACTGAAGTACCAAGTTTCAGAAGAGCAGCTCTTGTACTGCCGGAGATATGTCGATACAAACTGAATACGCAAAACATCAACAAAATTTAGCGCGTTTTAAAGTTGATATCGCTTTTGTTTATAACTTTCACATTTATTGGAATTGTGCAACGAAACTTTGCAGACAGTCGCGGAGACACATGTTCTACTGAAGTACCAAGTTTCAGAAGTGCAGCTCTTGTACTGCCGGAGATATGTCGAATCAAACTGAATACGCAAAACATCAACAAAATTTAGCGCGTTTTAAAGTTGATATCGCTTTTGTTTATAACTTCCACATTTATTCGAATTGTGCAACGAAACTTTGCAGACAGTCGCGGAGACACATGTTCTACGGAAGTACCAAGTTTCAGAAGTGCAGATCTTGTACTGCCGGAGATATGTCGATACAAACTGAATACGCAAAACATCAACAAAATTTAGCGCGTTTTAAAGTTGATATTGCTTTTTTTTATAACTTCCACATTTATTCGAATTTTCCAACGAAACTTTGCAGACAGTCTTGAATAGGCCTTGTCTACGAAATAACCAAGTTTCAGAAGTGCAGCTCTAGTACTGCCGGAGATACGTCGATACAAACTGAATACGCAAAACATCAACAAAATTTAGCGCGTTTTAAAGTTAATATCGCTTTTGTTTATATAACTTCCACATTTATTCGAATTGTGCAACGAAACTTTGCAGACAGTCTTGAATAGGCCTTTTCTACTGGAGTACCAAGTTTCAGAAGTGCTGCTCTTGTACTGCCGGAGATATGTCGATACAAACTGAATACGCAAAAACATCAACAAAATTTAGCGCGTTTTAAAGTTGATATCGCTTTTGTTTATAACTTCCACATTTATTCGAATTGTGCAACGAAACTTTGCAGACAGTCGCGGAGACACATTTTCCACTGAAGTACTAAGTTTCAGAAGAGCAGCTATTGTACTGCCGGAGATATGTCGATACAAACTGAATACGCAAAACATCAACAAAATTTAGCGCGTTTTAAAGTTGATATCGCTTTTGTTTATAACTTCCACATTTATTCGAATTGTGCCACGAAACTTTGCAGACAGTCGCGGAGACACATTTTCCACTGAAGTACTAAGTTTCAGAAGAGCAGCTATTGTACTGCCGGAGATATGTCGATACAAACTGAATACGCAAAACATCAACAAAATGTAGCGCGTTTTAAAGTTGATATTGCTTTTGTTTATAACTTTCTACATTTATTCGAATTGTGCAACAAAACTTTGCAGACAGTCGCGGAGACACATGTTCTACGGAAGTAATAAGTTTCAGAAGTGCAGCTCTTGTACTGCCGGAGATATGTCGATACAAACTGAATACGCAAAACATCAACAAAATTTAGCGCGTTTTAAAGTTGATATCGCTTTTGTTTATAACTTCCACATTTATTCGAATTGTGCAACGAAACTTTGCAGACAGTCTCGAATAGGCCTTTACTACTGAAGTACTAAGTTTCAGAAGAGCAGCTCTTGTACTGCCGGAGATATGTCGATACAAACTGAATACGCAAAACATCAACAAAATTTAGCGCGTTTTAAAGTTGATATCGCTTTTGTTTATAACTTCCACATTTATATGTAATTGTGCAACGAAACTTTGCAGACAGTCTCGAATAGGCCCTTGCTACTGAAGTACCAAGTTTCAGAAGTGCAGCTCTTGTACTGCCGGAGATATGTCGATACAAACTGAATACGCAAAACATCAACAAAATTTAGCGCGTTTTAAAGTTGATATCGCTTTTGTTTATAACTTCCACATTTATTCGAATTGTGCAACGGAGCTTTGCAGAAAGTTGCGGAGACACAGGTCCTACTGAAGTACCAAGTTTCAGAAGTGCAGCTCGTGTACTGCCGGAGATATGTCGATACAAACTGAATACGCAAAACATCAACAAAATTTAGCGCGTTTTAAAGTTGATATCGCTTTTGTTGATAACTTCCACATTTATTCGAATTGTGCAACGAAACTTTGCGGATAGTCGCGGAGACACATGTTCTACGGAAGTACCAAGTTTCAGAAGTGCAGATCTTGTACTGCCGGAGATATGTCGATACAAACTGAATACGCAAAACATCAACAAAATTTAGCGCGTTTTAAAGTTGATATCGCTTTTGTTTATAACTTCCACATTTATTCGAATTGTGCAACGAAACTTTGCAGACAGTCTCGAATAGGCCTTTTCTACGGAAGTCCCAAGTTTCAGAAGTGCAGCTCTTGTACTGCTGGAGATATGTAGATACAAACTGAATACGCAAAAACATCAACAAAATTTAGCGCGTTTTAAAGTTGATATCGCTTTTGTTTAGAACTTCCACATTTATTCGAATTGTGCAACGAAACTTTGCAGACAGTCTCGAATAGGCCTCTTCTACTTAAGTACCAAGTTTTAGAAGTGCAGCTCTTGTACTGCCGGAGATATGTCGATACAAACTGAATACGCAAAACATCAACAAAATTTAGCGCGTTTTAAAGTTGATATCGCTTTTGTTTATAACTTTCACATTTATTCGAATTGTGCAACGAAACTTTGCAGACAGTCGCGGAGACACATGTTCTACTGAAGTACCAAGTTTCAGAAGTGCAGCTCTTGTACTGCTGGAGATATGTTGATACAAACTGAATACGCAAAAACATCAACAAAATTTAGCGCGTTTTAAAGTTGATATCGCTTTTGTTTATAACTTCCACATTTATTCGAATTGTGCAACGAAACTTTGCAGACAGTCTCGAATAGGCCTTTTCTACCGAAGTACTAAGTTTCAGAAGAGCAGCTCTTGTACTGCCGGAGATATGTCGATACAAACTGAATACGCAAAACATCAACAAAATTTAGCGCGTTTTAAAGTTGATATCGCTTTTGTTTATAACTTTCACATTTATTCGAATTGTGCAACGAAACTTTGCAGACAGTCGCGGAGACACATGTTCTACTGAAGTACCAAGTTTCAGAAGTGCAGCTCTTGTACTGCCGGAGATATGTCGATACAAACTGAATACGCAAAACATCAACAAAATTTAGCGCGTTTTAAAGTTGATATCGCTTTTGTTTATATAACTTCCACATTTATTCGAATTGTGCAACGAAACTTTGCAGACAGTCTCGAATAGGCCCTTGCTACTGAAGTACCAAGTTTCAGAAGTGCAGCTCTTGTACTGCCGGGGATATGTCGATACAAACTGAATACGCAAAAAATCAACATAAATTTAGCGCGTTTTAAAGTTGATATCGCTTTTGTTGATAACTTCCACATTTATTCGAATTGTGCAACGAAACTTTGCAGACAGTCTCGAATAGGCCTTTTCTACTGAAGTACCAAGTTTCAGAAGTGCAGCTCTTGTACTGCCGGAGATATGTCGATACAAACTGAATACTTAAAAACATCAACGAAATTTAGCGCGTTTTAAAGTTGATATCGCTTTTGTTTATAACTTCCACATTTATTCGAATTGTGCAACGAAACTTTGCAGACAGTCGCGGAGACACATGTTCCACTGAAGTACCAAGTTTCAGAAGAGCAGCTATTGTACTGCCGGAGATATGTCGATACAAACTGAATACGCAAAACATCAACAAAATTTAGCGCGTTTTAAAGTTGATATCGCTTTTGTTTATAACTTCCACATTTATTCGAATTGTGCAACGAAACTTTGCAGACAGTGGCGGTGACACATGGTCTACGGAAGTACCAAGTTTCAGAAGTGCCGCTCTTGTACTGCCGGAGATATGTCGATACAAACTGAATACGCAAAACATCAACAAAATTTAGCGCGTTTTAAAGTTGATATCGCTTTTGTTTATAACTTCAACATTTATTCGAATTGTGCAACGAAACTTTGCAGACAGTCGCGGAGAACCATGTTCTACGGAAGTAATAAGTTTCAGAAGTGCAGATCTTGTACTGCCGGAGATATGTCTATATAAACTGAATACGTAAAACATCAACAAAATTTAGCGCGTTTTAAAGTTGATATTGCTTTTGTTTATAACTTCCACATTTATTCGAATTGTGCAACGAAACTTTTGCAGACAGTCTCGAATAGGCCCTTGCTACTGAAGTACCAAGTTTCAGAAGTGCAGCTCTTGTACTGCCGGAGATATGTCGATACAAACTGAATACGCAAAACATCAACAAAATTGACCGCGTTTTAAAGTTGATATCGCTTTTGTTTATATAACTTCCACATTTATTCGAATTGTGCAACGAAACTTTGCAGACAGTCTGGAATAGGCCTTTTCTACGGCAGTACCAAGTTTCAGAAGTGCAGCTCTTGTAGTGCCGGAGATATGTCGATACAAACTGAATACGCAAAACATCAACAAAATTTAGCGCGTTTTAAAGTTGATATCGCTTTTGTTTATAACTTCTACATTTATTCGAATTGTGCAACGAAACTTTGCAGACAGTCGCGGAGACTCATGTTCTACTGAAGTACCAAGTTTCAGAAGTGCAGCTCTTGTACTGCCGGAGATATGTCGATACAAACTGAATACGCAAAACATCAACAAAATTTAACGCGTTTTAAAGTTGATCCCGCTTTTGTTTATAACTTCCACATTTATTCGAATTGTGCAACGAAACTTTGCAGACAGTCTCGAATAGGCCTTTTCCACTGAAGTACTAAGTTTCAGAAGAGCAGCTATTGTACTGCCGGAGATATGTCGATACAAACTGAATACGCAAAACATCAACAAAATTTAGCGCGTTTTAAAGTTGATATTGCTTTTGTTCATAACTTTCTACATTTATTCGAATTGTGCAACGAAACTTTGCAGACAGTCGCGGAGACACATGTTCTACCGCAGTAATAAGTTTCAGAAGTGCAGCTCTTGTACTGCCGGAGATATGTCGATACAAACTGAATACGCACAACATCAACAAAATTTAGCGCGTTTGTAAGTTGATATCGCTTTTGTTTATAACTTCCACATTTATTCGAATTGTGCAACGAAACTTTGCAGACAGTCTCGAATAGGCCTTTTCTACCGAAGTACTAAGTTTCAGAAGAGCAGCTCTTGTAGTGCCGGAGATATGTCGATACAAACTGAATACGCAAAACATCAACAAAATTTAGCGCGTTTTAAAGTTGATATCGCTTTTGTTTACAACTTCCACATTTATTCGAATTGTGCAACGAAACTTTACAGACAGTTGCGGGGCACATGTTCTACGGAAGTACCAAGTTTCAGAAGTGCAGCTCTTGTACTGCCGGAGATATGTCGATACAAACTGAATACGCAAAACATCAACAAAATTTAGCGCGTTTTAAAGTTGATATCGCTTTTGTTTATAACTTCCACATTTATTCGAATTGTGCAACGAAACTTTGCAGACAGTCTCGAATAGGCCTTTGTTTACTTAAGTACCAAGTTTCAGAAGTGCAGCTCTTGTACTGCCGGAGATATGTCGATACAAACTGAATACGCAAAACATCAACAAAACTTAGCGCGTTTTAAAGTCGATATCGCTTTTGTTTATAACTTCCACATTTATTCGAATTGTGCAACGAAACTTTGCAGACCATTGCGGAGACACAGGTTCTACTGAAGTTCCAAGGTTCAGAAGTGCAGCTCTTGTACTGCCGGAGATATGTCGATACAAACTGAATACGCAAAACATCAACAAATTTTAGCGCGTTTTAAAGTTGATATCGCTTTTGTTGATAACTTCCACATTTATTCGAATTGTGCAACGAAACTTTGCAGATAGTCGCGGAGACACATGTTCTACGGAAGTACCAAGTTTCAGAAGTGCAGATCTTGTACTGCCGGAGATATGTCGATACAAACTGAATACGCAAAACATCAACAAAATTTAGCGCGTTTTAAAGTTGATATCGCTTTTGTTTATAACTTCCACATTTATATGAATAGTGCAATGAGACTTTGCAGACAGTCACAGAGACACATGTTCCACGGAAGTAGGAAGTTTCAGAAGTGCAGCTCTTGTACTGCCGGAGATATGTCGATACAAACTGAATACGCAAAACATCAACAAAATTTAGCGCGTTTTAAAGTTGATATTGCTTTTGTTTATAACTTCCACATTTATTCGAATTGTGCAACGAAACTTTGCAGACAGTCGCGGAGACACATGTTCTACGGAAGTACCAAGTTTCAGAAGTGCAGCTCTTGTACTGCCGGAGATATGTCGATACAAACTGAATACGCAAAACATCAACAAAATTTAGCGCGTTTTAAAGTTGATATCGCTTTTGTTTATAACTTCCACATTTATATGAATAGTGCAATGAGACTTTGCAGACAGTCACAGAGACACATGTTCCACGGAAGTAGGAAGTTTCAGAAGTGCAGCTCTTGTACTGCCGGAGATATGTCGATACAAACTGAATACGCAAAACATCAACAAAATTTAGCGCGTTTTAAAGTTGATATTGCTTTTGTTTATAACTTCCACATTTATTCGAATTGTGCAACGAAACTTTGCAGACAGTCGCGGAGACACATGTTCTACGGAAGTACCAAGTTTCAGAAGTGCAGCTCTTGTACTGCCGGAGATATGTCGATACAAACTGAATACGCAAAACATCAACAAAATTTAGCGCGTTTTAAAGTTGATATCGCTTTTGTTTATAACTTCCACATTTATTCGAGTTTTCCAACGAAACTTTGCAGACAGTCTTGAATAGGCCTTTTCTACTGGAGTACCAAGTTTCAGAAGTGCTGCTCTTGTACTACCGGAGATATGTCGATACAAACTGAATACGCAAAAACATCAACAAAATTGACCGCGTTTTAAAGTTGATATCGCTTTTGTTTATATAACTTCAACATTTATTCGAATTGTGCAACGAAACTTTGCAGACAGTCTGGAATAGGCCTTTTCTACGGAAGTACCAAGTTTCAGAAGTGCAGCTCTTGTACTGCCGGAGATATGTCGATACAAACTGAATACGCAAAACATCAACAAAATTTAGCGCGTTTTAAAGTTGATATCGCTTTTGTGTATAACTTCCACATTTATTCGAATTGTGCAACGAAACTTTGCAGACAGTCGCGGAGAACCATGTTCTACGGAAGTACCAAGTTTCAGAAGTGCAGATCTTGTACTGCCGTAGATATGTCGATACAAACTGAATACGCAAAACATCAACAAAACTTAGCGCGTTTTAAAGTTGATATCGCTTTTGTTTATAACTTCCACATTTATTCGAATTTTCCAACGAAACTTTGCAGACAGTCTCGAATAGGCCTTTTCTACGAAAGTACCAAGTTTCAGAAGTGCTGCTCTTGTACTGCCGGAGATATGTCGATACAAACTGAATACGCAAAACATCAACAAAATTTAGCGCGTTTTAAAGTTAATATCGCTTTTGTTTATATAACTTCCACATTTATTCGAATTGTGCAACGAAACTTTGCAGACAGTCTCGAATAGGCCTTTACTACTGGAGTACCAAGTTTCAGAAGTGCAGCTCTTGTACTGCCGGAGATATGTCGATACAAACTGAATACGCAAAAACATCAACAAAATTGACCGCGTTTTAAAGTTGATATCGCTTTTGTTTATATAACTTCCACATTTATTCGAATTGTGCAACGAAACTTTGCAGACAGTCTGGAATAGGCCTTTTCTACGGAAGTACCAAGTTTCAGAAGTGCAGCTCTTGTACTGCCGGAGATATGTCGATACAAACTGAATACGCAAAACATCAACAAAATTTAGCGCGTTTTAAAGTTGATATCGCTTTTGTTTATAACTTCCACATTTATTCGAATTGTGCAACAGAACTTTGCAGACAGTCTCGAATAGGCCTTTTCTACTGAAGTACCAAGTTTCAGAAGTGCAGCTCTTGTACTGCCGGAGATATGTCGATACAAACTGAATACGCAAAACATCAACAAAATTTAGCGCGTTTTAAAGTTGATATCGCTTTTGTTTATAACTTCCACATTTATTCGAATTGTGCAACGAAACTTTGCAGACAGTCGCGGAGACACATGTTCAACGGAAGTACCAAGTTTCAGAAGTGCAGATCTTGTACTGCCGGAGATATGTCGATACAAACTGAATACGCAAAACATCAACAAAATTTAGCGCGTTTTAAAGTTGATATTGCTTTTGTTTATAACTTCCACATTTATTCGAATTGTGCAACGAAACTTTTGCAGACAGTCTCGAATAGGCCCTTGCTACTGAAGTACCAAGTTTCAGAAGTGCAGCTCTTGTACTGCCGGAGATATGTCGATACAAACTGAATACGCAAAACATCAACAAAATTGACCGCGTTTTAAAGTTGATATCGCTTTTGTTAATATAACTTCCACATTTATTCGAATTGTGCAACGAAACTTTGCAGACAGTCTGGAATAAGCCTTTACTACGGCAGTACCAAGTTTCAGAAGTGCAGCTCTTGTAGTGCCGGAGATATGTCGATACAAACTGCATACGCAAAACATCAACAAAATTTAGCGCGTTTTAAAGTTGATATCGCTTTTGTTTATAACTTCCACATTTATTCGAATTGTGCAACGAAACTTTGCAGACAGTCTCGAATAGGCCTTTTCTACTGGATTACTAAGTTTCAGAAGAGCAGCTCTTGTACTGCCGGAGATATGTCGATACAAACTGAATACGCAAAACATCAACAAAATTTAGCGCGTTTTAAAGTTGATATCGCTTTTGTTTATAACTTTCACATTTATTCGAATTGTGCAACGAAACTTTGCAGACAGTCGCGGAGACACATGTTCTACGGAAGTACCAAGTTTCAGAAGTGCAGCTCTTGTACTGCCGGAGATATGTCGATACAAACTGAATACGCAAAACATCAACAAAATTTAGCGCGTTTTAAAGTTGATATTGCTTTTGTTCATAACTTTCTACATTTATTCGAATTGTGCAACGAAACTTTGCAGACAGTCGCGGAGACACATGTTCTACGGAAGTAATAAGTTTCAGAAGTGCAGCTCTTGTACTGCCGGAGATATGTCAGTACAAACTGAATACGCAAAACATCAACAAAATTAAGCGCGTTTTAAAGTTAATATCGCTTTTGTTGATAACTTCCACATTTATTCGAATTGTGCAACGAAACTTTGCAGACAGTCTCGAATAGGCCTTTTCTACTGAAGTACTAAGTTTCAGAAGAGCAGCTCTTGTACTGCCGGAGATATGTCGATACAAACTGAATACGCAAAACATCAACAAAATGTAGCGCGTTTTAAAGTTGATATCGCTTTTGTTTATAACTTTCACATTTATTGGAATTGTGCAACGAAACTTTACAGACAGTCGCGGAGACACATGTTCTACTGAAGTACCAAGTTTCAGAAGTGCAGCTCTTGTACTGCCGGAGATACGTCGATACAAACTGAATACGCAAAACATCAACAAAATTTAGCGCGTTTTAAAGTTAATATCGCTTTTGTTTATATAACTTCCACATTTATTCGAATTGTGCAACGAAACTTTGCAGACAGTCTCGAATAGGCCTTTTCCACTGGAGTACCAAGTTTCAGAAGTGCAGCCTTTGTACTGCCGGAGATATGTCGATACAAACTGAATACGCAAAACATCAACAAAATTTAGCGCGTTTTAAAGTTGATATCGCTTTTGTTTATAACTTCCACATTTATTCGAATTGTGCAACGAAACTTTGCAGACAGTCTGGAATAGGCCTGTTCTACTGAAGTACCAAGTTTCAGAAGTGCAGCTCTTGTACTGCCGGAGATATGTCGATACAAACTGAATACGCAAAACACCAACAAATTTTAGCGCGTTTTAAAGTTGATATCGCTTTTGTTTATAACTTCCACATTTATTCGAATTGTGCAACGAAACTTTGCAGATAGTCGCGGAGACACATGTTCTACGGAAGTACCAAGTTTCAGAAGTGCAGCTCTTGTACTGCCGGAGATATGTCGATACAAACTGAATACGCAAAACATCAACAAAATTTAGCGCGTTTTAAAGTTGATATCGCTTTTGTTTATAACTTCCACATTTATTGGAATTGTGCAACGAAACTTTGCAGACAGTCTGGAATAGGCCTGTTCTACTGAAGTACCAAGTTTCAGAAGTGCAGCTCTTGTACTGCCGGAGATATGTCGATACAAACTGAATACGCAAAACATCAACAAAATTTTGTGCGTTTTAAAGTTGATATCCGCTTTTGTTTATAACTTCCACATTTATTCGAATTGTGAAACGAAACTTTGCAGACAGTCGCGGAGACACATTTTCTACTGAAGTACCAAGTTTCAGAAGTGCAGCTCTTGTACTGCCGGAGATATGTCGATACAAACTGAATACGCAAAACATCAACAAAATTTAGCGCGTTTTAAAGTTGATATCGCTTTTGTTTATAACTTCCACATTTATTCGAATTGTGCAACGAAACTTTGCAGACAGTCGCGGAGACACATGTTCTACGGAAGTAACAAGTTTCAGAATATCAGCTCTTGTACTGCCGGAGATATGTCGATACAAACTGAATACGCAAAACATCAACAAAATTTTGCGCGTTTTAAAGTTGATATTGCTTTTGTTTATAACTTCCACATTTATTCGAATTGTGCAACGAAACTTTGCAGACAGTCTCGAATAGGCCTTTTCTACTGGTGTACCAAGTTTCAGAAGTGCTGCTCTTGTACTGCCGGAGATATGTCGATACAAACTGAATACGCAAAACATCAACAAAATTTAGCGCGTTTTAAAGTTAATATCGCTTTTGTTTATATAACTTCCACATTTATTCGAATTGTGCAACGAAACTTTGCAGACAGTCTCGAATAGGCCTTTACTACTGGAGTACCAAGTTTCAGAAGTGCTGCTCTTGTACTGCCGGAGATATGTCGATACAAACTGAATACGCAAAAACATCAACAAAATTGACCGCGTTTTAAAGTTGATATCGCTTTTGTTTATATAACTTCCACATTTATTCGAATTGTACAACGAAACTTTGCAGACAGTCTGGAATAGGCCTTTTCTACGGAAGTACCAAGTTTCAGAAGTGCAGCTCTTGTACTGCCGGAGATATGTCGATACAAACTGAATACGCAAAACATCAACAAAATTTAGCGCGTTTTAAAGTTGATATCGCTTTTGTGTATAATTCTCACATTTATTCGAATTGTGCAACGAAACTTTGCAGACAGTCGCGGAGACACATGTTCTACGGAAGTAACAAGTTTCAGAATATCAGCTCTTGTACTGCCGGAGATATGTCGATACAAACTGAATACGCAAAACATCAACAAAATTTAGCGCGTTTTAAAGTTGATATTGCTTTTGTTTATAACTTCCACATTTATTCGAATTGTGCAACGAAACTTTGCAGACAGTCGCGGAGACACATGTTCTACTGAAGTACCAAGTTTCAGAAGTGCAGCTCTTGTACTGCCGGAGATATGTCGATACAAACTGTATACGCAAAACATCAACAAAATTTAGCGAGTTTTAAAGTTGATATCGCTTTTGTTTATAACTTCCACATTTATTCGAATTTTCCAACAAAACTTTGCAGACAGTCTCGAATAGGCCTTTTCTACGACAGTACCAAGTTTCAGAAGTGCAGCTCTTGTACTGCCGGAGATACGTCGATACAAACTGAATACGCAAAACATCAACAACATTTAGCGCGTTTTAAAGTTAATATCGCTTTTGTTTATATAACTTCCACATTTATTCGAATTGTGCAACGAAACTTTGCAGACAGTCTCGAATAGGCCTTTTCTACTGGAGTACCAAGTTTCAGAAGTGCAGCTCTTGTACTGCCGGAGATATGTCGATACAAACTGAATACGCAAAACATCAACAAAATTTAGCGCGTTTTAAAGTTGATATCGCTTTTGTTTATAACTTCCACATTTATTCGAATTGTGCAACGAAACTGTGCAGACAGTCTGGAATAGGCCTGTTCTACTGAAGTACCAAGTTTCAGAAGTGCAGCTCTTGTACTGCCGGAGATATGTCGATACAAACTCAATACGCAAAACATCAACAAAATTTAGTGCGTTTTAAAGTTGATATCCGCTTTTGTTTATAACTTCCACATTTATTCGAATTGTGCAACGAAACTTTGCTAACAGTCGCGGAGACACATTTTCTACTGAAGTACCAAGTTTCTGAAGTGCAGCTCTCCTACTGCCGGAGATATGTCGATACAAACTGAATACGCAAAACATCAACAAAATTTAGCGCGTTTTAAAGTTGATATCGCTTTTGTTTATAACTTCCACATTTATTCGAATTGTGCAACGAAACTTTGCAGACAGTCTCGAATAGGCCTTTTCTACTGGAGTACCAAGTTTCAGAAGTGCTGCTCTTGTACTGCCGGAGATATGTCGATACAAACTGAATACGCAAAACATCAACAAAATTTAGCGCGTTTTAAAGTTAATATCGCTTTTGTTTATATAACTTCCACATTTATTCGAATTGTGCAACGAAACTTTGCAGACAGTCTCGAATACGCCTTTTCTACTGGAGTACCAAGTTTCAGAAGTGCTGCTCTTGTACTGCCGGAGATATGTCGATACAAACTGAATACGCAAAAACATCAACAAAATTGACCGCGTTTTAAAGTTGATATCGCTTTTGTTTATATAACTTCCACATTTATTCGAATTGTGCAACGAAACTTTGCAGACAGTCTGGAATAGGCCTTTTCTACGGAAGTACCAAGTTTCAGAAGTGCAGCTCTTGTACTGCCGGAGATATGTCGATACAAACTGAATACGCAAAACATCAACAAAATTAAGCGCGTTTTAAAGTTGATATCGCTTTTGTGTATAACTTCCACATTTATTCGAATTGCGCAACGAAACTTTGCAGACAGTCGCGGAGAACCATGTTCTACGGAAGTACCAAGTTTCAGAAGTGCAGATCTTGTACTGCCGTAGATATGTCGATACAAACTGAATACGCAAAACATCAACAAAATTTAGCGCGTTTTAAAGTTGATATCGCTTTTGTTTATAACTTCCACATTTATTCGAATTGTGCAACGAAACTTTGCAGACAGTCTCGAATAGGCCTTTTACTACTTAAGTACCAAGTTTCAGAAGTGCAGCTCTTGTACTGCCGGAGATATGTCGATACAAACTGAATACGCAAAACATCAACAAAATTTAGCGCGTTTTAAAGTTGAGATCGCTTTTGTTTATAACTTCCACATTTATTCGAATTGTACAACGAAACTTTGCAGACAGTCTCGAATAGGCCTTTTCTACTGAAGTACCAAGTTTCAGAAGTGCAGCTCTTGTACTGCCGGAGATATGTCGATACAAACTGAATACGCAAAACATCAACAAAATTTAGCGCGTTTTAAAGTTGATATTGCTTTTGTTTATAACTTCCATATTTATTCGAATTGTGCAACGAAACTTTTGCAGACAGTCTCGAATAGGCCCTTGCTACTGAAGTACCAAGTTTCAGAAGTGCAGCTCTTGTACTGCCGGAGATATGTCGATACAAACTGAATACGCAAAACATCAACAAAATTGACCGCGTTTTAAAGTTGATATCGCTTTTGTTTATATAACTTCCACATTTATTCGAATTGTGCAACGAAACTTTGCAGACAGTCTGGAATAGGCCTTTTCTACGGCAGTACCAAGTTTCAGAAGTGCAGCTCTTGTAGTGCCGGAGATATGTCGATACAAACTGAATACGCAAAACATCAACAAAATTTAGCGCGTTTTAAAGTTTATATCGCTTTTGTTTATAACTTTCAACATTTATTCGAATTGTGCAACGAAACTTTGCAGACAGTCGCCTAGACACATGTTCTACGGAAGTACCAAGTTTCAGAAGTGCAGCTCTTGTACTGCCGGAGATATGTCGATACAAACTGAATACGCAACACATCAACAAAATTTAGCGCGTTTTAAAGTTGATATCGCTTTTGTTTATAACTTCCACATTTATTCGAATTGTGCAACGAAACTTTGAAGACAGTCTCGAATAGGCCTTTTCTACTGAATTACTAAGTTTCAGAAGAGCAGCTCTTGTACTGCCGGAGATATGTCGATACAAACTGAATACGCAAAACATCAACAAAATTTAGCGCGTTTTAAAGTTGATATCGCTTTTGTTTATAACTTCCACATTTATTCGAATTGTGCAACGAAACTTTGCAGACAGTCGCGGAGACACATGTTCTACTGAAGTACCAAGTTTCAGAAGTGCAGCTCTTGTACTGCCGGAGATATGTCGATACAAACTGAATACGTAAAACATCAACAAAATTTAGCGCGTTTTAAAGTTGATATTGCTTTTGTTTATAACTTTCTACATTTATTCGAATTGTGCAACGAAACTTTGCAGACAGTCGCGGAGACACATGTTCAACGGAAGTAATAAGTTTCAGAAGTGCAGCTCTTGTACTGCCGGAGATATGTCGATACAAACTGAATACGCAAAACATCAACAAAATTTAGCGCGTTTTAAAGTTGATATCGCTTTTGTTGATAACTTCGACATTTATTCGAATTGTGCAACGAAACTTTGCAGACAGTCTCGAATAGGCCTTTTCTACTGAAGTACTAAGTTTCAGAAGAGCAGCTCTTGTACTGCCGGAGATATGTCGATACAAACTGAATACGCAAAACATCAACAAAATTTAGCGCGTTTTTAAGTTGATATCGCTTTTGTTTATAACTTTCACATTTATTGGAATTGTGCAACGAAACTTTGAAGACAGTCGCGAAGACACATGTTCTACTAAAGTACCAAGTTTCAGAAGTGCAGCTCTTGTACTGCCGGAGATATGTCGATACAAACTGAATACGCAAAACATCAACAAAATTTAGCGCGTTTTAAAGTTGATATCGCTTTTGTTTATAACTTCCACATTTATTCGAATTGTGCAACGAAACTTTGCAGACAGTCTCGAAAAGGCATTTTCTACTGAAGTAACAAGTTCCAGAAGTGCAGCTCTTGTACTGCCGGAGATATGTCGATACAAACTGAATGCGCAAAACATCAACAAAATTTAGCGCGTTTTAAAGTTGATATCGCTTTTGTTTATAACTTCCACATTTATTCGAATTGTGCAACGAAACTTTTGCAGACAGTCTCGAATAGGCCCTTGCTACTGTAGTACCAAGTTTCAGAAGTGCAGCTCTTGTACTGCCGGAGATATGTCGATACAAACTGAATACGCAAAACATCAACAAAATTTAGCGCGTTTTAAAGTTGATATCGTTTTTGTTTATATAACTTCCACATTTATTCGAATTGTGCAACGAAACTTTGCAGACAGTCTGGAATAGGCCTTTTCTACGGCAGTACCAAGTTTCAGAAGAGCAGCTATTGTACTGCCGGAGATATGTCGATACAAACTGAATACGCAAAACATCAACAAAATTTAGCGCGTTTTAAAGTTGATATTGCTTTTGTTTATAACTTCCACATTTATTCGAATTGTGCAACGAAACTTTTGCAGACAGTCTCGAATAGGCCCTTGCAACTGAAGTACCAAGGTTCAGAAGTGCAGCTCTTGTACTGCCGGAGATATGTCGATACAAACTGAATACGCAAAACATCAACAAAATTTAGCGCGTTTTAAAGTTGATATCGCTTTTGTTTATATAACTTCCACATTTATTCGAATTGTGCAACGAAACTTTGCAGACAGTCTCAAATAGGCCTTTTCTACTGGAGTACCAAGTTTCAGAAGTGCAGCTCTTGTACTGCCGGAGATATGTCGATACAAACTGAATACGCAAAAACATCAACAAAATTGACCGCGTTTTAAAGTTGATATCGCTTTTGTTTATATAACTTCCACATTTATTGGAATTGTGCAACGAAACTTTGCAGACAGTCGCGGAGACACATGTTCTACTGAAGTACCAAGTTTCAGAAGTGCAGCTCTTGTACTGCCGGAGATATGTCGATACAAACTGAATACGCAAAACATCAACAAAATTTAGCGCGTTTTAAAGTTGATATCGCTTTTGTGTATAACTTCCACATTTATTCGAATTGTGCAACGAAACTTTGCAGACAGTCGCGGAGAACCATGTGCTACGGAAGTACCAAGTTTCAGAAGTGCAGCTCTTGTACTGCCGGAGATATGTCGATACAAACTGAATACGCAAAACATCAACAAAATTTAGCGCGTTTTAAAGTTGATATCGCTTTTGTTTATAACTTCCACATTTATTCGAATTGTGCAACGAAACTTTGCAGACAGTCTCGAATAGGCCATTTCTACTTAAGTACCAAGTTTCAGAAGTGCAGCTCTTGTACTGCCGGAGATATGTCGATACAAACTGAATACGCAAAACATCAACAAAATTTAGCGCGTTTTAAAGTTAATATCGCTTTTGTTTCCACATTTATTCGAATTGTGCTACGAAACTTTGCAGACAGTCTCGAATAAGCCTTTTCTACTGGAGTACCAAGTTTCAGAAGTGCAGCTCTTGTACTGCCGGAGATATGTCGATACAAACTGAATACGCAAAAACATCAACAAAATTTAGCGCGTTTTAAAGTTGATATCGCTTTTGTTTATAACTGCCACATTTATTCGAATTGTGCAACGAAACTTTGCAGACAGTCTCGAATAGGCCTTTTCTACTTAAGTACCAAGTTTTAGAAGTGCAGCTCTTGTACTGCCGGAGATATGTCGATACAAACTGAATACGCAAAACATCAACAAAATTTAGCGCGTTTTAAAGTTGATATCGCTTTTGTTTATAACTTCCACATTTATTCGAATTGTGCAATGAGACTTTGCAGACAATCACGGAGTCACATGTTCTACGGAAGTACCAAGTTTCAGAAGTGCAGCTCTTGTACTGCCGGAGATATGTCGATACAAACTGAATACGCAAAACATCAAAAAAATTTAGCGCGTTTTAAAGTTGATATCGCTTTTGTTTATAACTTCCACATTTATTCGAATTGTGCAACGAAACTTTTGCAGACAGTCTCGAATAGGCCCTTGCTACGGAAGTACCAAGTTTCAGAAGTGCAGCTCTTGTACTGCCGGAGATATGTTGATACAAACTGAATACGCAAAACATCAACAAAATTGACCGCGTTTTAAAGTTGATATCGCTTTTGTTTATATAACTTCAACATTTATTCGAATTGTGCAACGAAACTTTGCAGACAGTCTGGAATAGGCCTTTTCTACGGAAGTACCAAGTTTCAGAAGTGCAGCTCTTGTACTGCCGGAGATATGTCGATACAAACTGAATACGCAAAACATCAACAAAATTTAGCGCGTTTTAAAGTTAATATCGCTTTTGTTGATAACTTCCACATTTATTCGAATTGTGCAAGGAAATTTTGCAGACAGTCTCGAATAGGCCTTTTCTACTGAAGTACTAAGTTTCAGAAGAGCAGCTCTTGTACTGCCGGAGATATGTCGATACAAACTGAATACGCAAAACATCAACAAAATTTAGCGCGTTTTAAAGTTGATATCGCTTTTGTTTATAACTTTCACATTTATTGGAATTGTGCAACGAAACTTTGCAGACAGTCGCGGAGACACATGTTCTACTGAAGTACCAAGTTTCAGAAGTGCAGCTCTTGTACTGCCGGAGATATGTCGATACAAACTGAATACGCAAAACATCAACAAAATTTAGCGCGTTTTAAAGTTGATATCGCTTTTGTGTATAACTTCCACATTTATTCGAATTGTGCAACGAAACTTTGCAGACAGTCGCGGAGAACCATGTGCTACGGAAGTACCAAGTTTCAGAAGTGCAGCTCTTGTACTGCCGGAGATATGTCGATACAAACTGAATACGCAAAACATCAACAAAATTTAGCGCGTTTTAAAGTTGATATCGCTTTTGTTTATAACTTCCACATTTATTCGAATTGTGCAACGAAACTTTGCAGACAGTCTCGAATAGGCCATTTCTACTTAAGTACCAAGTTTCAGAAGTGCAGCTCTTGTACTGCCGGAGATATGTCGATACAAACTGAATACGCAAAACATCAACAAAATTTAGCGCGTTTTAAAGTTAATATCGCTTTTGTTTCCACATTTATTCGAATTGTGCTACGAAACTTTGCAGACAGTCTCGAATAAGCCTTTTCTACTGGAGTACCAAGTTTCAGAAGTGCAGCTCTTGTACTGCCGGAGATATGTCGATACAAACTGAATACGCAAAAACATCAACAAAATTTAGCGCGTTTTAAAGTTGATATCGCTTTTGTTTATAACTTCCACATTTATTCGAATTGTGCTACGAAACTTTGCAGACAGTCTCGAATAGGCCTTTTCTACTTAAGTACCAAGTTTCTGAAGTGCAGCTCTTGTACTGCCGGAGATATGTCGATACAAACTGAATACGCAAAACATCAACAAAATTTAGCGCGTTTTAAAGTTGATATCGCTTTTGTTTATAACTTCCACATTTATTCGAATTGTGCAATGAGACTTTGCAGACAATCACGGAGTCACATGTTCTACGGAAGTACCAAGTTTCAGAAGTGCAGCTCTTGTACTGCCGGAGATATGTCGATACAAACTGAATACGCAAAACATCAAAAAAATTTAGCGCGTTTTAAAGTTGATATCGCTTTTGTTTATAACTTCCACATTTATTCGAATTGTGCAACGAAACTTTTGCAGACAGTCTCGAATAGGCCCTTGCCACGGAAGTACCAAGTTTCAGAAGTGCAGCTCTTGTACTGCCGGAGATATGTTGATACAAACTGAATACGCAAAACATCAACAAAATTGACCGCGTTTTAAAGTTGATATCGCTTTGATTTATATAACTTCCACATTTATTCGAATTGTGCAACGAAACTTTGCAGACAGTCTCGAATAGGCATTTTCTACGGAAGTACCAAGTTTCAGAAGTGCAGCTCTTGTACTGCCGGAGATATGTCGATACAAACTGAATACGCAAAACATCAACAAAATTTAGCGCGTTTTAAAGTGGATATCGCTTTTGTTGATAACTTCCACATTTATTCGAATTGTGCAAGGAAATTTTGCAGACAGTCTCGAATAGGCCTTTTCTACTGAAGTACTAAGTTTCAGAAGAGCAGCTCTTGTACTGCCGGAGATATGTCGATACAAACTGAATACGCAAAACATCAACAAAATTTAGCGCGTTTTAAAGTTGATATCGCTTTTGTTTATAACTTTCACATTTATTGGAATTGTGCAACGAAACTTTGCAGACAGTCGCGGAGACACATGTTCTACTGAAGTACCAAGTTTCAGAAGTGCAGCTCTTGTACTGCCGGAGATATGTCGATACAAACTGAATACGCAAAACATCAACAAAATTTAGCGCGTTTTAAAGTTGATATCGCTTTTGTTTATAACTTCCACATTTATTCGAATTGTGCAACGAAACTTTGCAGACAGTCGCGGAGAACCATGTTCTACGGAAGCACCAAGTTTCAGAAGTGCAGCTCTTGTACTGCCGGAGATATGTCGATACAAACTGAATACGCAAAACATCAACAAAATTTAGCGCGTTTTAAAGTTGATATTGCTTTTGTTTATAACTTCCACATTTATTCGAATTTTCCAACGAAACTTTGCAGACAGTCTCGAATAGGCCTTTTCTACGAAAGTACCAAGTTTCAGAAGTGCAGCTTTTGTACTGCCGGAGATACGTCGATACAAACTGAATACGCAAAACATCAACAAAATTTAGCGCGTTTTAAAGTTAATATCGCTTTTGTTTATATAACTTCCACATTTATTCGAATTGTGCAACGAAACTTTGCAGACAGTCTCGAATAGGCCTTTTCTACTGGAGTACCAAGTTTCAGAAGTGCTGCTCTTGTACTGCCGGAGATATGTCGATACAAACTGAATACGCAAAAACATCAACAAAATTGACCGCGTTTTAAAGTTGATATCGCTTTTGTTTATATAACTTCCACATTTATTCGAATTGTGCAACGAAACTTTGCAGACAGTCTGGAATAGGCCTTTACTACGGAAGTACCAAGTTTCAGAAGTGCAGCTCTTGTACTACCGGAGATATGTCGATACAAACTGAATACGCAAAACATCAACAAAATTTAGCGCGTTTTAAAGTTGATATCGCTTTTGTGTATAACTTCCACATTTATTCGAATTGTGCAACGAAACTTTGCAGACAGTCGCGGAGAACCATGTTCTACGGAAGTACCAAGTTTCAGAAGTGCAGATCTTGTACTGCCGTAGATATGTCGATACAAACTGAATACGCAAAACATCAACAAAATTTAGCGCGTTTTAAAGTTGATATCGCTTTTGTTTATAACTTCCACATTTATTCGAATTTTCCAACGAAACTTTGCAGACAGTCTGGAATAGGCCTTTTCTACGGCAGTACCAAGTTTCAGAAGTGCAGCTCTTGTAGTGCCGGAGATATGTCGATACAAACTGAATACGCAAAACATCAACAAAATTTAGCGCGTTTTAAAGTTTATATCGCTTTTGTTTATAACTTTCAACATTTATTCGAATTGTGCAACGAAACTTTGCAGACAGTCGCCTAGACACATGTTCTACGGAAGTACCAAGTTTCAGAAGTGCAGCTCTTGTACTGCCGGAGATATGTCGATACAAACTGAATACGCAACACATCAACAAAATTTAGCGCGTTTTAAAGTTGATATCGCTTTTGTTTATAACTTCCACATTTATTCGAATTGTGCAACGAAACTTTGAAGACAGTCTCGAATAGGCCTTTTCTACTGAATTACTAAGTTTCAGAAGAGCAGCTCTTGTACTGCCGGAGATATGTCGATACAAACTGAATACGCAAAACATCAACAAAATTTAGCGCGTTTTAAAGTTGATATCGCTTTTGTTTATAACTTCCACATTTATTCGAATTGTGCAACGAAACTTTGCAGACAGTCGCGGAGACACATGTTCTACTGAAGTACCAAGTTTCAGAAGTGCAGCTCTTGTACTGCCGGAGATATGTCGATACAAACTGAATACGTAAAACATAAACAAAATTTAGCGCGTTTTAAAGTTGATATTGCTTTTGTTTATAACTTTCTACATTTATTCGAATTGTGCAACGAAACTTTGCAGACAGTCGCGGAGACACATGTTCAACGGAAGTAATAAGTTTCAGAAGTGCAGCTCTTGTACTGCCGGAGATATGTCGATACAAACTGAATACGCAAAACATCAACAAAATTTAGCGCGTTTTAAAGTTGATATCGCTTTTGTTGATAACTTCCACATTTATTCGAATTGTGCAACGAAACTTTGCAGACAGTCTCGAATAGGCCTTTTCTACTGAAGTACTAAGTTTCAGAAGAGCAGCTCTTGTACTGCCGGAGATATGTCGATACAAACTGAATACGCAAAACATCAACAAAATTTAGCGCGTTTTTAAGTTGATATCGCTTTTGTTTATAACTTTCACATTTATTGGAATTGTGCAACGAAACTTTGAAGACAGTCGCGAAGACACATGTTCTACTGAAGTACCAAGTTTCAGAAGTGCAGCTCTTGTACTGCCGGAGATATGTCGATACAAACTGAATACGCAAAACATCAACAAAATTTAGCGCGTTTTAAAGTTGATATCGCTTTTGTTTATAACTTCCACATTTATTCGAATTGTGCAACGAAACTTTTGCAGACAGTCTCGAATAGGCCCTTGCTACTGTAGTACCAAGTTTCAGAAGTGCAGCTCTTGTACTGCCGGAGATATGTCGATACAAACTGAATACGCAAAACATCAACAAAATTTAGCGCGTTTTAAAGTTGATATCGCTTTTGTTTATATAACTTCCACATTTATTCGAATTGTGCAACGAAACTTTGCAGACAGTCTGGAATAGGCCTTTTCTACTGCAGTACCAAGTTTCAGAAGAGCAGCTATTGTACTGCCGGAGATATGTCGATACAAACTGAATACGCAAAACATCAACAAAATTTAGCGCGTTTTAAAGTTGATATTGCTTTTGTTTATAACTTCCACATTTATTCGAATTGTGCAACGAAACTTTTGCAGACAGTCTCGAATAGGCCCTTGCTACTGAAGTACCAAGTTTCAGAAGTGCAGCTCTTGTACTGCCGGAGATATGTCGATACAAACTGAATACGCAAAACATCAACAAAATTTAGCGCGTTTTAAAGTTGATATCGCTTTTGTTTATATAACTTCCACATTTATTCGAATTGTGCAACGAAACTTTGCAGACAGTCTCAAATAGGCCTTTTCTACTGGAGTACCAAGTTACAGAAGTGCAGCTCTTGTACTGCCGGAGATATGTCGATACAAACTGAATACGCAAAAACATCAACAAAATTGACCGCGTTTTAAAGTTGATATCGCTTTTGTTTATATAACTTCCACATTTATTCGAATTGTGCAACGAAACTTTGCAGACAGTCTGGAATAGGCCTTTTCCACGGAAGTACCAAGTTTCAGAAGTGCAGCTCTTGTACTGCCGGAGATATGTCGATACAAACTGAATACGCAAAACATCAACAAAATTTAGCGCGTTTTACAGTTGATATCGCTTTTGTGTATAACTTCCACATTTATTCGAATTGTGCAACGAAACTTTGCAGACAGTCGCGGAGAACCATGTGCAACGGAAGTACCAAGTTTCAGAAGTGCAGCTCTTGTACTGCCGGAGATATGTCGATACAAACTGAATACGCAAAACATCAACAAAATTTAGCGCGTTTTAAAGTTGATATCGCTTTTGTTTATAACTTCCACATTTATTCGAATTGTGCAACGAAACTTTGCAGACAGTCTCGAATAGGCCATTTCTACTTAAGTACCAAGTTTCAGAAGTGCAGCTCTTGTACTGCCGGAGATATGTCGATACAAACTGAATACGCAAAACATCAACAAAATTTAGCGCGTTTTAAAGTTAATATCGCTTTTGTTTCCACATTTATTCGAATTGTGCTACGAAACTTTGCAGACAGTCTCGAATAAGCCTTTTCTACTGGAGTACCAAGTTTCAGAAGTGCAGCTCTTGTACTACCGGAGATATGTCGATACAAACTGAATACGCAAAAACATCAACAAAATTTAGCGCGTTTTAAAGTTGATATCTCTTTTGTTTATAACTTCCACATTTATTCAAATTGTGCAACGAAACTTTGCAGACAGTCTCGAATAGGCCTTTTCTACTTAAGTACCAAGTTTTAGAAGTGCAGCTCTTGTACTGCCGGAGATATGTCGATACAAACTGAATACGCAAAACATCAACAAAATTTAGCGCGTTTTAAAGTTGATATCGCTTTTGTTTATAACTTCCACATTTATTCGAATTGTGCAATGAGACTTTGCAGACAATCACGGAGTCACATGTTCTACGGAAGTACCAAGTTTCAGAAGTGCAGCTCTTGTACTGCCGGAGATATGTCGATACAAACTGAATACGCAAAACATCAAAAAAATTTAGCGCGTTTTAAAGTTGATATCGCTTTTGTTTATAACTTCCACATTTATTCGAATTGTGCAACGAAACTTTTGCAGACAGTCTCGAATAGGCCCTTGCTACGGAAGTACCAAGTTTCAGAAGTGCAGCTCTTGTACTGCCGGAGATATGTTGATACAAACTGAATACGCAAAACATCAACAAAATTGACCGCGTTTTAAAGTTGATATCGCTTTTGTTTATATAACTTCCACATTTATTCGAATTGTGCAACGAAACTTTGCAGACAGTCTGGAATAGGCCTTTTCTACGGAAGTACCAAGTTTCAGAAGTGCAGCTCTTGTACTGCCGGAGATATGTCGATACAAACTGAATACGCAAAACATCAACAAAATTTAGCGCGTTTTAAAGTGGATATCGCTTTTGTTGATAACTTCCACATTTATTCGAATTGTGCAAGGAAATTTTGCAGACAGTCTCGAATAGGCCTTTTCTACTGAAGTACTAAGTTTCAGAAGAGCAGCTCTTGTACTGCCGGAGATATGTCGATACAAACTGAATACGCAAAACATCAACAAAATTTAGCGCGTTTTAAAGTTGATATCGCTTTTGTTTATAACTTTCACATTTATTGGAATTGTGCAACGAAACTTTGCAGACAGTCGCGGAGACACATGTTCTACTGAAGTACCAAGTTTCAGAAGTGCAGCTCTTGTACTGCCGGAGATATGTCGATACAAACTGAATACGCAAAACATCAACAAAATTTAGCGCGTTTTAAAGTTGATATCGCTTTTGTGTATAACTTCCACATTTATTCGAATTGTGCAACGAAACTTTGCAGACAGTCGCGGAGAACCATGTGCTACGGAAGTACCAAGTTTCAGAAGTGCAGCTCTTGTACTGCCGGAGATATGTCGATACAAACTGAATACGCAAAACATCAACAAAATTTAGCGCGTTTTAAAGTTGATATCGCTTTTGTTTATAACTTCCACATTTATTCGAATTGTGCAACGAAACTTTGCAGACAGTCTCGAATAGGCCATTTCTACTTAAGTACCAAGTTTCAGAAGTGCAGCTCTTGTACTGCCGGAGATATGTCGATACAAACTGAATACGCAAAACATCAACAAAATTTAGCGCGTTTTAAAGTTAATATCGCTTTTGTTTCCACATTTATTCGAATTGTGCTACGAAACTTTGCAGACAGTCTCGAATAAGCCTTTTCTACTGGAGTACCAAGTTTCAGAAGTGCAGCTCTTGTACTGCCGGAGATATGTCGATACAAACTGAATACGCAAAAACATCAACAAAATTTAGCGCGTTTTAAAGTTGATATCGCTTTTGTTTATAACTTCCACATTTATTCGAATTGTGCAACGAAACTTTGCAGACAGTCTCGAATAGGCCTTTTCTACTTAAGTACCAAGTTTTAGAAGTGCAGCTCTTGTACTGAGGGAGATATGTCGATACAAACTGAATACGCAAAACATCAACAAAATTTAGCGCGTTTTAAAGTTGATATCGCTTTTGTTTATAACTTCCACATTTATTCGAATTGTGCAATGAGACTTTGCAGACAATCACGGAGTCACATGTTCTACGGAAGTACCAAGTTTCAGAAGTGCAGCTCTTGTACTGCCGGAGATATGTCGATACAAACTGAATACGCAAAACATCAAAAAAATTTAGCGCGTTTTAAAGTTGATATCGCTTTTGTTTATAACTTCCACATTTATTCGAATTGTGCAACGAAACTTTTGCAGACAGTCTCGAATAGGCCCTTGCTACGAAAGTACCAAGTTTCAGAAGTGCAGCTCTTGTACTGCCGGAGATATGTTGATACAAACTGAATACGCAAAACATCAACAAAATTGACCGCGTTTTAAAGTTGATATCGCTTTTGTTTATATAACTTCCACATTTATTCGAATTGTGCAACGAAACTTTGCAGACAGTCTCGAATAGGCCTTTTCTACGGAAGTACCAAGTTTCAGAAGTGCAGCTATTGTACTGCCGGAGATATGTCGATACAAACTGAATACGCAAAACATCAACAAAATTTAGCGCGTTTTAAAGTGGATATCGCTTTTGTTGATAACTTCCACATTTATTCGAATTGTGCAAGGAAATTTTGCAGACAGTCTCGAATAGGCCTTTTCTACTGAAGTACTAAGTTTCAGAAGAGCAGCTCTTGTACTGCCGGAGATATGTCGATACAAACTGAATACGCAAAACATCAACAAAATTTAGCGCGTTTTAAAGTTGATATCGCTTTTGTTTATAACTTTCACATTTATTGGAATTGTGCAACGAAACTTTGCAGACAGTCGCGGAGACACATGTTCTACTGAAGTACCAAGTTTCAGAAGTGCAGCTCTTGTACTGCCGGAGATATGTCGATACAAACTGAATACGCAAAACATCAACAAAATTTAGCGCGTTTTAAAGTTGATATCGCTTTTGTTTATAACTTCCACATTTATTCGAATTGTGCAACGAAACTTTGCAGACAGTCGCGGAGAACCATGTTCTACGGAAGTACCAAGTTTCAGAAGTGCAGATCTTGTACTGCCGGAGATATGTCGATACAAACTGAATACGCAAAACATCAACAAAATTTAGCGCGTTTTAAAGTTGATATTGCTTTTGTTTATAACTTCCACATTTATTCGAATTTTCCAACGAAACTTTGCAGACAGTCTCGAATAGGCATTTTCTACGAAAGTTCCAAGTTTCAGAAGTGCAGCTTTTGTACTGCCGGAGATACGTCGATACAAACTGAATACGCAAAACATCAACAAAATTTAGCGCGTTTTAAAGTTAATATCGCTTTTGTTTATATAACTTCCACATTTATTCGAATTGTGCAACGAAACTTTGCAGACAGTCTCGAATAGGCCTTTTCTACTGGAGTACCAAGTTTCAGAAGTGCTGCTCTTGTGCTGCCGGAGATATGTCGATACAAACTGAATACGCAAAAACATCAACAAAATTGACCGCGTTTTAAAGTTGATATCGCTTTTGTTTATATAACTTCCACATTTATTCGAATTTTGCAACGAAACTTTGCAGACAGTCTGGAATAGGCCTTTACTACGGAAGTACCAAGTTTCAGAAGTGCAGCTCTTGTACTACCGGAGATATGTCGATACAAACTGAATACGCAAAACATCAACAAAATTTAGCGCGTTTTAAAGTTGATATCGCTTTTGTGTATAACTTCCACATTTATTCGAATTGTGCAACGAAACTTTGCAGACAGTCGCGGAGAACCATGTTCTACGGAAGTACCAAGTTTCAGAAGTGCAGATCTTGTACTGCCGTAGATATGTCGATACAAACTGAATACGCAAAACATCAACAAAATTTAGCGCGTTTTAAAGTTGATATCGCTTTTGTTTATAACTTCCACATTTATTCGAATTTTCCAACGAAACTTTGCAGACAGTCTGGAATAGGCCTTTTCTACGGCAGTACCAAGTTTCAGAAGTGCAGCCCTTGTAGTGCCGGAGATATGTCGATACAAACTGAATACGCAAATCATCAACAAAATTTAGCGCGTTTTAAAGTTTATATCGCTTTTGTTTATAACTTTCAACATTTATTCGAATTGTGCAACGAAACTTTGCAGACAGTCGCCTAGACACATGTTCTACGGAAGTACCAAGTTTCAGAAGTGCAGCTCTTGTACTGCCGGAGATATGTCGATACAAACTGAATACGCAACACATCAAAAAAATTTAGCGCGTTTTAAAGTTGATATCGCTTTTGTTTATAACTTCCACATTTATTCGAATTGTGCAACGAAACTTTGAAGACAGTCTCGAATAGGCCTTTTCTACTGAATTACTAAGTTTCAGAAGAGCAGCTCTTGTACTGCCGGAGATATGTCGATACAAACTGAATACGCAAAACATCAACAAAATTTAGCGCGTTTTAAAGTTGATATCGCTTTTGTTTATAACTTCCACATTTATTCGAATTGTGCAACGAAACTTTGCAGACAGTCGCGGAGACACATGTTCTACTGAAGTACCAAGTTTCAGAAGTGCAGCTCTTGTACTGCCGGAGATATGTCGATACAAACTGAATACGTAAAACATCAACAAAATTTACCGCGTTTTAAAGTTGATATTGCTTTTGTTTATAACTTTCTACATTTATTCGAATTGTGCAACGAAACTTTGCAGACAGTCGCGGAGACACATGTTCAACGGAAGTAATAAGTTTCAGAAGTGCAGCTCTTGTACTGCCGGAGATATGTCGATACAAACTGAATACGCAAAACATCAACAAAATTTAGCGCGTTTTAAAGTTGATATCGCTTTTGTTGATAACTTCCACATTTATTCGAATTGTGCAACGAAACTTTGCAGACCGTCTCGAATAGGCCTTTTCTACTGAAGTACTAAGTTTCAGAAGAGCAGCTCTTGTACTGCCGGAGATATGTCGATACAAACTAATACGCAAAACATCAACAAAATTTAGCGCGTTTTTAAGTTGATATCGCTTTTGTTTATAACTTTCACATTTATTGGAATTGTGCAACGAAACTTTGAAGACAGTCGCGAAGACACATGTTCTACTGAAGTACCAAGTTTCAGAAGTGCAGCTCTTGTACTGCCGGAGATATGTCGATACAAACTGAATACGCAAAACATCAACAAAATTTAGCGCGTTTTAAAGTTGATATCGCTTTTGTTTATAACTTCCACATTTATTCGAATTGTGCAACGAAACTTTGCAGACAGTCTCGAAAAGGCATTTTCTACTGAAGTAACAAGTTCCAGAAGTGCAGCTCTTGTACTGCCGGAGATATGTCGATACAAACTGAATACGCAAAACATCAACAAAATTTAGCCCGTTTTAAAGTTGATATCGCTTTTGTTTATAACTTCCACATTTATTCGAATTGTGCAACGAAACTTTTGCAGACAGTCTCGAATAGGCCCTTGCTACTGTAGTACCAAGTTTCAGAAGTGCAGCTCTTGTACTGCCGGAGATATGTCGATACAAACTGAATACGCAAAACATCAACAAAATTTAGCGCGTTTTAAAGTTGATATCGCTTTTGTTTATATAACTTCCACATTTATTCGAATTGTGCAACGAAACTTTGCAGACAGTCTGGAATAGGCCTTTTCTACAGCAGTACCAAGTTTCAGAAGAGCAGCTATTGTACTGCCGGAGATATGTCGATACAAACTGAATACGCAAAACATCAACAAAATTTAGCGCGTTTTAAAGTTGATATTGCTTTTGTTTATAACTTCCACATTTATTCGAATTGTGCAACGAAACTTTTGCAGACAGTCTCGAATAGGCCCTTGCAACTGAAGTACCAAGTTTCAGAAGTGCAGATCTTGTACTGCCGGAGATATGTCGATACAAACTGAATACGCAAAACATCAACAAAATTTAGCGCGTTTTAAAGTTGATATCGCTTTTGTTTATATAACTTCCACATTTATTCGAATTGTGCAACGAAACTTTGCAGACAGTCTCAAATAGGCCTTTTCTACTGGAGTACCAAGTTTCAGAAGTGCAGCTCTTGTACTGCCGGAGATATGTCGATACAAACTGAATACGCAAAAACATCAACAAAATTGACCGCGTTTTAAAGTTGATATCGCTTTTGTTTATATAACTTCCACATTTATTCGAATTGTGCAACGAAACTTTGCAGACAGTCTGGAATAGGCCTTTTCTACGGAAGTACCAAGTTTCAGAAGTGCAGCTCTTGTACTGCCGGAGATATGTCGATACAAACTGAATACGCAAAACATCAACAAAATTTAGCGCGTTTTACAGTTGATATCGCTTTTGTGTATAACTTCCACATTTATTCGAATTGTGCAACGAAACTTTGCAGACAGTCGCGGAGAACCATGTGCTACGGAAGTACCAAGTGTCAGAAGTGCAGCTCTTGTACTGCCGGAGATATGTCGATACAAACTGAATACGCAAAACATCAACAAAATTTAGCGCGTTTTAAAGTTGATATCGCTTTTGTTTATAACTTCCACATTTATTCGAATTGTGCAACGAAACTTTGCAGACAGTCTCGAATAGGCCATTTCTACTTAAGTACCAAGTTTCAGAAGTGCAGCTCTTGTAATGCCGGAGATATGTCGATACAAACTGAATACGCAAAACATCAACAAAATTTAGCGCGTTTTAAAGTTAATATCGCTTTTGTTTCCACATTTATTCGAATTGTGCTACGAAACTTTGCAGACAGTCTCGAATAAGCCTTTTCTACTGGAGTACCAAGTTTCAGAAGTGCAGCTCTTGTACTGCCGGAGATATGTCGATACAAACTGAATACGCAAAAACATCAACAAAATTTAGCGCGTTTTAAAGTTGATATCGCTTTTGTTTATAACTTCCACATTTATTCGAATTGTGCAACGAAACTTTGCAGACAGTCTCGAATAGGCCTTTTCTACTTAAGTACCAAGTTTTAGAAGTGCAGCTCTTGTACTGCCGGAGATATGTCGATACAAACTGAATACGCAAAACATCAACAAAATTTAGCGCGTTTTAAAGTTGATATCGCTTTTGTTTATAACTTCCACATTTATTCGAATTGTGCAATGAGACTTTGCAGACAATCACGGAGTCACATGTTCTACGGAAGTACCAAGTTTCGGAAGTGCAGCTCTTGTACTGCCGGAGATATGTCGATACAAACTGAATACGCAAAACATCAAAAAAATTTAGCGCGTTTTAAAGTTGATATCGCTTTTGTTTATAACTTCCACATTTATTCGAATTGTGCAACGAAACTTTTGCAGACAGTCTCGAATAGGCCCTTGCTACGGAAGTACCAAGTTTCAGAAGTGCAGCTCTTGTACTGCCGGAGATATGTTGATACAAACTGAATACGCAAAACATCAACAAAATTGACCGCGTTTTAAAGTTGATATCGCTTTTGTTTATATAACTTCCACATTTATTCGAATTGTGCAACGAAACTTTGCAGACAGTCTGGAATAGGCCTTTTCTACGGAAGTACCAAGTTTCAGAAGTGCAGCTCTTGTACTGCCGGAGATATGTCGATACAAACTGAATACGCAAAACATCAACAAAATTTAGCGCGTTTTAAAGTGGATATCGCTTTTGTTTATAACTTCCATATTTATTCGAATTGTGCAAGGAAATTTTGCAGACAGTCTCGAATAGGCCTTTTCTACTGAAGTACTAAGTTGCAGAAGAGCAGCTCTTGTACTGCCGGAGATATGTCGATACAAACTGAATACGCAAAACATCAACAAAATTTAGCGCGTTTTAAAGTTGATATCGCTTTTGTTTATAACTTTCACATTTATTGGAATTGTGCAACGAAACTTTGCAGACAGTCGCGGAGACACATGTTCTACTGAAGTACCAAGTTTCAGAAGTGCAGTTCTTGTACTGCCGGAGATATGTCGATACAAACTGAATACGCAAAACATCAACAAAATTTAGCGCGTTTTAAAGTTGATATCGCTTTTGTGTATAACTTCCACATTTATTCGAATTGTGCAACGAAACTTTGCAGACAGTCGCGGAGAACCATGTGCTACGGAAGTACCAAGTTTCAGAAGTGCAGCTCTTGTACTGCCGGAGATATGTCGATACAAACTGAATACGCAAAACATCAACAAAATTTAGCGCGTTTTAAAGTTGATATCGCTTTTGTTTATAACTTCCACATTTATTCGAATTGTGCACCGAAACTTTGCAGACAGTCTCGAATAGGCCCTTTCTACTTAAGTACCAAGTTTCAGAAGTGCAGCTCTTGTACTGCCGGAGATATGTCGATACAAACTGAATACGCAAAACATCAACAAAATTTAGCGCGTTTTAAAGTTAATATCGCTTTTGTTTCCACATTTATTCGAATTGTGCTACGAAACTTTGCAGACAGTCTCGAATAAGCCTTTTCTACTGGAGTACCAAGTTTCAGAAGTGCAGCTCTTGTACTGCCGGAGATATGTCGATACAAACTGAATACGCAAAAACATCAACAAAATTTAGCGCGTTTTAAAGTTGATATCGCTTTTGTTTATAACTTCCACATTTATTCGAATTGTGCAACGAAACTTTGCAGACAGTCTCGAATAGGCCTTTTCTACTTAAGTACCAAGTTTTAGAAGTGCAGCTCTTGTACTGCCGGAGATATGTCGATACAAACTGAATACGCAAAACATCAACAAAATTTAGCGCGTTTTAAAGTTGATATCGCTTTTGTTTATAACTTCCACATTTATTCGAATTGTGCAATGAGACTTTGCAGACAATCACGGAGTCACATGTTCTACGGAAGTACCAAGTTTCAGAAGTGCAGCTCTTGTACTGCCGGAGATATGTCGATACAAACTGAATACGCAAAACATCAAAAAAATTTAGCGCGTTTTAAAGTTGATATCGCTTTTGTTTATATAACTTCCACATTTATTCGAATTTTGCAACGAAACTTTGCAGACAGTCTGGAATAGACCTTTACTACGGAAGTACCAAGTTTCAGAAGTGCAGCTCTTGTACTACCGGAGATATGTCGATACAAACTGAATACGCAAAACATCAACAAAATTTAGCGCGTTTTAAAGTTGATATCGCTTTTGTGTATAACTTCCACATTTATTCGAATTGTGCAACGAAACTTTGCAGACAGTCGCGGAGAACCATGTTCTACGGAAGTACCAAGTTTCAGAAGTGCAGATCTTGTACTGCCGTAGATATGTCGATACAAACTGAATACGCAAAACATCAACAAAATTTAGCGCGTTTTAAAGTTGATATCGCTTTTGTTTATAACTTCCACATTTATTCGAATTTTCCAACGAAACTTTGCAGACAGTCTGGAATAGGCCTTTTCTACGGCAGTACCAAGTTTCAGAAGTGCAGCTCTTGTAGTGCCGGAGATATGTCGATACAAACTGAATACGCAAATCATCAACAAAATTTAGCGCGTTTTAAAGTTTATATCGCTTTTGTTTATAACTTTCAACATTTATTCGAATTGTGCAACGAAACTTTGCAGACAGTCGCCTAGACACATGTTCTACGGAAGTACCAAGTTTCAGAAGTGCAGCTCTTGTACTGCCGGAGATATGTCGATACAAACTGAATACGCAACACATCAAAAAAATTTAGCGCGTTTTAAAGTTGATATCGCTTTTGTTTATAACTTCCACATTTATTCGAATTGTGCAACGAAACTTTGAAGACAGTCTCGAATAGGCCTTTTCTACTGAATTACTAAGTTTCAGAAGAGCAGCTCTTGTACTGCCGGAGATATGTCGATACAAACTGAATACGCAAAACATCAACAAAATTTAGCGCGTTTTAAAGTTGATATCGCTTTTGTTTATAACTTCCACATTTATTCGAATTGTGCAACGAAACTTTGCAGACAGTCGCGGAGACACATGTTCTACTGAAGTACCAAGTTTCAGAAGTGCAGCTCTTGTACTGCCGGAGATATGTCGATACAAACTGAATACGTAAAACATCAACAAAATTTAGCGCGTTTTAAAGTTGATATTGCTTTTGTTTATAACTTTCTACATTTATTCGAATTGTGCAACGAAACTTTGCAGACAGTCGCGGAGACACATGTTCAACGGAAGTAATAAGTTTCAGAAGTGCAGCTCTTGTACTGCCGGAGATATGTCGATACAAACTGAATACGCAAAACATCAACAAAATTTAGCGCGTTTTAAAGTTGATATCGCTTTTGTTGATAACTTCCACATTTATTCGAATTGTGCAACGAAACTTTGCAGACAGTCTCGAATAGGCCTTTTCTACTGAAGTACTAAGTTTCAGAAGAGCAGCTCTTGTACTGCCGGAGATATGTCGATACAAACTGAATACGCAAAACATCAACAAAATTTAGCGCGTTTTAAAGTTGATATTGCTTTTGTTTATAACTTCCACATTTATTCGAATTGTGCAACGAAACTTTTGCAGACAGTCTCGAATAGGCCCTTGCAACTGAAGTACCAAGTTTCAGAAGTGCAGCTCTTGTACTGCCGGAGATATGTCGATACAAACTGAATACGCAAAACATCAACAAAATTTAGCGCGTTTTAAAGTTGATATCGCTTTTGTTTATATAACTTCCACATTTATTCGAATTGTGCAACGAAACTTTGCAGACAGTCTCAAATAGGCCTTTTCTACTGGAGTACCAAGTTTCAGAAGTGCAGCTCTTGTACTGCCGGAGATATGTCGATACAAACTGAATACGCAAAAACATCAACAAAATTGACCGCGTTTTAAAGTTGATATCGCTTTTGTTTATATAACTTCCACATTTATTCGAATTGTGCAACGAAACTTTGCAGACAGTCTGGAATAGGCCTTTTCTACGGAAGTACCAAGTTTCAGAAGTGCAGCTCTTGTACTGCCGGAGATATGTCGATACAAACTTAATACGCAAAACATCAACAAAATTTAGCGCGTTTTACAGTTGATATCGCTTTTGTGTATAACTTCCACATTTATTCGAATTGTGCAACGAAACTTTGCAGACAGTCGCGGAGAACCATGTTCTACGGAAGTACCAAGTTTCAGAAGTGCAGATCTTGTACTGCCGGAGATATGTCGATACAAACTGAATACGCAAAACATCAACAAAATTTAGCGCGTTTTAAAGTTGATATTGCTTTTGTTTATAACTTCCACATTTATTCGAATTTTCCAACGAAACGTTGCAGACAGTCTCGAATAGGCCTTTTCTACGAAAGTACCAAGTTTCAGAAGTGCAGCTTTTGTACTGCCGGAGATACGTCGATACAAACTGAATACGCAAAACATCAACAAAATTTAGCGCGTTTTAAAGTTAATATCGCTTTTGTTTATATAACTTCCACATTTATTCGAATTGTGCAACGAAACTTTGCAGACAGTCTCGAATAGGCCTTTTCTACTGGAGTACCAAGTTTCAGAAGTGCAGCTCTTGTACTGCCGGAGATATGTCGATACAAACTGAATACGCAAAAACATCAACAAAATTGACCGCGTTTTAAAGTTGATATCGCTTTTGTTTATATAACTTCCACATTTATTCGAATTGTGCAACGAAACTTTGCAGACAGTCTGGAATAGGCCTTTACTACGGAAGTACCAAGTTTCAGAAGTGCAGCTCTTGTACTACCGGAGATATGTCGATACAAACTGAATACGCCAAACATCAACAAAATTTAGCGCGTTTTAAAGTTGATATCGCTTTTGTGTATAACTTCCACATTTATTCGAATTGTGCAACGAAACTTTGCAGACAGTCGCGGAGAACCATGTTCTACGGAAGTACCAAGTTTCAGAAGTGCAGATCTTGTACTGCCGTAGATATGTCGATACAAACTGAATACGCAAAACATCAACAAAATTTAGCGCGTTTTAAAGTTGATATCGCTTTTGTTTATAACTTCCACATTTATTCGAATTTTCCAACGAAACTTTGCAGACAGTCTCGAATACGCCTTTTCTACGAAAGTACCAAGTTTCAGAAGTGCAGCTCTTGTACTGGCATAGATACGTCGATACAAACTGAATACGCAAAACATCAACAAAATTTAGCGCGTTTTAAAGTTAATATCGCTTTTGTTTATATAACTTCCACATTTATTCGAATTGTGCAACGAAACTTTGCAGACAGTCTCGAATAGGCCTTTTCTACTGGAGTACAAAGTTTCAGAAGTGCAGCTCTTGTACTGCCGGAGATATGTCGATACAAACTGAATACGCAAAACATCAACAAAATTTAGCGCGTTTTAAAGTTGATATCGCTTTTGTTTATAACTTCCACATTTATTCGAATTGTGCAACGAAACTTTGCAGACAGTCTCGAATAGGCCTGTTCTACTGAAGTACAAAGTTTCAGAAGTGCAGCTCTTGTACTGCCGGAGATATGTCGATACAAACTGAATACGCAAAACATCAACAAAATTTAGTGCGTTTTAAAGTTGATATCCGCTTTTGTTTATAACTTCCACATTTATTCGAATTGTGCAACGAAACTTTGCTAACAGTCGCGGAGACATATTTTCTACTGAAGTACTAAGTTTCTGAAGTGCAGCTCTCGTACTGCCGGAGATATGTCGATACAAACTGAATACGCAAAACATCAACAAAATTTAGCGCGTTTTAAAGTTGATATCGCTTTTGTTTATAACTTCCACATTTATTCGAATTGTGCAACGAAACTTTGCAGACAGTCTCGAATAGGCCTTTTCTACTGGAGTACCAAGTTTCAGAAGTGCTGCTCTTGTACTGCCGGAGATATTTCGATACAAACTGAATACGCAAAACATCAACAAAATTTAGCGCGTTTTAAAGTTAATATCGCTTTTGTTTATATAACTTCTACATTTATTCGAATTGTGCAACGAAACTTTGCAGACAGTCTCGAATAGGCCTTTTCTACTGCAGTACCAAGTTTCAGAAGTGCAGCTCTTGTACTGCCGGAGATATGTCGATACAAACTGAATACGCAAAAACATCAACAAAATTGACCGCGTTTTAAAGTTGATATCGCTTTTGTTTATATAACTTCCACATTTATTCGAATTGTGCAACGAAACTTTGCAGACAGTCTGGAATAGGCCTTTTCTACGGAAGTACCAAGTTTCAGAAGTGCAGCTCTTGTACTGCCGGAGATATGTCGATACAAACTGAATACGCAAAACATCAACAAAATTTAGCGCGTTTTAAAGTTGATATCGCTTTTGTGTATAACTTCCACATTTATTCGAATTGTGCAACGAAACTTTGGAGACAGTCGCGGAGAACCATGTTCTACGGAAGTACCAAGTTTCAGAAGTGAAGATCTTGTACTGCCGTAGATATGTCGATACAAACTGAATACGCAAAACATCAACAAAATTTAGCGCGTTTTAAAGTTGATATCGCTTTTGTTTATAACTTCCACATTTATTCGAATTGTGCAACGAAACTTTGCAGACAGTCTCAAATAGGCCTTTTCTACTTAAGTACCAAGTTTCACAAGTGCAGCTCTTGTACTGCCGGAGATATGTCGATACAAACTGAATACGCAAAACATCAACAAAATTTAGCGCGTTTTAAAGTTGAGATCGCTTTTGTTTATAACTTCCACATTTATTCGAATTGTGCAACGAAACTTTGCAGACAGTCTCGAATAGGCCTTTTCTACTGAAGTACCAAGTTTCAGAAGTGCAGCTCTTGTACTGCCGGAGATATGTCGATACAAACTGAATACGCAAAACATCAACAAAATTTAGCGCGTTTTAAAGTTGATATCGCTTTTGTTTATAACTTCCACATTTATTCGAATTGTGCAACGAAACTTTGCAGACAGTCGCGGAGACACATGTTCTTCGGAAGTACCAAGTTTCAGAAGTGCAGATCTTGTACTGCCGGAGATATGTCGATACAAACTGAATACGCAAAACATCAACAAAATTTAGCGCGTTTTAAAGTTGATATTGCTTTTGTTTATAACTTCCATATTTATTCGAATTGTGCAACGAAACTTTTGCAGACAGTCTGGAATAGGCCTTTTCTACGGCAGTACCAAGTTTCAGAAGTGCAGCTCTTGTAGTGCCGGAGATATGTCGATACAAACTGAATACGCAAAACATCAACAAAATTTAGCGCGTTTTAAAGTTTATATGGCTTTTGTTTATAACTTTCAACATGTATTCGAATTGTGCAACGAAACTTTGCAGACAGTCGCCTAGACACATGTTCTACGGAAGTAATAAGTTGCAGAAGTGCAGCTCTTGTACTGCCGGAGATATGTCGATACAAACTGAATACGCAACACATCAACAAAATTTAGCGCGTTTTAAAGTTGATATCGCTTTTGTTTATAACTTCCACATTTATTCGAATTGTGCAACGAAACTTTGCAGACAGTCTCGAATAGGCCTTTTCTACTGAATTACTAAGTTTCAGAAGAGCAGCTCTTGTACTGCCGGAGATATGTCGATACAAACTGAATACGCAAAACATCAACAAAATTTAGCGCGTTTTAAAGTTGATATCGCTTTTGTTTATAACTTCCACATTTATTCGAATTGTGCAACGAAACTTTGCAGACAGTCGCGGAGACACATGTTCTACTGAAGTACCAAGTTTCAGAAGTGCAGCTCTTGTACTGCCGGAGATATGTCGATACAAACTGAATACGTAAAACATCAACAAAATTTAGCGCGTTTTAAAGTTGATATTGCTTTTGTTTATAACTTTCTACATTTATTCGAATTGTGCAACGAAACTTTGCAGACAGTCGCGGAGACACATGTTCTACGGAAGTAATAAATTTCAGAAGTGCAGCTCTTGTACTGCCGGAGATATGTCGATACAAACTGAATACGCAAAACATCAACAAGATTTAGCGCGTTTTAAAGTTGATATCGCTTTTGTTGATAACTTCCACATTTATTCGAATTGTGCAACGAAACTTTGCAGACAGTCTCGAATAGGCCTTTTCTACTGAAGTACTAAGTTTCAGAAGAGCAGCTCTTGTACTGCCGGAGATATGTCGATACAAACTGAATACGCAAAACATCAACAAAATTTAGCGCGTTTTAAAGTTGATATTGCTTTTGTTTATAACTTTCACATTTATTGGAATTGTGCAACGAAACTTTGCAGACAGTCGCGGAGACACATGTTCTACTGAAGTACCAAGTTTCAGAAGTGCAGATCTTGTACTACCGGAGATATGTCGATACAAACTGAATACGCAAAACATCAACAAAATTTAGCGCGTTTTAAAGTTGATATCGCTTTTGTTTATAACTTCCACATTTATTCGAATTGTGCACCGAAACTTTGCAGACAGTCTCGAATAGGCCATTTCTACTTAAGTACCAAGTTTCAGAAGTGCAGCTCTTGTACTGCCGGAGATATGTCGATACAAACTGAATACGCAAAACATCAACAAAATTTAGCGCGTTTTAAAGTTAATATCGCTTTTGTTTCCACATTTATTCGAATTGTGCTACGAAACTTTGCAGACAGTCTCGAATAAGCCTTTTCTACTGGAGTACCAAGTTTCAGAAGTGCAGCTCTTGTACTGCCGGAGATATGTTATACAAACTGAATACGCAAAAACATCAACAAAATTTAGCGCGTTTTAAAGTTGATATCGCTTTTGTTTATAACTTCCACATTTATTCGAATTGTGCAACGAAACTTTGCAGACAGTCTCGAATAGGCCTTTTCTACTTAAGTACTAAGTTTTAGAAGTGCAGCTCTTGTACTGCCGGAGATATGTCGATACAAACTGAATACGCAAAACATCAACAAAATTTAGCGCGTTTTAAAGTTGATATCGCTTTTGTTTATAACTTCCACATTTATTCGAATTGTGCAATGAGACTTTGCAGACAATCACGGAGTCACATGTTCTACGGAAGTACCAAGTTTCAGAAGTGCAGCTCTTGTACTGCCGGAGATATGTCGATACAAACTGAATACGCAAAACATCAAAAAAATTTAGCGCGTTTTAAAGTTGATATCGCTTTTGTTTATAACTTCCACATTTATTCGAATTGTGCAACGAAACTTTTGCAGACAGTCTCGAATAGGCCCTTGCTACGGAAGTACCAAGTTTCAGAAGTGCAGCTCTTGTACTGCCGGAGATATGTTGATACAAACTGAATACGCAAAACATCAACAAAATTGACCGCGTTTTAAAGTTGATATCGCTTTTGTTTATATAACTTCCACATTTATTCGAATTGTGCAACGAAACTTTGCAGACAGTCTGGAATAGGCCTTTTCTACGGAAGTACCAAGTTTCAGAAGTGCAGCTCTTGTACTGCCGGAGATATGTCGATACAAACTGAATACGCAAAACATCAACAAAATTTAGCGCGTTTTAAAGTGGATATCGCTTTTGTTGATAACTTCCACATTTATTCGAATTGTGCAAGGAAATTTTGCAGACAGTCTCGAATAGGCCTTTTCTACTGAAGTACTAAGTTTCAGAAGAGCAGCTCTTGTACTGCCGGAGATATGTCGATACAAACTGAATACGCAAAACATCAACAAAATTTAGCGCGTTTTAAAGTTGATATCGCTTTTGTTTATAACTTTCACATTTATTGGAATTGTGCAACGAAACTTTGCAGACAGTCGCGGAGACACATGTTCTACTGAAGTACCAAGTTTCAGAAGTGCAGCTCTTGTACTGCCGGAGATATGTCGATACAAACTGAATACGCAAAACATCAACAAAATTTAGCGCGTTTTAAAGTTGATATCGCTTTTGTTTAAAACTTCCACATTTATTCGAATTGTGCAACGAAACTTTGCAGACAGTCGCGGAGAACCATGTTCTACGGAAGTACCAAGTTTCAGAAGTGCAGATCTTGTACTGCCGGAGATATGTCGATACAAACTGAATACGCAAAACATCAACAAAATTTAGCGCGTTTTAAAGTTGATATTGCTTTTGTTTATAACTTCCACATTTATTCGAATTTTCCAACGAAACGTTGCAGACAGTCTCGAATAGGCCTTTTCTACGAAAGTACCAAGTTTCAGAAGTGCAGCTTTTGTACTGCCGGAGATACGTCGATACAAACTGAATACGCAAAACATCAACAAAATTTAGCGCGTTTTAAAGTTAATATCGCTTTTGTTTATATAACTTCCACATTTATTCGAATTGTGCAACGAAACTTTGCAGACAGTCTCGAATAGGCCTTTTCTACTGGAGTACCAAGTTTCAGAAGTGCTGCTCTTGTACTGCCGGAGATATGTCGATACAAACTGAATACGCAAAAACATCAACAAAATTGACCGCGTTTTAAAGTTGATATCGCTTTTGTTTATATAACTTCCACATTTATTCGAATTGTGCAACGAAACTTTGCAGACAGTCTGGAATAGGCCTTTACTACGGAAGTACCAAGTTTCAGAAGTGCAGCTCTTGTACTACCGGAGATATGTCGATACAAACTGAATACGCAAAACATCAACAAAATTTAGCGCGTTTTAAAGTTGATATCGCTTTTGTGTATAACTTCCACATTTATTCGAATTGTGCAACGAAACTTTGCAGACAGTCGCGGAGAACCATGTTCTACGGAAGTACCAAGTTTCAGAAGTGCAGATCTTGTACTGCCGTAGATATGTCGATACAAACTGAATACGCAAAACATCAACAAAATTTAGCGCGTTTTAAAGTTGATATCGCTTTTGTTTATAACTTCCACATTTATTCGAATTTTCCAACGAAACTTTGCAGACAGTCTCGAATAGGCCTTTTCTACGGAAGTACCAAGTTTCAGAAGTGCAGCTCTTGTACTGCCGGAGATACGTCGATACAAACTGAATACGCAAAACATCAACAAAATTTAGCGCGTTTTAAAGTTAATATCGCTTTTGTTTATATAACTTCCACATTTATTCGAATTGTGCAACGAAACTTTGCAGACAGTCTCGAATAGGCCTTTTCTACTGGAGTACCAAGTTTCAGAAGTGCAGCTCTTGTACTGCCGGAGATATGTCGATACAAACTGAATACGCAAAACATCAACAAAATTTAGCGCGTTTTAAAGTTGATATCGCTTTTGTTTATAACTTCCACATTTATTCGAATTGTGCAACGAAACTTTGCAGACAGTCTCGAATAGGCCTGTTCTACTGAAGTACAAAGTTTCAGAAGTGCAGCTCTTGTACTGCCGGAGATATGTCGATACAAACTGAATACGCAAAACATCAACAAAATTTAGTGCGTTTTAAAGTTGATATCCGCTTTTGTTTATAACTTCCACATTTATTCGAATTGTGCAACGAAACTTTGCTAACAGTCGCGGAGACATATTTTCTACTGAAGTACCAAGTTTCTGAAGTGCAGCTCTCGTACTGCCGGAGATATGTCGATACAAACTGAATACGCAAAACATCAACAAAATTTAGCGCGTTTTAAAGTTGATATCGCTTTTGTTTATAACTTCCACATTTATTCGAATTGTGCAACGAAACTTTGCAGACAGTCTCGAATAGGCCTTTTCTACTGGAGTACCAAGTTTCAGAAGTGCTGCTCTTGTACTGCCGGAGATATTTCGATACAAACTGAATACGCAAAACATCAACAAAATTTAGCGCGTTTTAAAGTTAATATCGCTTTTGTTTATATAACTTCTACATTTATTCGAATTGTGCAACGAAACTTTGCAGACAGTCTCGAATAGGCCTTTTCTACTGGAGTACCAAGTTTCAGAAGTGCAGCTCTTGTACTGCCGGAGATATGTCGATACAAACTGAATACGCAAAAACATCAACAAAATTGACCGCGTTTTAAAGTTGATATCGCTTTTGTTTATATAACTTCCACATTTATTCGATTTGTTCAACGAAACTTTGCAGACAGTCTGGAATAGGCCTTTTCTACGGAAGTACCAAGTTTCAGAAGTGCAGCTCTTGTACTGCCGGAGATATGTCGATACAAACTGAATACGCAAAACATCAACAAAATTTAGCGCGTTTTAAAGTTGATATCGCTTTTGTGTATAACTTCCACATTTATTCGAATTGTGCAACGAAACTTTGGAGACAGTCGCGGAGAACCATGTTCTACGGAAGTACCAAGTTTCAGAAGTGCAGATCTTGTACTGCCGTAGATATGTCGATACAAACTGAATACGCAAAACATCAACAAAATTTAGCGCGTTTTAAAGTTGATATCGCTTTTGTTTATAACTTCCACATTTATTCGAATTGTGCAACGAAACTTTGCAGACAGTCTCAAATAGGCCTTTTCTACTTAAGTACCAAGTTTCACAAGTGCAGCTCTTGTACTGCCGGAGATATGTCGATACAAACTGAATACGCAAAACATCAACAAAATTTAGCGCGTTTTAAAGTTGAGATCGCTTTTGTTTATAACTTCCACATTTATTCGAATTGTGCAACGAAACTTTGCAGACAGTCTTGAATAGGCCTTTTCTACTGAAGTACCAAGTTTCAGAAGTGCAGCTCTTGTACTGCCGGAGATATGTCGATACAAACTGAATACGCAAAACATCAACAAAATTTAGCGCGTTTTAAAGTTGATATCGCTTTTGTTTATAACTTCCACATTTATTCGAATTGTGCAACGAAACTTTGCAGACAGTCGCGGAGACACATGTTCTACGGAAGTACCAAGTTTCAGAAGTGCAGATCTTGTACTGCCGGAGATATGTCGATACAAACTGAATACGCAAAACATCAACAAAATTTAGCGCGTTTTAAAGTTGATATTGCTTTTGTTTATAACTTCCATATTTATTCGAATTGTGCAACGAAACTTTTGCAGACAGTCTCGAATAGGCCCTTGCTACTGAAGTACCAAGTTTCAGAAGTGCAGCTCTTGTACTGCCGGAGATATGTCGATACAAACTGAATACGCAAAACATCACCAAAATTGACCGCGTTTTAAAGTTGATATCGCTTTTGTTTATATAACTTCCACATTTATTCGAATTGTGCAACGAAACTTTGCAGACAGTCTGGAATAGGCCTTTTCTACGGCAGTACCAAGTTTCAGAAGTGCAGCTCTTGTAGTGCCGGAGATATGTCGATACAAACTGAATACGCAAAACATCAACAAAATTTAGCGCGTTTTAAAGTTTATATGGCTTTTGTTTATAACTTTCAACATGTATTCGAATTGTGCAACGAAACTTTGCAGACAGTCGCCTAGACACATGTTCTACGGAAGTAATAAGTTGCAGAAGTGCAGCTCTTGTACTGCCGGAGATATGTCGATACAAACTGAATACGCAACACATCAACAAAATTTAGCGCGTTTTAAAGTTGATATCGCTTTTGTTTATAACTTCCACATTTATTCGAATTGTGCAACGAAACTTTGCAGACAGTCTCGAATAGGCATTTTCTACTGAATTACTAAGTTTCAGAAGAGCAGCTCTTGTACTGCCGGAGATATGTCGATACAAACTGAATACGCAAAACATCAACAAAATTTAGCGCGTTTTAAAGTTGATATCGCTTTTGTTTATAACTTCCACATTTATTCGAATTGTGCAACGAAACTTTGCAGACAGTCGCGGAGACACATGTTCTACTGAAGTACCAAGTTTCAGAAGTGCAGCTCTTGTACTGCCGGAGATATGTCGATACAAACTGAATACGTAAAACATCAACAAAATTTAGCGCGTTTTAAAGTTGATATTGCTTTTGTTTATAACTTTCTACATTTATTCGAATTGTGCAACGAAACTTTGCAGACAGTCGCGGAGACACATGTTCTACAGAAGTAATAAATTTCAGAAGTGCAGCTCTTGTACTGCCGGAGATATGTCGATACAAACTGAATACGCAAAACATCAACAAAATTTAGCGCGTTTTAAAGTTGATATCGCTTTTGTTGATAACTTCCACATTTATTCGAATTGTGCAACGAAACTTTGCAGACAGTCTCGAATAGGCCTTTTCTACTGAAGTACTAAGTTTCAGAAGAGCAGCTCTTGTACTGCCGGAGATATGTCGATACAAACTGAATACGCAAAACATCAACAAAATTTAGCGCGTTTTAAAGTTGATATTGCTTTTGTTTATAACTTTCACATTTATTGGAATTGTGCAACGAAACTTTGCAGACAGTCGCGGAGACACATGTTCTACTGAAGTACCAAGTTTCAGAAGTGCAGCTCTTGTACTGCCGGAGATATGTCGATACAAACTGAACACGCAAAACATCAACAAAATTTAGCGCGTTTTAAAGTTGATATCGCTTTTGTTTATATAACTTCCACATTTATTCGAATTGTGCAACGAAACTTTGCAGACAGTCTGGAATAGGCCTTTTCTACGGCAGTACCAAGTTTCAGAAGTGCCGCTCTTGTACTGCCGGAGATATGTCGATACAAACTGAATACGCAAAACATCAACAAAATTTAGCGCGTTTTAAAGTTGATATCGCTTTTGTTTATAACTTCCACATTTATTCGAATTGTGCAACGAAACTTTGCAGACAGTCTCGAATAGGCCTGTTCTACTGAAGTACAAAGTTTCAGAAGTGCAGCTCTTGTACTGCCGGAGATATGTCGATACAAACTGAATACGCAAAACATCAACAAAATTTAGTGCGTTTTAAAGTTGATATCCGCTTTTGTTTATAACTTCCACATTTATTCGAATTGTGCAACGAAACTTTGCTAACAGTCGCGGAGACATATTTTCTACTGAAGTACCAAGTTTCTGAAGTGCAGCTCTCGTACTGCCGGAGATATGTCGATACAAACTGAATACGCAAAACATCAACAAAATTTAGCGCGTTTTAAAGTTGATATCGCTTTTGTTTATAACTTCCACATTTATTCGAATTGTGCAACGAAACTTTGCAGACAGTCTCGAATAGGCCTTTTCTACTGGAGTACCAAGTTTCAGAAGTGCTGCTCTTGTACTGCCGGAGATATTTCGATACAAACTGAATACGCAAAACATCAACAAAATTTAGCGCGTTTTAAAGTTAATATCGCTTTTGTTTATATAACTTCTACATTTATTCGAATTGTGCAACGAAACTTTGCAGACAGTCTCGAATAGGCCTTTTCTACTGGAGTACCAAGTTTCAGAAGTGCAGCTCTTGTACTGCCGGAGATATGTCGATACAAACTGAATACGCAAAAACATCAACAAAATTGACCGCGTTTTAAAGTTGATATCGCTTTTGTTTATATAACTTCCACATTTATTCGATTTGTTCAACGAAACTTTGCAGACAGTCTGGAATAGGCCTTTTCTACGGAAGTACCAAGTTTCAGAAGTGCAGCTCTTGTACTGCCGGAGATATGTCGATACAAACTGAATACGCAAAACATCAACAAAATTTAGCGCGTTTTAAAGTTGATATCGCTTTTGTGTATAACTTCCACATTTATTCGAATTGTGCAACGAAACTTTGGAGACAGTCGCGGAGAACCATGTTCTACGGAAGTACCAAGTTTCAGAAGTGCAGATCTTGTACTGCCGTAGATATGTCGATACAAACTGAATACGCAAAACATCAACAAAATTTAGCGCGTTTTAAAGTTGATATCGCTTTTGTTTATAACTTCCACATTTATTCGAATTGTGCAACGAAACTTTGCAGACAGTCTCAAATAGGCCTTTTCTACTTAAGTACCAAGTTTCACAAGTGCAGCTCTTGTACTGCCGGAGATATGTCGATACAAACTGAATACGCAAAACATCAACAAAATTTAGCGCGTTTTAAAGTTGAGATCGCTTTTGTTTATAACTTCCACATTTATTCGAATTGTGCAACGAAACTTTGCAGACAGTCTTGAATAGGCCTTTTCTACTGAAGTACCAAGTTTCAGAAGTGCAGCTCTTGTACTGCCGGAGATATGTCGATACAAACTGAATACGCAAAACATCAACAAAATTTAGCGCGTTTTAAAGTTGATATCGCTTTTGTTTATAACTTCCACATTTATTCGAATTGTGCAACGAAACTTTGCAGACAGTCGCGGAGACACATGTTCTACGGAAGTACCAAGTTTCAGAAGTGCAGATCTTGTACTGCCGGAGATATGTCGATACAAACTGAATACGCAAAACATCAACAAAATTTAGCGCGTTTTAAAGTTGATATTGCTTTTGTTTATAACTTCCATATTTATTCGAATTGTGCAACGAAACTTTTGCAGACAGTCTCGAATAGGCCCTTGCTACTGAAGTACCAAGTTTCAGAAGTGCAGCTCTTGTACTGCCGGAGATATGTCGATACAAACTGAATACGCAAAACATCACCAAAATTGACCGCGTTTTAAAGTTGATATCGCTTTTGTTTATATAACTTCCACATTTATTCGAATTGTGCAACGAAACTTTGCAGACAGTCTGGAATAGGCCTTTTCTACGGCAGTACCAAGTTTCAGAAGTGCAGCTCTTGTAGTGCCGGAGATATGTCGATACAAACTGAATACGCAAAACATCAACAAAATTTAGCGCGTTTTAAAGTTTATATGGCTTTTGTTTATAACTTTCAACATGTATTCGAATTGTGCAACGAAACTTTGCAGACAGTCGCCTAGACACATGTTCTACGGAAGTAATAAGTTGCAGAAGTGCAGCTCTTGTACTGCCGGAGATATGTCGATACAAACTGAATACGCAACACATCAACAAAATTTAGCGCGTTTTAAAGTTGATATCGCTTTTGTTTATAACTTCCACATTTATTCGAATTGTGCAACGAAACTTTGCAGACAGTCTCGAATAGGCATTTTCTACTGAATTACTAAGTTTCAGAAGAGCAGCTCTTGTACTGCCGGAGATATGTCGATACAAACTGAATACGCAAAACATCAACAAAATTTAGCGCGTTTTAAAGTTGATATCGCTTTTGTTTATAACTTCCACATTTATTCGAATTGTGCAACGAAACTTTGCAGACAGTCGCGGAGACACATGTTCTACTGAAGTACCAAGTTTCAGAAGTGCAGCTCTTGTACTGCCGGAGATATGTCGATACAAACTGAATACGTAAAACATCAACAAAATTTAGCGCGTTTTAAAGTTGATATTGCTTTTGTTTATAACTTTCTACATTTATTCGAATTGTGCAACGAAACTTTGCAGACAGTCGCGGAGACACATGTTCTACAGAAGTAATAAATTTCAGAAGTGCAGCTCTTGTACTGCCGGAGATATGTCGATACAAACTGAATACGCAAAACATCAACAAAATTTAGCGCGTTTTAAAGTTGATATCGCTTTTGTTGATAACTTCCACATTTATTCGAATTGTGCAACGAAACTTTGCAGACAGTCTCGAATAGGCCTTTTCTACTGAAGTACTAAGTTTCAGAAGAGCAGCTCTTGTACTGCCGGAGATATGTCGATACAAACTGAATACGCAAAACATCAACAAAATTTAGCGCGTTTTAAAGTTGATATTGCTTTTGTTTATAACTTTCACATTTATTGGAATTGTGCAACGAAACTTTGCAGACAGTCGCGGAGACACATGTTCTACTGAAGTACCAAGTTTCAGAAGTGCAGCTCTTGTACTGCCGGAGATATGTCGATACAAACTGAACACGCAAAACATCAACAAAATTTAGCGCGTTTTAAAGTTGATATCGCTTTTGTTTATATAACTTCCACATTTATTCGAATTGTGCAACGAAACTTTGCAGACAGTCTGGAATAGGCCTTTTCTACGGCAGTACCAAGTTTCAGAAGTGCCGCTCTTGTACTGCCGGAGATATGTCGATACAAACTGAATACGCAAAACATCAACAAAATTTAGCGCGTTTTAAAGTTGATATTGCTTTTGTTTATAACTTCCACATTTATTCGAATTGTGCAACGAAACTTTTGCAGACAGTCTCGAATAGGCCCTTGCTACTGAAGTACCAAGTTTCAGAAGTGCAGCTCTTGTACTGCCGGAGATATGTCGATACAAACTGAATACGCAAAACATCAACAAAATTTAGCGCGTTTTAAAGTTGATATCGCTTTTGTTTATATAACTTCCACATTTATTCGAATTGTGCAACGAAACTTTGCAGACAGTCTCAAATAGGCCTTTTCTACTGGAGTACCAAGCTTCAGAAGTGCAGCTCTTGTACTGCCGGAGATATGTCGATACAAACTGAATACGCAAAAACATCAACAAAATTGACCGCGTTTTAAAGTTGATATCGCTTTTGTTTATATAACTTCCACATTTATTCGAATTGTGCAACGAAACTTTGCAGACAGTCTCAAATAGGCCTTTTCTACTGGAGTACCAAGTTTCAGAAGTGCAGCTCTTGTACTGCCGGAGATATGTCGATACAAACTGAATACGCAAAACATCAACAAAATTTAGCGCGTTTTAAAGTTGATATCGCTTTTGTGTATAACTTCCACATTTATTCGAATTGTCAACGAAACTTTGCAGACAGTCGCGGAGAACCATGTGCTACGGAAGTACCAAGTTTCAGAAGTGCAGCTCTTGTACTGCCGGAGATATGTCGATACAAACTGAATACGCAAAACATCAACAAAATTTAGCGCGTTTTAAAGTTGAGATCGCTTTTGTTTATAACTTCCACATTTATTCGAATTGTGCAACGAAACTTTGCAGACAGTCTCGAATAGGCCTTTTCTACTTAAGTACCAAGTTTCAGAAGTGCAGCTCTTGTACTGCCGGAGATATGTCGATACAAACTGAATACGCAAAACATCAACAAATTTTAGCGCGTTTTAAAGTTGATATCGCTTTTGTTTATAACTTCCACATTTATTCGAATTGTGCAACGAAACTTTGCAGACAGTCGCGGAGACACATGTTCTACGGAAACACTAAGTTTCAGAAGTGCAGCTCTTGTACTGCCGGAGATATGTCGATACAAACTCAATACGCAAAACATCAACAAAATTTAGCGCGTTTTAAAGTTAATATCGCTTTTGTTTTCACATTTATTCGAATTGTGCTACGAAACTTTGCAGACAGTCTCGAATAAGCCTTTTCTACTGGAGTACCAAGTTTCAGAAGTGCAGCTCTTGTACTGCCGGAGATATGTCGATACAAACTGAATACGCAAAAACATCAACAAAATTTAGCGCGTTTTAAAGTTGATATCGCTTTTGTTTATAACTTCCACATTTATTCGAATTGTGCAACGAAACTTTGCAGACAGTCTCGAATAGGCCTTTTCTACTTAAGTACCAAGTTTTAGAAGTGCAGCTCTTGTACTGCCGGAGATATGTCGATACAAACTGAATACGCAAAACATCAACAAAATTTAGCGCGTTTTAAAGTTGATATCGCTTTTGTTTATAACTTCCACATTTATTCGAATTGTGCAACGAAACCTTTGCAGACAGTCTCGAATAGGCCCTTGCAACGGAAGTACCAAGTTTCAGAAGTGCAGCTCTTGTACTGCCGGAGATATGTTGATACAAACTGAATACGCAAAACATCAACAAAATTGACCGCGTTTTAAAGTTGATATCGCTTTTGTTTATATAACTTCCACATTTATTCGAATTGTGCAACGAAACTTTGCAGACAGTCTGGAATAGGCCTTTTCTACGGAAGTACCAAGTTTCAGAAGTGCAGCTCTTGTACTGCCGGAGATATGTCGATACAAACTGAATACGCAAAACATCAACGAAATTTAGCGCGTTTTAAAGTTGATATCGCTTTTGTTTATAACTTCCACATTTATTCGAATTGTGCAACGAAACTTTGCAGACAGTCGCGGAGACACATTTTCCACTGAAGTACTAAGTTTCAGAAGAGCAGCTATTGTACTGCCGGAGATATGTCGATACAAACTGAATACGCAAAACATCAACAAAATTTAGTGCGTTTTAAAGTTGATAGCGCTTTTGTTTATAACTTCCACATTTATTCGAATTGTGCAACGAAACTTTGCAGACAGTCTCGAATAGGCCTTTTCTATGAAAGTACAAAGTTTCAGAAGTGCAGCTCTTGTACTGCCGGAGATACGTCGATACAAACTGAATACGCAAAACATCAACAAAATTTAGCGCATTTTAAAGTTAATATCGCTTTTGTTTCCACATTTATTCGAATTGTGCTACGAAACTTTGCAGACAGTCTCGAATAGGCCATTTCTACTGGAGTACCAAGTTTCAGAAGTGCAGCTCTTGTACTGCCGGAGATATGTCGATACAAACTGAATACGCAAAACATCAACAAAATTTAGCGCGTTTTAAAGTTGATATCGCTTTTGTTGATAACTTCCACATTTATTCGAATTGTGCAACGAAACTTTGCAGACAGTCTCGAATAGGATTTTTCTACTGAAGTACTAAGTTTCAGAAGAGCAGCTCTTGTACTGCCGGACATATGTCGATACAAACTGAATACGCAAAAAACATCAACAAAATTTAGCGCGTTTTAAAGTTGATATCGCTTTTGTTTATAACTTTCACATTTATTGGAATTGTGCAACGAAACTTTGCAGACAGTCGCGGAGACACATGTTCTACTGAAGTACCAAGTTTCAGAAGTGCAGCTCTTGTACTGCCGGAGATATGTCGATACAAACTGAATACGCAAAACATCAACAAAATTTAGCGCGTTTTAAAGTTGATATCGCTTTTGTTTATAACTTCCACATTTATTCGAATTGTGCAACGAAACTTTTGCAGACAGTCTCGAATAGGCCCTTTCTACTGAAGTACCAAGTTTCAGAAGTGCAGCTCTTGTACTGCCGGAGATATGTCGATACAAACTGAATACGCAAAACATCAACAAAATTTAGCGCGTTTTAAAGTTGATATCGCTTTTGTTTATATAACTTCCACATTTATTCGAATTGTGCAACGAAACTTTGCAGACAGTCTGGAATAGGCCTTTTCTACGGCAGTACCAAGTTTCAGAAGTGCAGCTCTTGTACTGCCGGAGATATGTCGATACTAACTGAATACGCAAAAACATCAACAAAATTTAGCGCGTTTTAAAGTTGATATTGCTTTTGTTTATAACTTCCACATTTATTCGAATTGTGCAACGAAACTTTTGCAGACAGTCTCGAATAGGCCCTTGCTACTGAAGTCCCAAGTTTCAGAAGTGCAGCTCTTGTACTGCCGGAGATATGTCGATACAAACTGAATACGCAAAACATCAACAAAATTTAGCGCGTTTTAAAGTTGATATCGCTTTTGTTTATAACTTCCACATTTATTCGAATTGTGCAACGAAACTTTGCAGACAGTCTCAAATAGGCCTTTTCTACTGGAGTACCAAGTTTCAGAAGTGCAGCTCTTGTACTGCCGGAGATATGTCGATACAAACTGAATACGCAAAAACATCAACAAAATTGACCGCGTTTTAAAGTTGATATCGCTTTTGTTTATATAACTTCCACATTTATTCGAATTGTGCAACGAAACTTTGCAGACAGTCTGGAATAGGCCTTTCCTACGGAAGTACCAAGTTTCAGAAGTGCAGCTCTTGTACTGCCGGAGATATGTCGATACAAACTGAATACGCAAAACATCAACAAAATTTAGCGCGTTTTAAGTTGATATCGCTTTTGTGTATAACTTCCACATTTATTCGAATTGTGCAACGAAACTTTGCAGACAGTCGCGGAGAACCATGTGCTACGGAAGTACCAAGTTTCAGAAGTGCAGCTCTTGTACTGCCGGAGATATGTCGATACAAACTGAATACGCAAAACATACACAAAATTTAGCGCGTTTTAAAGTTGATATCGCTTTTGTTTATAACTTCCACATTTATTCGAATTGTGCAACGAAACTTTGCAGACAGTCTCGAATAGGCCTTTTCTACTTAGGTACCAAGTTTCAGAAGTGCAGCTCTTGTACTGCCGGAGATATGTCGATACAAACTGAATACGCAAAACATCAACAAATTTTAGCGCGTTTTAAAGTTGATATCGCTTTTGTTTATAACTTCCACATTTATTCGAATTGTGCAACGAAACTTTGCAGACAGTCGCGGAGACACATGTTCTACGGAAACACTAAGTTTCAGAAGTGCAGCTCTTGTACTGCCGGAGATATGTCGATACAAACTGAATACGCAAAACATCAACAAAATTTAGCGCGTTTTAAAGTTAATATCGCTTTTGTTTCCACATTTATTCGAATTGTGCTACGAAACTTTGCAGACAGTCTCGTATAAGCCTTTTCTACTGGAGTACCAAGTTTCAGAAGTGCAGCTCTTGTACTGCCGGAGATATGTCGATACAAACTGAATACGCAAAAACATCAACAAAATTTAGCGCGTTTGAAAGTTGATATTGCTTTTGTTTATAACTTCCACATTTATTCGAATTGTGCAACGAAACTTTGCAGACAGTCTCGAATAGGCCTTTTCTACTTTAGTACCTAGTTTTAGAAGTGCAGCTCTTGTACTGCCGGAGATATGTCGATACAAACTGAATACGAAAAACATCAACAAAATTTAGCGCGTTTTAAAGTTGATATCGCTTTGGTTTATAACTTCCACATTTATTCGAATTGTGCAATGAGACTTTGCAGACAATCACGGAGACACATGTTCTACGGAAGTACCAAGTTTCAGAATATCAGCTCTTGTACTGCCGGAGATATGTCGATACAAACTGAATACGCAAAACATCAACAAAATTTAGCGCGTTTTAAAGTTGATATCGCTTTTGTTTATAACTTCCACATTTATTCGAATTGTGCAACGAAACTTTTGCAGACAGTCTCGAATAGGCCCTTGCTACGGAAGTACCAAGTTTCAGAAGTGCAGCTTTTGTACTGCCGGAGATATGTCGATACAAACTGAATACGCAAAACATCAACAAAATTGACCGCGTTTTAAAGTTGATATCGCTTTTGTTTATATAACTTCCACATTTATTCGAATTGTGCAACGAAACTTTGCAGACAGTCTGGAATAGGCCTTTTCTACGGAAGTACCAAGTTTCAGAAGTGCAGCTCTTGTACTGCCGGAGATATGTCGATACAAACTGAATACGCAAAACATCAACGAAATTTAGCGCGTTTTAAAGTTGATATCGCTTTTGTTTATAACTTCCACATTTATTCGAATTGTGCAACGAAACTTTGCAGACAGTCGCGGAGACACATTTTCCACTTAAGTATTAAGTTTCAGAAGAGCAGCTATTGTACTGCCGGAGATATGTCGATACAAACTGAATACGCAAAACATCAACAAAATTTAGCGCGTTTTAAAGTTGATATTGCTTTTGTTTATAACTTCCACATTTATTCGAATTGTGCAACGAAACTTTGCAGACAGTCGCGGAGACACATGTTCTACGGAAGTACCAAGTTTCAGAAGTGCAGCTCTTGTACTGCCGGAGATATGTTGATACAAACTGAATACGCAAAACATCAACAAAATTTAGTGCGTTTTAAAGTTGATATCGGTTTTGCTTATAACTTCCACATTTATTCGAATTGTGCAACGAAACTTTGCAGACAGTCTCGAATAGGCCTTTTCTACGAAAGTACCAAGTTTCAGAAGTGCAGCTCTTGTACTACCGGAGATACGTCGATACAAACTGAATACGCAAAACATCAACAAAATTTAGCGCATTTTAAAGTTAATATCGCTTTTGTTTCCACATTTATTCGAATTGTGCTACGAAACTTTGCAGACAGTCTCGAATAGGCCATTTCTACTGGAGTACCAAGTTTCTGAAGTGCAGCTCTCGTACTGCCGGAGATATGTCGATACAAACTGAATACGCAAAACATCAACAAAATTTAGCGCGTTTTAAAGTTGATATCGCTTTTGTTTATAACTTCCACATTTATTCGAATTGTGCTACGAAACTTTGCAGACAGTCTGGAATAGACCTTTTCTACGGAAGTACCAAGTTTCAGAAGTGCAGCTCTTGTACTGCCGGAGATATGTCGATACAAACTGAATACGCAAAGCATCAACAAAATTTAGCGCGTTTTAAAGTTGATATCGCTTTTGTTTATAACTTCCACATTTATTCGAATTGTGCAACGAAACTTTGCAGACAGTCGCGGAGACACATGTTCTACGGAAGTACCAAGTTTCAGAATATCAGCTCTTGTACTGCCGGAGATATGTCGATACAAACTGAATACGCAAAACATCAACAAAATTTAGCGCGTTTTAAAGTTGATATCGCTTTTGTTTATAACTTCCACATTTATTCGAATTGTGCAACGAAACTTTTGCAGACAGTCTCGAATAGGCCCTTGCTACGGAAGTACCAAGTTTCAGAAGTGCAGCTTTTGTACTGCCGGAGATATGTCGATACAAACTGAATACGCAAAACATCAACAAAATTGACCGCGTTTTAAAGTTGATATCGCTTTTGTTTATATAACTTCCACATTTATTCGAATTGTGCAACGAAACTTTGCAGACAGTCTGGAATAGGCCTTTTCTACGGAAGTACCAAGTTTCAGAAGTGCAGCTCTTGTACTGCCGGAGATATGTCGATACAAACTGAATACGCAAAACATCAACGAAATTTAGCGCGTTTTAAAGTTGATATCGCTTTTGTTTATAACTTCCACATTTATTCGAATTGTGCAACGAAACTTTGCAGACAGTCGCGGAGACACATTTTCCACTTAAGTATTAAGTTTCAGAAGAGCAGCTATTGTACTGCCGGAGATATGTCGATACAAACTGAATACGCAAAACATCAACAAAATTTAGCGCGTTTTAAAGTTGATATTGCTTTTGTTTATAACTTCCACATTTATTCGAATTGTGCAACGAAACTTTGCAGACAGTCGCGGAGACACATGTTCTACGGAAGTACCAAGTTTCAGAAGTGCAGCTCTTGTACTGCCGGAGATATGTTGATACAAACTGAATACGCAAAACATCAACAAAATTTAGTGCGTTTTAAAGTTGATATCGGTTTTGCTTATAACTTCCACATTTATTCGAATTGTGCAACGAAACTTTGCAGACAGTCTCGAATAGGCCTTTTCTACTTTAGTACCTAGTTTTAGAAGTGCAGCTCTTGTACTGCCGGAGATATGTCGATACAAACTGAATACGAAAAACATCAACAAAATTTAGCGCGTTTTAAAGTTGATATCGCTTTTGTTTATAACTTCCACATTTATTCGAATTGTGCAATGAGACTTTGCAGACAATCACGGAGACACATGTTCTACGGAAGTACCAAGTTTCAGAATATCAGCTCTTGTACTGCCGGAGATATGTCGATACAAACTGAATACGCAAAACATCAACAAAATTTAGCGCGTTTTAAAGTTGATATCGCTTTTGTTTATAACTTCCACATTTATTCGAATTGTGCAACGAAACTTTTGCAGACAGTCTCGAATAGGCCCTTGCTACGGAAGTACCAAGTTTCAGAAGTGCAGCTTTTGTACTGCCGGAGATATGTCGATACAAACTGAATACGCAAAACATCAACAAAATTGACCGCGTTTTAAAGTTGATATCGCTTTTGTTTATATAACTTCCACATTTATTCGAATTGTGCAACGAAACTTTGCAGACAGTCTGGAATAGGCCTTTTCTACGGAAGTACCAAGTTTCAGAAGTGCAGCTCTTGTACTGCCGGAGATATGTCGATACAAACTGAATACGCAAAACATCAACGAAATTTAGCGCGTTTTAAAGTTGATATCGCTTTTGTTTATAACTTCCACATTTATTCGAATTGTGCAACGAAACTTTGCAGACAGTCGCGGAGACACATTTTCCACTTAAGTATTAAGTTTCAGAAGAGCAGCTATTGTACTGCCGGAGATATGTCGATACAAACTGAATACGCAAAACATCAACAAAATTTAGCGCGTTTTAAAGTTGATATTGCTTTTGTTTATAACTTCCACATTTATTCGAATTGTGCAACGAAACTTTGCAGACAGTCGCGGAGACACATGTTCTACGGAAGTACCAAGTTTCAGAAGTGCAGCTCTTGTACTGCCGGAGATATGTTGATACAAACTGAATACGCAAAACATCAACAAAATTTAGTGCGTTTTAAAGTTGATATCGGTTTTGCTTATAACTTCCACATTTATTCGAATTGTGCAACGAAACTTTGCAGACAGTCTCGAATAGGCCTTTTCTACGAAAGTACCAAGTTTCAGAAGTGCAGCTCTTGTACTACCGGAGATACGTCGATACAAACTGAATACGCAAAACATCAACAAAATTTAGCGCATTTTAAAGTTAATATCGCTTTTGTTTCCACATTTATTCGAATTGTGCTACGAAACTTTGCAGACAGTCTCGAATAGGCCATTTCTACTGGAGTACCAAGTTTCTGAAGTGCAGCTCTCGTACTGCCGGAGATATGTCGATACAAACTGAATACGCAAAACATCAACAAAATTTAGCGCGTTTTAAAGTTGATATCGCTTTTGTTTATAACTTCCACATTTATTCGAATTGTGCTACGAAACTTTGCAGACAGTCTGGAATAGACCTTTTCTACGGAAGTACCAAGTTTCAGAAGTGCAGCTCTTGTACTGCCGGAGATATGTCGATACAAACTGAATACGCAAAGCATCAACAAAATTTAGCGCGTTTTAAAGTTGATATCGCTTTTGTTTATAACTTCCACATTTATTCGAATTGTGCAACGAAACTTTGCAGACAGTCGCGGAGACACATGTTCTACGGAAGTATAAAGTTTCAGAATATCAGCTCTTGTACTGCCGGAGATATGTCGATACAAACTGAATACGCAAAACATCAACAAAATTGACCGCGTTTTAAAGTTAATATCGCTTTTGTTTCCACATTTATTCGCATTGTGCTACGAAACTTTGCAGACAGTCTCGAATAGGCCTTTTCTACTGGAGTACCAAGTTTCAGAAGTGCAGCTCTTGTACTGCCGGAGATATGTCGATACAAACTGAATACGCAAAACATCAACAAAATTTAGCGCGTTTTAAAGTTGATATCGCTTTTGTTTATAACTTCCACATTTATTCGAATTGTGCAACGAAACTTTGCAGACAGTCGCGGAGACACATGTTCTACTGAAGTACCAAGTTTCAGAAGTGCAGCTCTTGTACTGCCGGAGATATGTCGATACAAACTGAATACGCAAAACATCAACAAAATTTAGCGCGTTTTAAAGTTGATATCGCTTTTGTTTATAACTTCCACATTTATTCGAATTGTGCAACGAAACTTTTGCAGACAGTCTCGAATAGGCCCTTTCTACTGAAGTACCAAGTTTCAGAAGTGCAGCTCTTGTACTGCCGGAGATATGTCGATACAAACTGAATACGCAAAACATCAACAAAATTTAGCGCGTTTTAAAGTTGATATCGCTTTTGTTTATATAACTTCCACATTTATTCGAATTGTGCAACGAAACTTTGCAGACAGTCTGGAATAGGCCTTTTCTACGGCAGTACCAAGTTTCAGAAGTGCAGCTCTTGTACTGCCGGAGATATGTCGATACAAACTGAATACGCAAAACATCAACAAAATTTAGCGCGTTTTAAAGTTGATATTGCTTTTGTTTATAACTTCCACATTTATTCGAATTGTGCAACGAAACTTTTGCAGACAGTCTCGAATAGGCCCTTGCTACTGAAGTCCCAAGTTTCAGAAGTGCAGCTCTTGTACTGCCGGAGATATGTCGATACAAACTGAATACGCAAAACATCAACAAAATTTAGCGCGTTTTAAAGTTGATATCGCTTTTGTTTATAACTTCCACATTTATTCGAATTGTGCAACGAAACTTTGCAGACAGTCTCAAATAGGCCTTTTCTACTGGAGTACCAAGTTTCAGAAGTGCAGCTCTTGTACTGCCGGAGATATGTCGATACAAACTGAATACGCAAAAACATCAACAAAATTGACCGCGTTTTAAAGTTGATATCGCTTTTGTTTATATAACTTCCACATTTATTCGAATTGTGCAACGAAACTTTGCAGACAGTCTGGAATAGGCCTTTCCTACGGAAGTACCAAGTTTCAGAAGTGCAGCTCTTGTACTGCCGGAGATATGTCGATACAAACTGAATACGCAAAACATCAACAAAATTTAGCGCGTTTTAAGTTGATATCGCTTTTGTGTATAACTTCCACATTTATTCGAATTGTGCAACGAAACTTTGCAGACAGTCGCGGAGAACCATGTGCTACGGAAGTACCAAGTTTCAGAAGTGCAGCTCTTGTACTGCCGGAGATATGTCGATACAAACTGAATACGCAAAACATCAACAAAATTTAGCGCGTTTTAAAGTTGATATCGCTTTTGTTTATAACTTCCACATTTATTCGAATTGTGCAACGAAACTTTGCAGACAGTCTCGAATAGGCCTTTTCTACTTAAGTACCAAGTTTCAGAAGTGCAGCTCTTGTACTGCCGGAGATATGTCGATACAAACTGAATACGCAAAACATCAACAAATTTTAGCGCGTTTTAAAGTTGATATCGCTTTTGTTTATAACTTCCACATTTATTCGAATTGTGCAACGAAACTTTGCAGACAGTCGCGGAGACACATGTTCTACGGAAACACTAAGTTTCAGAAGTGCAGCTCTTGTACTGCCGGAGATATGTCGATACAAACTGAATACGCAAAACATCAACAAAATTTAGCGCGTTTTAAAGTTAATATCGCTTTTGTTTCCACATTTATTCGAATTGTGCTACGAAACTTTGCAGACAGTCTCGTATAAGCCTTTTCTACTGGAGTACCAAGTTTCAGAAGTGCAGCTCTTGTACTGCCGGAGATATGTCGATACAAACTGAATACGCAAAAACATCAACAAAATTTAGCGCGTTTGAAAGTTGATATTGCTTTTGTTTATAACTTCCACATTTATTCGAATTGTGCAACGAAACTTTGCAGACAGTCTCGAATAGGCCTTTTCTACTTTAGTACCTAGTTTTAGAAGTGCAGCTCTTGTACTGCCGGAGATATGTCGATACAAACTGAATACGAAAAACATCAACAAAATTTAGCGCGTTTTAAAGTTGATATCGCTTTGGTTTATAACTTCCACATTTATTCGAATTGTGCAATGAGACTTTGCAGACAATCACGGAGACACATGTTCTACGGAAGTACCAAGTTTCAGAATATCAGCTCTTGTACTGCCGGAGATATGTCGATACAAACTGAATACGCAAAACATCAACAAAATTTAGCGCGTTTTAAAGTTGATATCGCTTTTGTTTATAACTTCCACATTTATTCGAATTGTGCAACGAAACTTTTGCAGACAGTCTCGAATAGGCCCTTGCTACGGAAGTACCAAGTTTCAGAAGTGCAGCTTTTGTACTGCCGGAGATATGTCGATACAAACTGAATACGCAAAACATCAACAAAATTGACCGCGTTTTAAAGTTGATATCGCTTTTGTTTATATAACTTCCACATTTATTCGAATTGTGCAACGAAACTTTGCAGACAGTCTGGAATAGGCCTTTTCTACGGAAGTACCAAGTTTCAGAAGTGCAGCTCTTGTACTGCCGGAGATATGTCGATACAAACTGAATACGCAAAACATCAACGAAATTTAGCGCGTTTTAAAGTTGATATCGCTTTTGTTTATAACTTCCACATTTATTCGAATTGTGCAACGAAACTTTGCAGACAGTCGCGGAGACACATTTTCCACTTAAGTATTAAGTTTCAGAAGAGCAGCTATTGTACTGCCGGAGATATGTCGATACAAACTGAATACGCAAAACATCAACAAAATTTAGCGCGTTTTAAAGTTGATATTGCTTTTGTTTATAACTTCCACATTTATTCGAATTGTGCAACGAAACTTTGCAGACAGTCGCGGAGACACATGTTCTACGGAAGTACCAAGTTTCAGAAGTGCAGCTCTTGTACTGCCGGAGATATGTTGATACAAACTGAATACGCAAAACATCAACAAAATTTAGTGCGTTTTAAAGTTGATATCGGTTTTGCTTATAACTTCCACATTTATTCGAATTGTGCAACGAAACTTTGCAGACAGTCTCGAATAGGCCTTTTCTACGAAAGTACCAAGTTTCAGAAGTGCAGCTCTTGTACTACCGGAGATACGTCGATACAAACTGAATACGCAAAACATCAACAAAATTTAGCGCATTTTAAAGTTGATATCGCTTTTGTTTCCACATTTATTCGAATTGTGCTACGAAACTTTGCAGACAGTCTCGAATAGGCCATTTCTACTGGAGTACCAAGTTTCTGAAGTGCAGCTCTCGTACTGCCGGAGATATGTCGATACAAACTGAATACGCAAAACATCAACAAAATTTAGCGCGTTTTAAAGTTGATATCGCTTTTGTTTATAACTTCCACATTTATTCGAATTGTGCTACGAAACTTTGCAGACAGTCTGGAATAGACCTTTTCTACGGAAGTACCAAGTTTCAGAAGTGCAGCTCTTGTACTGCCGGAGATATGTCGATACAAACTGAATACGCAAAGCATCAACAAAATTTAGCGCGTTTTAAAGTTGATATCGCTTTTGTTTATAACTTCCACATTTATTCGAATTGTGCAACGAAACTTTGCAGACAGTCGCGGAGACACATGTTCTACGGAAGTATAAAGTTTCAGAATATCAGCTCTTGTACTGCCGGAGATATGTCGATACAAACTGAATACGCAAAACATCAACAAAATTGACCGCGTTTTAAAGTTAATATCGCTTTTGTTTCCACATTTATTCGCATTGTGCTACGAAACTTTGCAGACAGTCTCGAATAGGCCTTTTCTACTGGAGTACCAAGTTTCAGAAGTGCAGCTCTCGTACTGCCGGAGATATGTCGATACAAACTGAATACGCAAAACATCAACAAAATTTAGCGCGTTTTAAAGTTGATATCGCTTTTGTTTATAACTTCCACATTTATTCGAATTGTGCTACGAAACTTTGCAGACAGTCTGGAATAGACCTTTTCTACTGAAGTACCAAGTTTCTGAAGTGCAGCTCTCGTACTGCCGGAGATATGTCGATACAAACTGAATACGCAAAACATCAACAAAATTTAGCGCGTTTTAAAGTTGATATCGCTTTTCTTTATAACTTCCACATTTATTCGAATTGTGCAACGAAACTTTGCAGACAGTCTGGAATAGGCCTTTTCTACGGAAGTACCAAGTTTCAGAAGTGCAGCTCTTGTACTGCCGGAGATATGTCGATACAAACTGAATACGCAAAACATCAACAAAATTTAGCGCGTTTTAAAGTTGATATCGCTTTTGTTTATAACTTCCACATTTATTCGAATTGTGCAACGAAACTTTTGCAGACAGTCTCGAATAGGCCCTTGCTACGGAAGTACCAAGTTTCAGAAGTGCAGCTCTTGTACTGCCGGAGATATGTCGATACAAACTGAATACGCAAAACATAAACAAAATTTAGCGCGTTTTAAAGTTGATATCGCTTTTGTGTATAACTTCCACATTTATTCGAATTGTGCAACGAAACTTTGCTAACAGTCGCGGAGACACATTTTCTACTGAAGTACCAAGTTTCTGAAGTGCAGCTCTCGTACTGCCGGAGATATGTCGATACAAACTGAATACGCAAAACATCAACAAAATTTAGCGCGTTTTAAAGTTGATATCGCTTTTGTTTATAACTTCCACATTTATTCGAATTGTGCAACGAAACTTTGCAGACAGTCTGGAATAGGCCTTTTCTACGGAAGTACCAAGTTTCAGAAGTGCAGCTCTTGTACTGCCGGAGATGTGTCGATACAAACTGAATACGCAAAGCATCAACAAAATTTAGCGCGTTTTAAAGTTTAGATCGCTTTTGTTTATAACTTCCACATTTATTCGAATTGTGCAACGAAACTTTGCAGACAGTCGCGGAGACACATGTTCTACGGAAGTAACAAGTTTCAGAATATCAGCTCTTGTACTGCCGGAGATATGTCGATACAAACTGAATACGCAAAACATCAACAAAATTTAGCGCGTTTTAAAGTTGATATTGCTTTTGTTTATAACTTCCACATTTATTCGAATTGTGCTACGAAACTTTGCAGACAGTCTCGAATAGGCCTTTTCTACTGAAGTACCAAGTTTCTGAAGTGCAGCTCTCGTACTGCCGGAGATATGTCGATACAAACTGAATACGAAAACATCAACAAAATTTAGCGCGTTTTAAAGTTGATATCGCTTTTGTTTATAACTTCCACATTTATTGGAATTGTGCAACGAAACTTTGCAGACAGTCTCGAATAGGCCTTTTCTACTGAAGTACCAAGTTTCAGAAGTGCAGCTTGTGGTGTAAATGAGGAAAAAGAAGAGAAAACAAGAACGACCGACCGCGTTTTTGCGTGGCTTACCTCGTGTGAAGAAGAAGGAAACAAGAATGGCCGACTTGTTTCTTTAAATGCCTACAGGGTGACTACGAGGTATGCAAATGAGATGCTCCTGATTGGAAATGGAAGAGATAAAAGAGGAGTGATTGGGGGAGGAGGCAAAGGGAAGTTAGATTGCGAACAGAGAAGTTTGATCATAGGAGAAAAGTCGGATCCGTAGAGAGTGAAGAAAAACGTTGCAGAAATTCGTTTCGGAGTGGATAGAAAGCGGAAGTACGGCCAGCAGTGTCGCGTATATCACAAGCTATTTCGGCGAATCGAGCAAATTACCATGGCTGAGTGGAGACTGAGCACTCACATGCTGAGACCCTTTACTGGGGAGGATGACCTGATTAAGTGGCTGGAGAAATTAAAGATGGTGGCGAAGCTGCAAAAGATAGAAGATGTGGTCACCCTGCTGCCGCTATACTTAGAGGGGGAAGCCCTCACGATTTACCAGCAGATGCGAGATGAAGACAAGGAAGACCTTGCCTCAGTGGAGCAAAGGCTGAAATTGGCCTTCGCTGAGGGCCCATTCGAAGCACTTGGTAAGCTTTCCAGTTTGAGGTGGACCGGCGAGTCGGTTGACGTCTTTGCGGCAGAGATCAGGAGACTGGCAGGGTTGGCTGGTTACGTGGGGAGGAGCCTGGAGATGACGGTAAAGCTGTACCTAGTTAACGGCTTCCCAGAGGAAATCTCTACGAACATGCAGAGAATCAGTGGGATCCATACTATGGGAGTGGACGATCTCTTGGTTCACGCCAGAGTCCTAGTGAAAAATGTTAAAAGCCCAATCGTGGCTGCAGCTGTGGGTGGAAATATGTGCATGAGGCCTCACTTGAATGAGAGGCAGCCGGCGAGGCGACAGGAGGGGAGACCTGCAATCAAGTTCTTCCGGTGCCAGGGCCCTCATCTGATCAAGGACTGCAAAGAGCCGAGACCAGGGAAACGAGTGAAGGGGAGCTATTGCGCCAGTGGTTACCCCTTCTGTGCGGAGATGGCGCATGATGGAACGTTGCCTCGGTTACCGGTAGTAGTCAATGGGAAGAAAGCCATAGCCCTTGTCGACACAGGCTGTACTACAACGTTGTTAGCGAGGAATGTCGCTAGGTCATGGAGCGGAACCAGGACTATTAGGACCGTGGATGGCAGGGATGTGAAGTGCCTAGGTGAGACGACAGCGGAAGTAATGGTGCAAGGGGTGTCCATTGGACTGCGAGCCTTAGTGTTGAATCATCTGGTCGGTGGTGTTGACGTGATTATAGGTATGAGTGCAATTAACCGACTGGGGGCGCCACGTTACGAGGGAGCCAAGTGACGTTCGGACGTCTCGGCGCAGTGGGGATGGCAGGAGTGGAAGGTGATAGAACCATCAGAATACCAAAACCGGAGGTTTGCTGCATTGAGGACAAAGATTTCCTGGCAAAGTTTGATGGCGTGAGGTGGACGGTGGAATGGAAATGGATCTCCGGACCCCCGGAACTACAGAATAAAGTGGGCTGCTACGAAAACACCCTGCGAGGAGAAATAAGAAAAGGATTTGAGGAAGAAGTGGAGAGGTGGATAAAAGAAGGAATTCTGAAACCGTGGACAGGGGAAGAAAAAGGAGTGTTGCCACGACTGGCGGTTGTTCAGCCTACGAAAAACAAGATTAGGCCCGTACTGGACTTCAGAGAATTGAACAGACACGTAGCCTGCCACACTGGAACGGGGATCGACGTATGTGAGGAGGTCATGAGGAAATGGAGAAGAATGGGACGGGCCACAAAAATTGTCGATCTGAAATCGGCATATCTGCAGATCCATGTAGATGAAAAACTCTGGCAGTACCAGCTGGTCCGGTACAAGGGGCGAGTGTATTGTCTGACGAGGTTAGGCTTTGGGCTGAGTTCAGCCCCCAAAATTATGACTGCCGTGCTGAAGACAGTGCTGAGCAAAGACCGTTCAGTGGAGGAGGCCACTAGTTCGTACATTGACGACATTCTGGTGGAGGAGGCAGAGGTGACAGCGGAGAAAGTAAGAAGCCATGTCGAGAAGTATGGGTTAACTGCAAAACCGGCGGAGGCCCTGGATGGAGGACGGGTGCTGGGGTTGAAACTAGGGCGAGATGGAAAAGAAAGCCTTGTCTTCGAACGAGGGAGTGTAATACCCGAAGTCGGATCTGAGCTGACGAAGCGAGAACTCTTCTCAGTCTGCGGGAGGCTGGTCGGGCACTATCCTATCGCTGGCTGGCTCAGGATAGCATGTAGTTTTATTAAACGACTAGCAGGCACTGCTGGCTGGGAGGGCCGTGTAACGAAGGAGGTTATGAACATGCTGCAAGAAATCATTGCGAGGGTGAGGAATGAGGACCCAGTGAAAGGGGACTGGTATGTCAGCAGCGGAGATGCGGGTGTGATTTGGTGCGATGCCAGTAACCTGGCGTTGGGCGTCGTACTAGAGATGGGAGGCGTAACTGTGGAGGATGCGGCATGGCTAAGAAAAACCAACGACTTCTCCCATATCAATGTAGCAGAACTAGATGCCGTTATGAAAGGACTCAATCTGGCCCTGAAGTGGGGATTGAAAATAATTGAAATTAAAACCGATTCGGCAACGGCAGCATCGTGGATTCGGTCGGCAGTAACTGGCGATAATGGAGTTAAGACCAAAGGTGCTGCGGAAATGCTGATCAAGCGCAGACTCGGAGCGCTCGCCGATCTAATAGCGGAGTTCCAGTTAAGAGTATCTGTCGTGTTGGTCCCATCAGAAAAAAACAAGGCGGATTCGATGACACGCGTGAAGAAGGCCTGGCTGCAGGAGGGAAAGGAGGTCTCCTCGGTATGCTATGCAGGGGAAGAAGTCAAGGAGTCACACGAAATGCACCACTTTGGTCGGGAACGAACGTTATTCCTAGCCAGAGAGGTTTACCCGGAGACCACCGAGGAGGAGGTTAGGGAAGTGGTGGAGAACTGTCGAGAGTGCCAATCGATTGACCCTAGACCGTCCAGACACGAAACAGGACAGTTGCACGTTGCGGAGGACTGGAAGCGATTGGCTATTGATGTGACGCACTATCGCCACAAATTGTATCTCTCGATGGTCGACTGTGGACCGGGAAGGTTTGCCATCTGGAGAGAAATCAGGGCAGAAGCGGCATGGGCGATCGGAGGGGTCATCGAGGAGATATTTTTGGAGAGAGGGCCGGTTGAGGAACTCTTGATGGACAATGGGCCCGCTTTCCGATCTGAAGCCTTTAAAGGGGTATGCGATAAGTGGGGAGTAAGGCAATTTTTTAGAGCAGCGTATCGGCCGAGTGGCAACGGAATAGTGGAGAGGAATCATCGCACCATTAAAGCCGCTGCGGAAAAAAGCAACGTATCACCCATAGAGGCGGTGTTTTGGTACAACATCTCGCCAAAAACCAAACAAGACGAGACAACTGTCCCTCATAGGGCCGTTTTCACATATAAGTGGCGGCACCCGTGCAACAAAACAGCAGGAATCGAGAGTGAGGAAGCCACTATCAAAGTAGGTGAAGAGGTATGGGTGAAACCCCCTAATGCACAGTGTACCACTCGTTGGAAAAAAGGGGTCGTAACGGGATTGCGGTCGAAGTACAATGTGATGGTGAACGGCGTTCCCCGGCATATCCTAGACCTGCGTCACATGACACTGCCGGTACGCAGTGAGGGCAGTAAAGAAGAGGAAATCGAGGGCCACCGAGAAGCAAATGATGCGACTCTACCTGACTTAGACCCACGTTGTAGTGAACCTGAAAATGTTAACCCCCAAGAAGTTGTTCCCCAGAGGCCTCGACGTGAGAGGAGGCGGCCTGCTTGGATGGAGGATTACGAAGTATCCTATTGATCTCGAAGATCAAGGGGGGCGTGTGGTGTAAATGAGGAAAAAGAAGAGAAAACAAGAACGACCGACCGCGTTTTTGCGTGGCTTACCTCGTGTGAAGAAGAAGGAAACAAGAATGGCCGACTTGTTTCTTTAAATGCCTACAGGGTGACTACGAGGTATGCAAATGAGATGCTCCTGATTGGAAATGGAAGAGATAAAAGAGGAGTGATTGGGGGAGGAGGCAGAGGGAAGTTAGATTGCGAACAGAGAAGTTTGATCATAGGAGAAAAGTCGGATCCGTAGAGAGTGAAGAGAAACGTTGCAGAAATTCGTTTCGGAGTGGAATTAAAGCAGAAGTACGTCCAGCAGTGTCGCGTATATCACACAGCTTCTGTACTGCCGGAGATATGTCGATACAAACTGAATACGCAAAACATCGACAAAATTTAGCGCGTTTTAAAGTTGATATCGCTTTTGTTGATAACTTCCACATTCATCCGAATTGTGCTACGAAACTTTGCAGACAGTCTGCAATAAGCCTTATCTACGGAAGTACCAAGTTTCAGAAGTGCAGCTCTTGTACTGCCGGGGATATGTCGATACAAACTGAATACGCAAAACATCAACAAAATTTAGCGCGTTTTAAAGTTGATCCCGCTTTTGTTTATAACTTCCACATTTATTCGAATTGTGCAACGAAACTTTGCAGACAGTCTCGAATAGGCCTTTTCTACTGAAGTACCAAGTTTCAGAAGTGCAGCTCTTGTACTGCCGGAGATATGTCGATACAAACTGAATACGCAAAACATCAACAAAATTTAGCGCGTTTTAAAGTTGATATCGCTTTTGTTTATAACTTTCACATTTATTCGAATTGTGCTACGAAACTTTGCAGACAGTCTCGAATAGGCCTTTTCTACTGAAGTACCTAGTTTCAGAAGTGCAGCTCTTGTACTGCCGGAGATATGTCGATACAAACTGAATACGCACAACATCAACAAAATTTAGCGCGTTTTAAAGTTGATATCGCTTTTGTTTATAACTTCCACATTTATTCGAATTGTGCAACGAAACTTTGCAGACAGTCGCGGAGACACATGTTCTACGGAAGTACCAAGTTTCAGAAGTGCAGCTCTTGTACTGCCGGAGATATGTCGATATAAACTGAATACGCAAAACATCAACAAAATTTAGCGCGTTTTAAAGTTGATATCGCTTTTGTTTATAACTTCCACATTTATTCGGATTGTGCAACGAAACTTTGCAGACAGTCTCAAATAGGCCTTTTCTACTGAAGTACCAAGTTTCATAAGTGCAGCTCTTGTACTGCCGGAGATATGTCGATACAAACTGAATACGCAAAACATCAACGAAATTTAGCGCGTTTTAAAGTTGATATCGCTTTTGTTTATAACTTCCACATTTATTCGAATTGTGCAACGAAACTTTGCAGACAGTCGCGGAGACACATTTTCCACTGAAGTACTAAGTTTCAGAAGAGCAGCTATTGTACTGCCGGAGATATGTCGATACAAACTGAATACGCAAAACATCAACAAAATTTAGCGCGTTTTAAAGTTGATATTGCTTTTGTTTATAACTTCCACATTTATTCGAATTGTGCAACGACACTTTGCAGACAGTCGCGGAGACACATGTTCTACGGAAGTACCAAGTTTCAGAAGTGCAGCTCTTGTACTGCCGGAGATATGTCGATACAAACTGAATACGCAAAACATCAACAAAATTTAGCGCGTTTTAAAGTTGATATCGCTTTTGTTTATAACTTCCACATTTATTCGAATTGTGCAACGAAACTTTGCAGACAGTCTCGAATAGGCCTTTTCTACGAAAGTACCAAGTTTCAGAAGTGCAGCTCTTGTACTGCCGGAGATACGTCGATACAAACTGAATACGCAAAACATCAACAAAATTTAGCGCGTTTTAAAGTTGATATCGCTTTTGTTTATAACTTTAACATTCATTCGAATTGTGCAACGAAACTTTGCAGACAGTCGGGGAGACACATGTTCTACTGAAGTACCAAGTTTCGGAAGTGCAGCTCTTGTACTGCCGGAGATATGTCGATACAAACTGAATACGCAAAACATCAACAAAATTTAGCGCGTTTTAAAGTTGATATCGCTTTTGTTTACAACTTCCACATTTATTTGAATTGTGCAACGAAACTTTACAGACAGTCGCGGGGCACATGTTCTACGGAAGTACCAAGTTACAGAAGTGCAGCTCTTGTACTGCCGGAGATATGTCGATACAAACTGAATACGCTAAACATCAACAAAATTTAGCGCGTTTTAAAGTTGATATCGCTTTTGTTTATAACTTCCACATTTATTCGAATTGTGCAACGAAACTTTGCAGACAGTCTCGAATAGGCCTTTTTTACTGAAGTACCAAGTTTCAGAAGTGCAGCTCTTTTACTGCCGGAGATATGTCGATACAAACTGAATACGCAAAACATCAACAAAACTTAGCGCGTTTTAAAGTTGATATCGCTTTTGTTTATAACTTCCACATTTATTCGAATTGTGCAATGAGACTTTGCAGACAATCACGCAGACACATGTCCTACGGAAGTACCAAGTTTCAGAAGTGCAGCTCTTGTACTGCCGGAGATATGTCGATACAAACTGAATACGCAAAACATCAACAAAATTTAGCGCGTTTTAAAGTTGATATCGCTTTTGTTGATAACTTCCACATTTATTCGAATTGTGCAACGAAACTTTTGCAGACAGTCTCGAATAGGCCCTTGCTACGGAAGTACCAAGTTTCAGAAGTGCAGCTCTGGGACTGCCGGAGATATGTCGATACAAACTGAATACGCAAAACATCAACAAAATTGACCGCGTTTTAAAGTTGATATCGCTTTTGTTTATATAACTTCCACATTTATTCGAATTGTGCAACGAAACTTTGCAGACAGTCTGGAATAGGCCTTTTCTACGGAAGTACCAAGTTTCAGAAGTGCAGCTCTTGTACTGCCGGAGATATGTCGATACAACCTGAATACGCAAAACATCAAGGAAATGTAGCGCGTTTTAAAGTTGATATCGCTTTTGTTTATAACTTCCACATTTATTCGAATTGTGCAACGAAACTTTGCAGACAGTCGCGGAGACACATTTTCCACTGAAGTACTAAGTTTCAGAAGAGCAGCTATTGTACTGCCGGAGATATGTCGATACAAACTGAATACGCAAAACATCAACAAAATTTAGCGCGTTTTAAAGTTGATATTGCTTTTGTTTATAACTTCCACATTTATTTGAATTGTGCAATGAAACTTTGCAGACAGTCGCGGAGACACATGTTCTACGGAAGTACCAAGTTTCAGAAGTGCAGCTCTTGTACTGCCGGAGATATGTCGATACAAACTGAATACGCAAAACATCAACAAAATTTAGCGCGTTTTAAAGTTGATATCGCTTTTGTTTATAACTTCCACATTTATTCGAATTGTGCAACGAAACTTTGCAGACAGTCTCGAATAGGCCTTTTCTACGAAAGTACCAAGTTTCAGAAGTGCAGCTCTTGTACTGCCGGAGATACGTCGATACAAACTAAATAAGCAAAACATCAACAAAATTTAGCGCGTTTTAAAGTTGATATCGCTTTTGTTTATAACTTTAACATTCATTCGAATTGTGCAACGAAACTTTGCAGACAGTCGCGGAGACACATTTTCCACTGAAGTACTAAGTTTCAGAAGAGCAGCTATTGTACTGCCGGAGATATGTCGATACAAACTGAATACGCAAAACATCAACAAAATTTAGCGCGTTTTAAAGTTGATATTGCTTTTGTTTATAACTTCCACATTTATTTGAATTGTGCAATGAAACTTTGCAGACAGTCGCGGAGACACATGTTCTACGGAAGTACCAAGTTTCAGAAGTGCAGCTCTTGTACTGCCGGAGATATGTCGATACAAACTGAATACGCAAAACATCAACAAAATTTAGCGCGTTTTAAAGTTGATATCGCTTTTGTTTATAACTTCCACATTTATTCGAATTGTGCAACGAAACTTTGCAGACAGTCTCGAATAGGCCTTTTCTACGAAAGTACGAAGTTTCAGAAGTGCAGCTCTTGTACTGCCGGAGATACGTCGATACAAACTGAATACGCAAACCATCAACAAAATTTAGCGCATTTTAAAGTTAATATCGCTTTTGTTTCCACATTTATTCGAATTGTGCTACGAAACTTTGCAGACAGTCTCGAATAGGCCTTTTCTACTGGAGTACTAAGTTTCAGAAGTGCAGCTCTTGTACTGCCGGAGATATGTCGATACAAACTGAATACGCAAAAACATCAACAAAATTTAGCGCGTTTTAAAGTTGATATCGCTTTTGTTTATAACTTCCACATTTATTCGAATTGTGCAACGAAACTTTGCAGACAGTCGCGGAGACACATGTTCTATGTAAGTACCAAGTTTCAGAAGTGCAGCCCTTGTACTGCCGAAGATATGTCGATACAAACTGAATACGCAAAACATCAACAAAATTTAGCGCGTTTTAAAGTTGATATCGCTTTTGTTTATAACTTCCACATTTATTCGAATTGTGCAACGAAACTTTGCAGACAGTCTCGAATAGGCCTTTTCTACGAAAGTACCAAGTTTCAGAAGTGCAGCTCTTGTACTGCCGGAGATACGTCGATACAAACTAAATACGCAAAACATCAACAAAATTTAGCGCGTTTTAAAGTTGATATCGCTTTTGTTTATAACTTTAACATTCATTCGAATTGTGCAACGAAACTTTGCAGACAGTCGGGGAGACACATGTTCTACTGAAGTACCAAGTTTCGGAAGTGCAGCTCTTGTACTGCCGGAGATATGTCGATACAAACTGAATACGCAAAACATCAACAAAATTTAGCGCGTTTTAAAGTTGATATTGCTTTTGTTTATAACTTCCACATTTATTCGAATTGTGCAACGACACTTTGCAGACAGTCGCGGAGACACATGTTCTACGGAAGTACCAAGTTTCAGAAGTGCAGCTCTTGTACTGCCGGAGATATGTCGATACAAACTGAATACGCAAAACATCAACAAAATTTAGCGCGTTTTAAAGTTGATATCGCTTTTGTTTATAACTTCCACATTTATTCGAATTGTGCAACGAAACTTTGCAGACAGTCTCGAATAGGCCTTTTCGACGAAAGTACCAAGTTTCAGAAGTGCAGCTCTTGTACTGCCGGAGATACGTCGATACAAACTGAATACGCAAAACATCAAAAAAATTTAGCGCGTTTTAAAGTTGATATCGCTTTTGTTTATAACTTTTACATTCATTCGAATTGTGCTACGAAACTTTGCAGACAGTCGGGGAGACACATGTTCTACTGAAGTACCAAGTTTCGGAAGTGCAGCTCTTGTACTGCCGGAGATATGTCGATACAAAGTGAATACGCAAAACATCAACAAAATTTAGCGCGTTTTAAAGTTGATATCGCTTTTGTTTACAACTTCCACATTTATTTTAATTGTGCAACGAAACTTTACAGACAGTCGCGGGGCACATGTTCTACGGAAGTACCAAGTTTTAGAAGTGCAACTCTTGTACTGCCGGAGATATGTCGATACAAACTGAATACGCAAAACATCAACAAAACTTAGCGCGTTTTAAAGTTGATATCGCTTTTGTTTATAACTTCCACATTTATTCGAATTGTGCAACGAAACTTTGCAGACAGTCTCGAATAGGCCTTTTTTACTGGAGTACCAAGTTTCAGAAGTGCAGCTCTTGTACTGCCGGAGATATGTCGATACAAACTGAATACGCAAAACATCAACAAAACTTAGCGCGTTTTAAAGTTGATATCGCTTTTGTTTATAACTTCCACATTTATTCGAATTGTGCAACGAAACTTTGCAGACAGTCGCGGAGACACATGTTCTACGGAAGTACCAAGTTTCAGAAGTGCAGCTCTTGTACTGCCGGAGATATGTCGATACAAACTGAATACGCAAAACATCAACAAAATTTAGCGCGTTTTAAAGTTGATATCGCTTTTGTTTATAACTTCCACATTTATTCGAATTGTGCAACGAAACTTTGCAGACAGTCTCGAATAAGCCTTTTCTACTTAAGTACCAAGTTGTAGAAGTGCAGCTCTTGTACTGCCGGAGATATGTGATTACAAACTGAATACGCAAAACATACACAAAATTTAGCGCGTTTTAAAGTTGATATCGCTTTTGTTTATAACTTCCACATTTATTCGAATTGTGCAATGAGACTTTGCAGACAATCACGGAGACACATGTTCTACGGAAGTACCAAGTTTCAGAAGTGCAGCTCTTGTACTGCCGGAGATATGTCGATACAAACTGAATACGCAAAACATCAACAAAATTTAGCGCGTTTTAAAGTTGATATCGCTTTTGTTGATAACTTCCACATTTATTCGAATTGTGCAACGAAACTTTTGCAGACAGTCTCGAATAGGCCCTTGCTACGGAAGTACCAAGTTTCAGAAGTGCAGCTCTTGTACTGCCGGAGATATGTCGATACAAACTGAATACGACAAAACATCAACAAAATTGACCGCGTTTTAAAGTTGATATCGCTTTTGTTTATATAACTTCCACATTTATTCGAATTGTGCAACGAAACTTTGCAGACAGTCTGGAATAGGCCTTTTCTACGGAAGTACCAAGTTTCAGAAGTGCAGCTCTTGTACTGCCGGAGATATGTCGATACAAACTGAATACGCAAAACATCAAGGAAATGTAGCGCGTTTTAAAGTTGATATCGCTTTTGTTTATAACTTTTACATTTATTCGAATTGTGCAACGAAACTTTGCAGACAGTCGCGGAGACACATTTTCCACTGAAGTACTAAGTTTCAGAAGTGCAGCTCTTGTACTGCCGGAGATATGTCGATACAAACTGAATACGCAAAACATCAACAAAATTTAGCGCGTTTTAAAGTTGATATTGCTTTTGTTTATAACTTCCACATTTATTTGAATTGTGCAACGAAACTTTGCAGACAGTCGCGGAGACACATGTTCTACGGAAGTACCAAGTTTCAGAAGAGCAGCTATTGTACTGCCGGAGATATGTCGAGACAAACTGAATACGCAAAACATCAACAAAATTTAGCGCGTTTTAAAGTTGATATCGCTTTTGTTTATAACTTCCACATTTATTCGAATTGTGCAACAAAACTTTGCAGACAGTCTCGAATAGGCCTTTTCTACGAAAGTACGAAGTTTCAGAAGTGCAGCTCTTGTACTGCCGGAGATACGTCGATACAAACTGAATACGCAAAACATCAACAAAATTTAGCGCATTTTAAAGTTAATATCGCTTTAGTTTCCACATTTATTCGAATTGTGCTACGAAACTTTGCAGACAGTCTCGAATAGGCCTTTTCTACTGGAGTACCAAGTTTCAGAAGTGCAGCTCTTGTACTGCCGGAGATATGTCGATACAAACTGAATACGCAAAAACATCAACAAAATTTAGCGCGTTTTAAAGTTGATATCGCTTTTGTTTATAACTTCCACATTTATTCGAATTGTGCAACGAAACTTTGCAGACAGTCGCGGAGAACCATGTTCTACGGAAGTACCAAGTTTCAGAAGTGCAGACCTTGTACTGCCGGAGATATGTCGATACAAATTGAATACGCAAAGCATCAACAAAATTTAGCGCGTTTTAAAGTTGATATCGCTTTTGTTTATAACTTCCACATTTATTCGAATTGTGCAACGAAACTTTGCAGACAGTCTCGAATACGCCTGTTCTACTGAAGTAGCAAGTTCCTGAAGTGCAGCTCTCGTACTGCCGGAGATATGTCGATACAAACTGAATACGCAAAACATCAACAAAATTTAGCGCGTTTTAAAGTTAATATCGCTTTTGTTTCCACATTTATTCGAATTGTGCTACGAAACTTTGCAGACAGTCTCGAATAGGCCTTTTCTACGGGAGTACCATATTTCAGAAGTGCAGCTCTTGTACTGCCGGAGATATGTCGATACAAACTGAATACGCAAAACATCAACAAAATTTAGCGCGTTTTAAAGTTGATATCGCTTTTGTGTATAACTTCCACATGTATTCGAATTGTGCAACGAAACTTTGCAGACAGTCGCGGAGAACCGGGTTCTACGGAAGTACCAAGTTTCAGAAGTGCAGCTCTTTTACTGCCGGAGATATGTCGATACAAACTGAATACGCAAAACATCAACAAAATTTAGCGCGTTTTGAAGTTGATATCGCTTTTGATTATAACTTCCACATTTATTCGAATTGTGCTACGAAACTTTGCAGACAGTCTCGAATAGGCCTTTTCTACTGAAGTACCAAGTTTCTGAAGTGCAGCTCTCGTACTGCCGGAGATATGTCGATACAAACTGAATACGCACAACATCAACAAAATTTAGCGCGTTTTAAAGTTGATATCGCTTTTGTTTATAACTTCCACATTTATTCGAATTGTGCAACGAAACTTTGCAGACAGTCTGGAATAGGCCTTTTCTACGGAAGTACCAAGTTTCAGAAGTGCAGCTCTTGTACTGCCGGAGATATGTCGATACAAACTGAATACGCAAAGCATCAACAAAATTTAGCGCGTTTGTAAGTTGAGATCGCTTTTGTTTATAACTTCCACATTTATTCGAATTGTGCAACGAAATTTTGCAGACAGTCGCGGAGACACATGTTCCACGGAAGTACCAAGTTTCAGAAGTGCAGCTCTTGTACTGCCGGAGATATGTCGATACAAACTGAATACGCAAAACATCAACAAAATTTAGCGCGTTTTAAAGTTGATATTGCTTTTGTTTATAACTTCCACATTTATTCGAATTGTGCAGCGAAACTTTGCAGACAGTCTCGAATAGGCCTTTTCTACTGAAGTACCAAGTTTCTGAAGTGCAGCTCTCGTACTGCCGGAGATATGTCGATACAAACTGAATACGAAAACATCAACAAAATTTAGCGCGTTTTAAAGTTGATATCGCTTTTGTTTATAACTTCCACATTTATTCGAATTGTGCAACGAAACTTTGCAGACAGTCTCGAATAGGCCTTTTCTACTGAAGTACTAAGTTTCAGAAGTGCAGCTCCTGTACTGCCGGAGATATGTCGATACAAACTGAATACGCAAAACATCAACAAAATTTAGCGCGTTTTAAAGTTGATATCGCTTTTGTTGATAACTTCCACATTAATCCGAATTGTGCTACGAAACTTTGCAGACAGTCTGGAATAAGCCTTTTTTACGGAAGTACCAAGTTTCAGAAGTGCAGCTCTTGTACTGCCGGAGATACGTCGATACAAACTGAATACGCAAAACATCAACAAAATTTAGCCCGTTTTAAAGTTGATATCGCTTTTGTTTATAACTTTCACATTTATTCGAATTGTGCTACGAAACTTTGCAGACAGTCTCGAATAGGCCTTTCCTACTGAAGTACCTAGTTTCAGAAGTGCAGCTCTTGTACTGCCGGAGATATGTTTATACAAACTGAATAGGCACAACATCAACAAAATTTAGCGCGTTTTAAAGTTGATATCGCTTTTGTTTATAACTTCCACATTTATTCGAATTGTGCAACGAAACTTTGCAGACAGTCGCGGAGACACATGTTCTACGGAAGTACCAAGTTTCAGAAGTGCAGCTCTTGTACTGCCGGAGATATGTCGATATAAACTGAATACGCAAAACATCAACAAAATTTAGCGCGTTTTAAAGTTGATATCGCTTTTGTTTATAACTTCCACATTTATCTGAATTGTGCAACGAAACTTTGCAGACAGTCTCAAATAGGCCTTTTCTACGGAAGTACAAAGTTTCAGAAGTGCAGCTCTTGTACTGCCGGAGATATGTCGATACAAACTGAATACGCAAAACATCAACGAAATTTAGCGCGTTTTAAAGTTGATATCGCTTTTGTTTATAACTTCCACATTTATTCGAATTGTGCAACGAAACTTTGCAGACAGTCGCGGAGATACATTTTCAACTGAAGTACAAAGTTTCAGAAGAGCAGCTATTGTACTGCCGGAGATATGTCGATACAAACTTAATACGCAAAACATCAACAAAATTTAGCGCGTTTTAAAGTTGATATTGCTTTTGTTTATAACTTCCACATTTATTCGAATTGTGCAACGAAACTTTGCAGACAGTCGCGAAGACACATGTTCTACGGAAGTACCAAGTTTCAGAAGTGCAGCTCTTGTACTGCCGGAGATATGTCGATACAAACTGAATACGCAAAACATCAACAAAATTTAGCGCGTTTTAAAGTTGATATCGCTTTTGTTTATAACATCATCATTTATTCGAATTGTGCTACGAAATTTTAGAGACAGTCTCGAATAGGCCTTTTCTACTTAAGTACCAAGTTTCAGAAGTGCAGCTCTTGTACTGCCGGAGATATGTCGATACAAACTGAATACGCAAAACATCAACAAAATTTAGCGCGTTTTAAAGTTGATACCGCTTTTGTTTATAACTTCCACATTCATCCGAATTGTGCGACGAAACTTTGCAGACAGTTTCAAATAGGCCTTTTCTACTGAAGTACCAAGTTTCAGAAGTGCAGCTCCTGTACTGCCGGAGATACGTCGATACAAACTGAATACGCAAAACATCAACAAAATTTAGCGCATTTTAAAGTTAATATCGCTTTTGTTTCCACATTTATTCGAATTGTGCTACGAAACTTTGCAGACAGTCTCGAATAAACCTTTTCTACTGAAGTACCAAGTTTCAGAAGTGCAGCTCTTGTACTGCCGGAGATATGTCGATACAAACTGAATACGCAAAAACATCAACAAAATTTAGCGCGTTTTAAAGTTGATATCGCTTTTGTTTATAACTTCCACATTTATTCGAATTGTGCAACGAAACTTTGCAGACAGTCGCGGAGAACCATGTTCTACGGAAGTACCAAGTTTCAGAAGTGCAGCTCTTGTACTGCCGGAGATATGTCGATATAAACTGAATACGCAAAACATCAACAAAATTTAGCGCGTTTTAAAGTTGATATCGCTTTTGTTTATAACTTCCACATTTATTCGAATTGTGCAACGAAACTTTGCAGACAGTCTCGAATAGGCCTTTTCTACTGAAGTAACGAGTTTCAGAAGTGCAGCTCTTGTACTGCCGGAGATATGTCGATACAAACTGAATACGCACAACATCAACAAAATTTAGCGCGTTTTAAAGTTGATATCGCTTTTGTTTATAACTTCCACATTTATTCGAATTGTGCAACGAAACTTTGCAGACAGTTGCGGAGACACAGGTTCTACTGAAGTCCCAAGTTTCAGAAGTGCAGCTCTTGTACTGCTGGAGATATGTCGATACAAACTGAATACGCAAAACATCAACAAAATTTAGCGCGTTTTAAAGTTGATACCGCTTTTGTTTATAACTTCCACATTTATTCGAATTGTGCGACGAAACTTTGCAGACAGTTTGAAACAGGCCTTTTCTACTGAAGTACCAAGTTTCAGAAGTGCAGCTCTTGTACTGCCGGAGATATGTCGATACAAACTGAATACGCAAAACATCAACAAAATTTAGCGCGTTTTAAAGTTGATATCGCTTTTGTTTATAACTTTCACATTTATTCGAAATGTGCTACGAAACTTTGCAGACAGTCTGGAATAGGCCTTTTCTACGGAAGTACCGAGTTTCAGAAGTGCAGCTCTTGTACTGCCGGAGATATGTCGATACAAACTGAATACGCAAAACATCAACAAAATTTAGCGCGTTTTAAAGTTGATATTGCTTTTGTTTATAACTTCCACATTTATTCGAATTGTGCAACGAAACTTTGCAGACAATCGCGGAGACACATGTTCCACGGAAGTACCAAGTTTCAGAAGTGCAGCTCTTGTACTGCCGGAGATATGTCGATACAAACTGAATACGCAAAACATCAACAAAATTTAGCGCGTTTTAAAGTTGATCTCGCTTTTGTTTATAACTTCCACATTTATTCGAATTGTGCAACGAAACTTTGCAGACAGTCTCGAATAGGCCTTTTCTACTGAAGTACCAAGTTTTAGAAGTGCAGCTTTTGTACTGCTGGAGATATGTCGATACAAACTGAATACGCAAAACATCAACAAAATTTAGCGCGTTTGAAAGTTGATATCGCTTTTGTTTAAAACTTCCACATTTATTCGAATTGTGCAACGAAACTTTGCAGACAGTCTCGAATAGGCCTTTTCTACGGAAGTACACAGTTTCAGAAGTGCAGCTCTTGTACTGCCGGAGATATGTCGATACAAACTGAATACGCAAAACATCAACAAAATTTAGCGCGTTTGAAAGTTGATATTGCTTTTGTTTATAACCTCCACAATTATTCGAATTGTGCAACGAAACTTTGCAGAAAGTCGCGGAGACACATGTTCTACGGAAGTACCAAGTTTCAGAAGTGCAGCTCTTGTACTGCCGGAGATATGTCGATACAAACTGAATACGCAAAACATCAACAAAATTTAGCGCGTTTAAAAGTTGATATCGCTTTTGTTTTATAACTTCCCCATTTATTCAAATTGTGCAACGAAACTTTGCAGACAGTCTCAAATAGGCCTTTTCTACTGAAGTACCAAGTTTCAGAAGTGCAGCTCTTGTACTGCCGGAGATATGTCGATACAAACTGAATACGCAAAACATCAACAAAATTTAGCGCGTTTTAAAGTTGATATTGCTTTTGTTTATAACTTCCACATTTATTCGAATTGTGCTACGAAACATTGAAGACAGTCGCGGAGACACAGGTTCTACTGAAGTCCCAAGTTTCAGAAGTGCAGCTCTTGTACTGCTGGAGATATGTCGATACAAACTGAATACGCAAAACATCAACAAAATTTAGCGCGTTTTAAAGTTGATACCGCTTTTGTTTATAACTTCCACATTTATTCGAATTGTGCGACGAAACTTTGCAGACAGTTTGAAACAGGCCTTTTCTACTGAAGTACCAAGTTTCAGAAGTGCAGCTCTTGTACTGCCGGAGATATGTCGATACAAACTGAATACGCAAAACATCAACAAAATTTAGCGCGTTTTAAAGTTGATATCGCTTTTGTTTATAACTTTCACATTTATTCGAAATGTGCTACGAAACTTTGCAGACAGTCTGGAATAGGCCTTTTCTACGGAAGTACCGAGTTTCAGAAGTGCAGCTCTTGTACTGCCGGAGATATGTCGATACAAACTGAATACGCAAAACATCAACAAAATTTAGCGCGTTTTAAAGTTGATATTGCTTTTGTTTATAACTTCCACATTTATTCGAATTGTGCAACGAAACTTTGCAGACAATCGCGGAGACACATGTTCCACGGAAGTACCAAGTTTCAGAAGTGCAGCTCTTGTACTGCCGGAGATATGTCGATACAAACTGAATACGCAAAACATCAACAAAATTTAGCGCGTTTTAAAGTTGATCTCGCTTTTGTTTATAACTTCCACATTTATTCGAATTGTGCAACGAAACTTTGCAGACAGTCTCGAATAGGCCTTTTCTACTGAAGTACCAAGTTTTAGAAGTGCAGCTTTTGTACTGCTGGAGATATGTCGATACAAACTGAATACGCAAAACATCAACAAAATTTAGCGCGTTTGAAAGTTGATATCGCTTTTGTTTAAAACTTCCACATTTATTCGAATTGTGCAACGAAACTTTGCAGACAGTCTCGAATAGGCCTTTTCTACGGAAGTACACAGTTTCAGAAGTGCAGCTCTTGTACTGCCGGAGATATGTCGATACAAACTGAATACGCAAAACATCAACAAAATTTAGCGCGTTTGAAAGTTGATATTGCTTTTGTTTATAACCTCCACAATTATTCGAATTGTGCAACGAAACTTTGCAGAAAGTCGCGGAGACACATGTTCTACGGAAGTACCAAGTTTCAGAAGTGCAGCTCTTGTACTGCCGGAGATATGTCGATACAAACTGAATACGCAAAACATCAACAAAATTTAGCGCGTTTAAAAGTTGATATCGCTTTTGTTTTATAACTTCCCCATTTATTCAAATTGTGCAACGAAACTTTGCAGACAGTCTCAAATAGGCCTTTTCTACTGAAGTACCAAGTTTCAGAAGTGCAGCTCTTGTACTGCCGGAGATATGTCGATACAAACTGAATACGCAAAACATCAACAAAATTTAGCGCGTTTTAAAGTTGATATTGCTTTTGTTTATAACTTCCACATTTATTCGAATTGTGCTACGAAACATTGAAGACAGTCGCGGAGACACATGTTCTACGGAAGTACCAAGTTTCAGAAGTGCAGCTTATTTACTACCGGAGAGATGTCGATACAAACTGAATACGCAAAACATCAACAAAATTTAGCGCGTTTTAAAGTTGATATCGCTTTTGTTTTATAACTTCCACATTTATTCGAATTGTGCAACGAAACTTTGCAGTCAGTAACGGAGTCACATGTCCTACGGAAGTACCAAGTTTCAGAAGTGCAGCTCTTGTACTGCCGGAGATATGTCGATAAAAACCGAACACGCAAAACATCAACAAAATTTAGCGCGTTTTTAAGTTGATATTGCTTTTGTTTATAACTTCCACATTTATTCGAATTGTGCAACGAAACTTTGCAGACAGTCTCGAATAGGCCTTTTCTACTGAAGTACCAAGTTTCAGAAGTGCAGCTCTTGTACTGCCGGGGATATGTCGATACAAACTGAATACGTCCAACATCAACAAAATTTAGCGCGTTTTAAAGTTGATATCGCTTTTGTTTATAACTTTCACATTTATTCGAATTGTGCTACGAAACTTTGCAGACAGTCTCGAATAGGCCTTTTCTACTGAAGTACCAAGTTTCAGAAGTGCAGCTCTTGTACTGCCGGAGATATTTCGATACAAACGGAATACGCAAAACATCAACAAAATTTAGCGCGTTTTAAAGTTGATATCGCTTTTGTTTATAACTTCCACATTTATTCGAATTGTGCTACGAAACTTTGCAGACAGTCCCGAATAGGCCTTTTCTACTGAAGTATCAAGTTTCAGAAGTGCAGCTCTTGTAGGGCCGGAGATATGTCGATACGAACGGAATACGCAAAACATCAACAAAATTTAGCGCGTTTTAAAGTTGATATGTCTTTTGTTTATAACTTCCACATTTATTCGAATTGTGCAACGAAACTTTGCAGACAGTCGCGGAGCACCATGTTCTACGGAAGTACCAAGTTTCAGAAGTGCAGACCTTGTACTGCCGGAGATATGTCGATACAAACTGAATACGCAAAAAATCAACAAAATTTAGCGCGTTTTAAAGTTGATATTGCTTTTGTTTATAACTTCCACATTTATTCGAATTGTGCAACGAAACTTTGCAGACAGTCGCGGAGAACCATGTTCTACGGAAGTACCAAGTTTCAGAAGTGCAGACCTGGTACTGCCGGAGATATGTCGATACAAACTGAATACGCAAAACATCAACAAAATTTAGCGCGTTTTAAAGTTGATATCGCTTTTGTTTATAACTTCCACATTTATTCGAATTGTGCAACGAAACTTTGCAGACAGTCTCGAATAGGCCTGTTCTACTGAAGTAGCAAGTTTCTGAAGTGCAGCTCTCGTACTGCCGGAGATATGTCGATACAAACTGAATAGGCAAAACATCAACAAAATTTAGCGCGTTTTAAAGTTAATATCGCTTTTGTTTCCACATTTATTCGAATTGTGCTACGAAACTTTGCAGACAGTCTCGAATAGGCCTTTTCTACTGGAGTACCAAGTTTCAGAAGTGCAGCTCTTGTACTGCCGGAGATATATCGATACAAACTGAATACGCAAAACATAAACAAAATTTAGCGCGTTTTAAAGTTGATATCGCTTTTGTTTATAACTTCTACATTTATTCGAATTGTGCGACGAAACTTTGCAGACAGTCGCGGAGTCACATGTCCTACGGAAGTACCAAGTTTCAGAAGTGCAGCTCTTTTACTGCCGGAGATATGTCGATACAAACTGAATACGCAAAACATCAACAAAATTTAGCGCGTTTTAAAGTTGATATCGCTTTTGTTTATAACTTCCACATTTATTCGAATTGTGCTACGAAACTTTGCAGACAGTCTCGAATAGGCCTTTTCTACTGAAGTAATAAGTTTCTGAAGTGCAGCTCTCGTACTGCCGGAGATATGTCGATACAAACTGAATACGCACAACATCAACAAAATTTAGCGCGTTTTAAAGTTGATATCGCTTTTGTTTATAACTTCCACATTTATTCGAATTGTGCAACGAAACTTTGCAGACAGTCTGGAATAGGCCTTTTCTACGGAAGTACCAAGTTTCAGAAGTGCAGCTCTTGTACTGCCGGAGATATGTCGATACAAACTGAATACGCAAAGCATCAACAAAATTTAGCGCGTTTTAAAGTTGAGATCGCTTTTGTTTATAACTTCCACATTTATTCGAATTGTGCAACGAAACTTTCCAGACAGTCGCGGGGACACATGTTCTACGGAAGTACGAAGTTTCAGAATATCAGCTCTTGTACTGCCGGAGATATGTCGATACAAACTGAATACGCAAAACATCAACAAAATTTAGCGCGTTTTAAAGTTGATATTGCTTTTGTTTATAACTTCCACATTTATTCGAATTGTGCAGCGAAACTTTGCAGACAGTCTCGAATAGGCCTTTTATACTGAAGTACCAAGGGTCTGAAGTGCAGCTCTTGTACTGCCGGAGATATGTCGATACAAACTGAATACGAAAACATCAACAAAATTTAGCGCGTTTTAAAGTTGATATCGCTTTTGTTTATAACTTCCACATTTATTCGAATTGTGCAACGAAACTTTGCAGACAGTCTCGAATAGGCCTTTTCTACTGAAGTACTAAGTTTCAGAAGTGCAGTTCCTGTACTGCCGGAGATATGTCGATACAAACTGAATACGCAAAACATCAACAAAATTTAGCGCGTTTTAAAGTTGATATCGCTTTTGTTGATAACTTCCACATTAATCCGAATTGTGCTACGAAACTTTGCAGACAGTCTGGAATAAGCCTTTTCTACGGAAGTACCAAGTTTCAGAAGTGCAGCTCTTGTACTGCCGGAGATACGTCGATACAAACTGAATACGCAAAACATCAACAAAATTTAGCCCGTTTTAAAGTTGATATCGCTTTTGTTTATAACTTTCACATTTATTCGAATTGTGCTACGAAACTTTGCAGAAAGTCTCGAATAGGCCTTTCCTACTGAAGTACCTAGTGTCAGAAGTGAAGCTCTTGTACTGCCGGAGATATGTCGATACAAACTGAATACGCACAACATCAACAAAATTTAGCGCGTTTTAAAGTTGATATCGCTTTTGTTTATAACTTCCACATTTATTCGAATTGTGCAACGAAACTTTGCAGACAGTCGCGGAGACACATGTTCTACGGAAGTACCAAGTTTCAGAAGTGCAGCTCTTGTACTGCCGGAGATATGTCGATATAAACTGAATACGCAAAACATCAACGAAATTTAGCGCGTTTTAAAGTTGATATCGCTTTTGTTTATAACTTCCACATTTATTCGAATTGTGCAACGAAACTTTGCAGACAGTCGCGGAGATACATTTTCAACTGAAGTACTAAGTTTCAGAAGAGCAGCTATTGTACTGCCGGAGATATGTCGATACAAACTGAATACGCAAAACATCAACAAAATTTAGCGCGTTTTAAAGTTGATATTGCTTTTGTTTATAACTTCCACATTTATTCGAATTGTGCAACGAAACTTTGCAGACAGTCGCGGAGACACATGTTCTACGGAAGTACCAAGTTTCAGAAGTGCAGCTCTTGTACTGCCGGAGATATGTCGATACAAACTGAATACGCAAAACATCAACAAAATTTAGCGCGTTTTAAAGTTGATATCGCTTTTGTTTATAACTTCCACATTTATTCGAATTGTGCAACGAAACTTTGCAGACAGTCTCGAATAGGCCTTTTATACGAAAGTACAAAGTTTCAGAAGTGCAGCTCTTGTACTGCCGGAGATACGTCGATACAAACTGAATACGCAAAACATCAACAAAATTTAGCGCATTTTAAAGTTAATATCGCTTTCGTTTCCACATTTATTCGAATTGTGCAACGAAACTTTGCAGACAGTCTCGAATAAACCTTTTCTACTGAAGTACCAAGTTTCAGAAGTGCAGCTCTTGTACTGCCGGAGATATGTCGATACAAACTGAATACGCAAAAACATCAACAAAATTTAGCGCGTTTTTAAGTTGATATCGCTTTTGTTTATAACTTCCACATTTATTCGAATTGTGCAACGAAACTTTGCAGACAGTTGCGGAGACACATGTTCTACTGACGAACCAAGTTTCAGAAGTGCAGCTCTTGTACTGCCGGAGATATGTCGATACAAACTGAATACGCAAAACATCAACAAAATTTAGCGCGTTTTAAAGTTGATATCGCTTTTGTTTATAACATCATCATTTATTCGAATTGTGCTACGAAATTTTAGAGACAGTCTCGAATAGGCCTTTTCTACTTAAGTACCAAGTTTCAGAAGTGCAGCTCTTGTACTGCCGGAGATATGTCGATACAAACTGAATACGCAAAACATCAACAAAATTTAGCGCGTTTTAAAGTTGATACCGCTTTTGTTTATAACTTCCACATTCATCCGAATTGTGCGACGAAACTTTGCAGACAGTTTCAAATAGGCCTTTTCTACTGAAGTACCAAGTTTCAGAAGTGCAGCTCTTGTACTGCCGGAGATATGTCGATACAAACTGAATAAGCAAAAACATCAACAAAATTTAGCGCGTTTTAAAGTTGATATCGCTTTTGTTTATAACTTCCACATTTATTCGAATTGTGCAACGAAACTTTGCAGACAGTTGCGGAGACACATGTTCTACTGAAGAACCAAGTTTCAGAAGTGCAGCTCTTGTACTGCCGGAGATATGTCGATACAAACTGAATACGCAAAACATCAACAAAATTTAGCGCGTTTTAAAGTTGATATCGCTTTTGTTTATAACATCATCATTTATTCGAATTGTGCTACGAAATTTTAGAGACAGTCTCGAACAGGCCTTTTCTACTTAAGTACCAAGTTTCAGAAGTGCCGTTCTTGTACTGCCGGAGATATGTCGATACAAACTGAATACGCAAAACATCAACAAAATTTAGCGCGTTTTAAAGTTGATACCGCTTTTGTTTATAACTTCCACATTCATCCGAATTGTGCGACGAAACTTTGCAGACCGTTTCAAATAGGCCTTTTCTACTGAAGTACCAAGTTTCAGAAGTGCAGCTCCTGTACTGCCGGAGATACGTCGATACAAACTGAATACGCAAAACATCAACAAAATTTAGCGCATTTTAAAGTTAATATCGCTTTTGTTTCCACATTTATTCGAATTGTGCTACGAAACTTTGCAGACAGTCTGGAATAGGCCTTTTCTACTGAAGTACCAAGTTTCAGAAGTGCAGCTCTTGTACTGCCGGAGATATGTCGATACAAACTGAATACGCAAAAACATCAACAAAATTTAGCGCGTTTTAAAGTTGATATCGCTTTTGTTTATAACTTCCACATTTATTCGAATTGTGCAACGAAACTTTGCAGACAGTCGCGGAGAACCATGTTCTACGGAAGTACCAAGTTTCAGAAGTGCAGCTCTTGTACTGCCGGAGATATGTCGATATAAACTGAATACGCAAAACATCAACAAAATTTAGCGCGTTTTAAAGTTGATATCGCTTTTGTTTATAACTTCCACATTTATTCGAATTGTGCAACGAAACTTTGCAGACAGTCTCGAATAGGCCTTTTCTACTGAAGTACCGAGTTTCAGAAGTGCAGCTCTTGTACTGCCGGAGATATGTCGATACAAACTGAATACGCACAACATCAACAAAATTTAGCGCGTTTTAAAGTTGATATCGCTTTTGTTTATAACTTCCACATTTATTCGAATTGTGCAACGAAACTTTGCAGACAGTTGCGGAGACACAGGTTCTACTGAAGTTCCAAGTTTCAGAAGTGCAGCTCTTGTACTGCCGGAGATATGTCGATACAAACTGAATACGCAAAACATCAACAAAATTTAGCGCGTTTTAAAGTTGATATCGCTTTTGTTTATAACTTCATCATTTATTCGAATTGTGCTACGAAATTTTAGAGACAGTCTCGAATAGGCCTTTTCTTCTTAAGTACCAAGTTTCAGAAGTGCAGCTCTTGTACTGCCGGAGATATGTGAATACAAACTGAATACGCAAAATATCAACAAAATTTAGCGCGTTTTAAAGTTGATACCGCTTTTGTTTATAACTTCCACATTTATTCGAATTGTGCGACGAAACTTTGCAGACAGTTTGAAACAGGCCTTTTCTATGGAAGTACCGAGTTTCAGAAGTGCAGCTCTTGTACTGCCGGAGATATGTCGATACAAACTGAATACGCAAAACATCAACAAAATTTAGCGCGTTTTAAAGTTGATATTGCTTTTGTTTATAACTTCCACATTTATTCGAATTGTGCAACGAAACTTTGCAGAAAATCGCGGAGACACATGTTCCACGGAAGTACCAAGTTTCAGAAGTGCAGCTCTTGTACTGCCGGAGATATGTCGATACAAACTGAATACGCAAAACATCAACAAAATTTAGCGCGTTTTAAAGTTGATATCGCTTTTGTTTATAACATCATCATTTATTCGAATTGTGCTACGAAATTTTAGAGACAGTCTCGAATAGGCCTTTTCTACTTAAGTACCAAGTTTCAGAAGTGCAGCTCTTGTACTGCCGGAGATATGTCGATACAAACTGAATACGCAAAACATCAACAAAATTTAGCGCGTTTTAAAGTTGATACCGCTTTTGTTTATAACTTCCACATTCATCCGAATTGTGCGACGCAACTTTGCAGACAGTTTCAAATAGGCCTTTTCTACTGAAGTACCAAGTTTCAGAAGTGCAGCTCTTGTACTGCCGGAGATATGTCGATACAAACTGAATAAGCAAAAACATCAACAAAATTTAGCGCGTTTTAAAGTTGATATCGCTTTTGTTTATAACTTCCACATTTATTCGAATTGTGCAACGAAACTTTGCAGACAGTTGCGGAGACAGATGTTCTACTGAAGAACCAAGTTTCAGAAGTGCAGCTCTTGTACTGCCGGAGATATGTCGATACAAACTGAATACGCAAAACATCAACAAAATTTAGCGCGTTTTAAAGTTGATATCGCTTTTGTTTATAACATCATCATTTATTCGAATTGTGCTACGAAATTTTAGAGACAGTCTCGAACAGGCCTTTTCTACTAAAGTACCAAGTTTCAGAAGTGCCGTTCTTGTACTGCCGGAGATATGTCGATACAAACTGAATACGCAAAACATCAACAAAATTTAGCGCGTTTTAAAGTTGATACCGCTTTTGTTTATAACTTCCACATTCATCCGAATTGTGCGACGAAACTTTGCAGACAGTTTCAAATAGGCCTTTTCTACTGAAGTACCAAGTTTCAGAAGTGCAGCTCCTGTACTGCCGGAGATACGTCGATACAAACTGAATACGCAAAACATCAACAAAATTTAGCGCATTTTAAAGTTAATATCGCTTTTGTTTCCACATTTATTCGAATTGTGCTACGAAACTTTGCAGACAGTCTGGAATAGGCCTTTTCTACTGAAGTACCAAGTTTCAGAAGTGCAGCTCTTGTACTGCCGGAGATATGTCGATACAAACTGAATACGCAAAAACATCAACAAAATTTAGCGCGTTTTAAAGTTGATATCGCTTTTGTTTATAACTTCCACATTTATTCGAATTGTGCAACGAAACTTTGCAGACAGTCGCGGAGAACCATGTTCTACGGAAGTACCAAGTTTCAGAAGTGCAGCTCTTGTACTGCCGGAGATATGTCGATATAAACTGAATACGCAAAACATCAACAAAATTTAGCGCGTTTTAAAGTTGATATCGCTTTTGTTTATAACTTCCACATTTATTCGAATTGTGCAACGAAACTTTGCAGACAGTCTCGAATAGGCCTTTTCTACTGAAGTACCGAGTTTCAGAAGTGCAGCTCTTGTACTGCCGGAGATATGTCGATACAAACTGAATACGCACAACATCAACAAAATTTAGCGCGTTTTAAAGTTGATATCGCTTTTGTTTATAACTTCCACATTTATTCGAATTGTGCAACGAAACTTTGCAGACAGTTGCGGAGACACAGGTACTACTGAAGTTCCAAGTTTCAGAAGTGCAGCTCTTGTACTGCCGGAGATATGTCGATACAAACTGAATACGCAAAACATCAACAAAATTTAGCGCGTTTTAAAGTTGATATCGCTTTTGTTTATAACTTCATCATTTATTCGAACTGTGCTACGAAATTTTAGAGACAGTCTCGAATAGGCCTTTTCTTCTTAAGTACCAAGTTTCAGAAGTGCAGCTCTTGTACTGCCGGAGATATGTGAATACAAACTGAATACGACCAACATCAACAAAATTTAGCGCGTTTTAAAGTTGATACCGCTTTTGTTTATAACTTCCACATTTATTCAAATTGTGCGACGAAACTTTGCAGACAGTTTGAAACAGGCCTTTTCTACGGAAGTACCGAGTTTCAGAAGTGCAGCTCTTGTACTGCCGGAGATATGTCGATACAAACTGAATACGCAAAACATCAACAAAATTTAGCGCGTTTTAAAGTTGATATTGCTTTTGTTTATAACTTCCACATTTATTCGAATTGTGCAACGAAACTTTGCAGACAATCGCGGAGACACATGTTCCACGGAAGTACCAAGTTTCAGAAGTGCAGCTCTTGTACTGCCGGAGATATGTCGATACAAACTGAATACGCAAAACATCAACAAAATTTAGCGCGTTTTAAAGTTGATATCGCTTTCGTTTATAACTTCCACATTTATTCGAATTGTGCTACGAAATTTTGCAGACAGTCTCGAATAGGACTTTTCTACTAAAGTACCAAGTTTCAGAAGTGCAGCTCTTGTACTGTCGGAGATATGTCGATACAAACTGAATACGCAAAACATCAACAAAATTTAGCGCGTTTTAAAGTTGATATCGGTTTTGTTTATAACTTCTACATTTATTCGAATTGTGCGACGAAACTTTGCAGACAGTCTCAAATATACCTTTTCTACTGAAGGACTAAGTTTCAGAAGTACAGCTCTAGTACTGCCGGAGATATATCGATACAAACTTAATACGCAAAACATCAACAAAATTTAGCGCGTTTTAAAGTTGATATCGCTTTTGTTTATAACTTCCACATTTATCCGAATTGTGCAACGAAACTTTGCAGACAGTTAAGAATAGGCCTTTTCTACTGAAGTACTAAGTTTCAGATATGCAGCTCTTGTACTGCCGGAGATATGTCGATACAAACTGAATACGCAAAACATCAACAAAATTTAGCGCGTTTTAAAGTTGATATCGCTTTTGTTTAAAACTTCCACATTTATTCGAATTGTGCAACGAAACTTTGCAGACAGTCTCGAATAGGCCTTTTCTACGGAAGTACCAAGTTTCAGTAGTGCAGCTCTTGTACTGCCGGAGATATGTCGATACACACTGAATACACAAAACATCAACAAAATTTAGCGCGTTTTAAAGTTGATATCGCTTTTGTTGATAACTTCCACATTTATTCGAATTGTGCAACGAAACTTTGCAGACAGTCTCGAATAGGCCTTTTCTACTGAAGTACCAAGTTTCAGAAGTGCAGCTCTTGTACTGCCGGAGATATGTCGATACAAACTGAATACGCAAAACATCAACAAAATTTAGCGCGTTTTAAAGTTGATATCGCTTTTGTTTATAACTTCCACATTTATTCGAATTGTGCTACGAAACTTTGCAGACAGTCTGGAATAGGCCTTTTCTACTGAAGTACCAAGTTTCAGCAGTGCAGCTCTTGTACTGCCGGAGATATGTCGATACAAACTGAATACGCAAAACATCAACAAAATTTAGCGCGTTTTAAAGTTGATATTGCTTTTGTTTATAACCTCCACATTTATTCGAATTGTGCAACGAAACTTTGCAGAAAGTCGCGGAGACACATGTTCTACGGAAGTACCAAGTTTCAGAAGTGCAGCTCTTGTACTGCCGGAGATATGTCGATACAAACTGAATACGCAAAACATCAACAAAATTTAGCGCGTTTAAAAGTTGATATCGCTTTTGTTTATAACTTCCCCATTTATTCAAATTGTGCAACGAAACTTTGCAGACAGTCTCAAATAGGCCTTTTCTACTGAAGTACCAAGTTTCAGAAGTGCAGCTCTTGTACTGCCGGAGATATGTCGATACAAACTGAATACGCAAAAACATCAACAAAATTGAGCGCGTTTTTAAGTTGATATCGCTTTTGTTTATAACTTCCACATTTATTCGAATTGTGCAACGAAACTTTGCAGACAGTTGCGGAGACACATGTTCTACTGACGAACCAAGTTTCAGAAGTGCAGCTCTTGTACTGCCGGAGATATGTCGATACAAACTGAATACGCAAAACATCAACAAAATTTAGCGCGTTTTAAAGTTGATATCGCTTTTGTTTATAACATCATTATTAATTCGAATTGTGCTACGAAATTTTAGAGACAGTCTCGAATAGGCCTTTTCTACTTAAGTACCAAGTTTCAGAAGTGCAGCTCTTGTACTGCCGGAGATATGTCGATACAAACTGAATACGCAAAACATCAACAAAATTTAGCGCGTTTTAAAGTTGATATCGGTTTTGTTTATAACTTCCACATTTATTCGAATTGTGCGACGAAACCTTGCAGACAGTCTCAAATATACCTTTTCTACTGAAGGACTAAGTTTCAGAAGTACAGCTCTAGTACTGCCGGAGATATATCGATACAAACTTAATACGCAAAACATCAAAAAAATTGAGCGCGTTTTAAAGTTGATATCGCTTTTGTTTATAACTTCCACATTTATCCGAATTGTGCAACGAAACTTTGCAGACAGTTAAGAATAGGCCTTTTCTACTGAAGTACTAAGTTTTAGAAGTGCAGCTCTTGTACTGCCGGAGATATGTCGATACAAACTGAATACGCAAAACATCAACAAAATTTAGCGCGTTTTAAAGTTGATCCCGCTTTTGTTTATAACTTCCACATTTATTCGAATTGTGCAACGAAACTTTGCAGACAGTCTCGAATAGGCCTTTTCTACTGAAGTACCAAGTTTTAGAAGTGCAGCTTTTGTACTGCCGGAGATATGTCGATACAAACTGAATACGCAAAACATCAACAAAATTTAGCGCGTTTGAAAGTTGATATCGCTTTTGTTTATAACTTCCACATTTATTCGAATTGTGCTACGAAACTTTGCAGACAGTCTCAAATAGGCCTTTTCTACTGAAGTACCAAGTTTCAGATATGCAGCTCTTGTACTGCCGGAGATATGTCGATACAAACTGAATACGCAAAACATCAACAAAATTTAGCGCGTTTTAAAGTTGATATCCCTTTTGTTTAAAACTTCCACATTTATTCGAATTGTGCAACGAAACTTTGCAGATAGTCTCGAATAGGCCTTTTCTACGGAAGTACACAGTTTCAGAAGTGCAGCTCTTGTACTGCCGGAGATATGTCGATACACACTGAATACACAAAACATCAACAAAATTTAGCGCGTTTTAAAGTTGATATCGCTTTTGTTGATAACTTCCACATTTATTCGAATTGTGCAACGAAACTTTGCAGACAGTCTCGAATAGGCCTTTTCTACTGAAGTACCAAGTTTCAGAAGTGCAGCTCTTGTACTGCCGGAGATATGTCGATACAAACTTAATACGCAAAACATCAACAAAATTTAGCGCGTTTTAAAGTTGATATCGCTTTTGTTTATAACTTCCACATTTATTCGAATTGTGCTACGAAACTTTGCAGACAGTCTCGAATAGGCCTTTTCTACTGAAGTACCAAGTTTCAGCAGTGCAGCTCTTGTACTGCCGGAGATATGTCGATACAAACTGAATACGCAAAACATCAACAAAATTTAGCGCGTTTGAAAGTTGATATTGCTTTTGTTTATAACCTCCACATTTATTCGAATTGTGCAACGAAACTTTGCAGAAAGTCGCGGAGACACATGTTCTACGGAAGTACCAAGTTTCAGAAGTGCAGCTCTTGTACTGCCGGAGATATGTCGATACAAACTGAATACGCAAAACATCAACAAAATTTAGCGCGTTTAAAAGTTGATATCGCTTTTGTTTATAACTTCCCCATTTATTCAAATTGTGCAACGAAACTTTGCAGACAGTCTCAAATAGGCCTTTTCTACTGAAGTACCAAGTTTCAGAAGTGCAGCTCTTGTACTGCCGGAGATATGTCGATACAAACTGAATACGCAAAACATCAACAAAATTTAGCGCGTTTTAAAGTTGATATTGCTTTTGTTTATAACTTCCACATTTATTCGAATTGTGCAACGAACCATTGAAGACAGTCGCGGAGACACATGTTCTACGGAAGTACCAAGTTTCAGAAGTGCAGCTTATTTACTGCCGGAGATATGTCGATACAAACTGAATACGCAAAACATCAACAACATTTAGCGCGTTTTTAAGTTGATATCGCTTTTGTTTTATAACTTCCACATTTATTCGAATTGTGCTACGAAACTTTGCAGACAGTAACGGAGTCACATGTCCTACGGCAGTACCAAGTTTCAGAAGTGCAGCTCTTGTACTGCCGGAGATATGTCGATAAAAACCGAATACGCAAAACATCAACAAAATTTAGCGCGTTTTTAAGTTGATATTGCTTTTGTTGATAACTTCCACATTTATTCGAATTGTGCAACGAAACTTTGCAGACAGTCTCGAATAGGCCTTTTCTACTGAAGTACCAAGTTTCAGAAGTGCCGCTCTTGTACTGCCGGAGATATGTCGATACAAACTGAATACGTCCAACATCAACAAAATTTAGCGCGTTTTAAAGTTGATATCGCTTTTGTTTATAACTTTCACATTTATTCGAATTGTGCTACGAAACTTTGCAGACCGTCTCGAATAGGCCTTTTCTACTGAAGTACCCAGTTTCAGAAGTGCAGCTCTTGTACTGCCGGAGATATTTATATACAAACGGAATACGCAAAACATCAACAAAATTTAGCGCGTTTTAAAGTTGATATCGCTTTTGTTTATAACTTCCACATTTATTCGAATTGTGCAACGAAACTTTGCAGACAGTCTCGAATAGGCCTTTTCTACTGAAGTACCAAGTTTCAGAAGTGCAGCTCTTGTACTGCCGGAGATATGTCGATACAAACTGAATACGCAAAACATCAACAAAATTTAGCGCGTTTTAAAGTTTATATCGCTTTTGTTTATAACTTCCACATTTATTCGAATTGTGCTACGAAACTTTGCAGACAGTCCCGAATAGGCCTTTTCTACTGAAGTACCAAGTTTCAGAAGTGCAGCTCTTGTAGGGCCGGAGATATGTCGATACAAACGGAATACGCAAAACATCAACAAAATTTAGCGCGTTTTAAAGTTGATATCGCTTTTGTTTATAACTTCCACATTTATTCGAATTGTGCAACGAAACTTTGCAGACAGTCTCGAATAGGCCTTTTCTACTGAAGTGGTAAGTTTAAGAAGTGCAGCTCTTGTACTGCCGGAGATATGTCGATACAAACTTAATACGCAAAACATCAACAAAATTTAGCGCGTTTTAAAGTTGATATCGCTTTTGTTTATAACTTCCACATTTATTCGAATTGTGCTACGAAACTTTGCAGACAGTCGCGGAGACACATGTTCTACTGAAGTACCAAGTCTCAGAAGTGCAGCTCTTGTACTGCCGGAGATATGTCGATACAAACTGAATACGCAAAACATCAACAAAATTTAGCGCGTTTTAAAGTTGATATCGCTTTTGTTTATAACTTCCACATTTATTCGAATTGTGCTACGAAACTTTGCAGACAGTCTCGAATAGGCCTTTTCTACGGAAGTACAAAAGGTCAGAAGTTCAGCTCTTGTACTTCCGGAGATATGTCGATACAAACTGAATACGCAAAACATCAACAAAATTTAGCGCGTTTTAAAGTTGATATTGCTTTTGTTTATAACTTCCACATTTATTCGAATTGTGCAACGAAACTTTGCAGACAGTCGCGAGGACACATGTTCTACAAAAGTACCAAGTTTCAGAAGTGCAGCTCTTGTACTGCCGGAGATATGTCGATACAAACTGAATACGCAAAACATCAACAAAATTTAGCGCGTTTTAAAGTTGATATCGCTTTGGTTTATAACTTTCACATTTATTCGAATTGTGCTACGAAACTTTGCAGACAGTCTCGAATAGGCCTTTTCTACTAAAGTAATAAGTTTCAGAAGTGCAGCTATTGTACTGCCGGAGATATGTCGATACAAACTAAATACGCAAAACATCAACAAAATTTAGCACGTTTTAAAGTTGATATCGCTTTTGTTTATAACTTCCACATTTATTCGAATTGTGCTACGAAACTTTGCAGACAGTCTCGAATAGGCCTTTTCTACTGAAGTACCAAGTTTCAGAAGTGCAGCTCTTGTACTGCCGGAGATATGTCGATACAAACTGAATACGAAAAACATCAACAAAATTTAGCGCGTTTTAAAGTTGATATCGCTTTTGTTTATAACTTCCACATTTATTCGAATTGTGCAACGAAACTTTGCAGAAAGTCGCGGAGACACATGTTCTACGGAAGTACCAAGTTTCAGAAGTGCAGCTTATTTACTGCCGGAGATATGTCGATACAAACTGAATACGCAAAACATCAACAACATTTAGCGCGTTTTAAAGTTGATATCGCTTTTGTTTTATAACTTCCACATTTATTCGTATTGTGCAACGAAACTTTGCAGACAGTAACGGAGTCACATGTCCTACGGAAGTACCAAGTTTCAGAAGTGCAGCTCTTGTACTGCCGGAGATATGTCGATACAAACTGAATACGTCCAACATCAACAAAATTTAGCGCGTTTTAAAGTTGATATCGCTTTTGTTTATAACTTTAACATTTATTCGAATTGTGCTACGAAACTTTGCAGACAGTCTCGAATAAGCCTTTTCTACTGAAGTACCAAGTTTCAGAAGTGCTGCTCTTGTACTGCCGGAGATATTTCGATACAAACTGAATACGCAAAACATCAACAAAATTTAGCGCGTTTTAAAGTTGATATCGCTTTTGTTTATAACTTCCACATTTATTCGAATTGTGCAACGAAACTTTGCAGACAGTCTCGAATAGGCCTTTTCCACTGAAGTACCAAGTTTCAGAAGTGCAGCTCTTGTACTGCCGGAGATATGTCGATACAAACTGAATACGCAAAACATCAACAAAATTTAGCGCGTTTTAAAGTTGATATCGCTTTTGTTTATAACTTCCACATTTATTCGAATTGTGCGACGAAACTTTGCAGACAGTCCCGAATAGGCCTTTTCTACTGAAGTACCAAGTTTCAGAAGTGCAGCTCTTGTAGGGCACGAGATATGTCGATACAAACGGAATACGTAAAGCATCAACAAAATTTAGCGCGTTTTAAAGTTGATATCGCTTTTGTTTATAACTTCCACATTTATTCGAATTGTGCTACGAAACTTTGCAGACAGTCGCGGAGACACATGTTCTACGGAAGTACCAAGTTTCAGAAGTGCAGCTGTAGTACTGCCGGAGATATGTCGATACAAACTGAATACGCAAAACATCAACAAAATTTAGCGCGTTTTAAAGTTGATATCGCTTTTGTTTATAACTTCCACATTTATTCGAATTGTGCTACGAAACTTTGCAGACAGTCTCGAATAGGCCTTTTCTACGGAAGTACCAAATGTCAGAAGTTCAGCTCTTGTACTGCCGGAGATATGTCGATACAAACTGAATACGCAAAACATCAACAAAATTTAGCGCGTTTTAAAGTTGATATTGCTTTTGTTCATAACTTCCACATTTATTCGAATTGTGCAACGAAACGTTGCAGACAGTCGCGAGGACACATGTTCTACAAAAGTACCAAGTTTCAGAAGTGCAGCTCTTGTACTGCCGGAGATATGTCGATACAAACTGAATACGCAAAACATCAACAAAATTTAGCGCGTTTTAAAGTTGATATCGCTTTTGTTTATAACTTTCACATTTATTCGAATTGTGCTACGAAACTTTGCAGACAGTCTCGAATAGGCCTTTTCTACTGAAGCAATAAGTTTCAGAAGTGCAGCTATTGTACTGCCGGAGATATGTCGATACAAACTGAATACGCAAAACATCAACAAAATTTAGCACGTTTTAAAGTTGATATCGCTGTTGTTTATAACTTCCACATTTATTCGAATTGTGCTACGAAACTTTGCAGACAGTCTCGAATAGGCCTTTTCTACTGAAGTACCAAGTTTCAGAAGTGCAGCTCTTGTACTGCCGGAGATATGTCGATACAAACTGAATACGCAAAACATCAACAAAATTTAGCGCGTTTTAAAGTTGATATCGCTTTTGTTTATAACTTCCACATTTATTCGAATTGTGCAACGAAACTTTGCAGACAGTCGCGGAGATACATGTTCTACGGAAGTACCAAGTTTCAGAAGTGCAGCTTTTGTACTGCCGGAGATATGTCGATACAAACTGAATACGCAAAACATCAACAAAATTTAGCGCGTTTTAAAGTTGATATTGCTTTTGTTTATAACTTCCACATTTATTCGAATTGTGCAACGAAACATTGCAGACAGTCGCGGAGACACATGTTCTACGGAAGTACCAAGTTTCAGAAGTGCAGCTCTTGTACTGCCGGAGATATGTCGATACAAACTGAATACGCAAAACATCAAGAAAATTTAGCGCGTTTTAAAGTTGATATCGCTTTTGTTTATAACTTCCACATTTATTCGAATTGTGCAACGAAACTTTGCAGACAGTCTCGAATAGGCCTTTTCTACTGAAGTACCAAGTTTCAGAAGTGCAGCTCTTGTACTGCCGGAGATATGTCGATACAAACTGAATACGCAAAACATCAACAAAATTTAGCGCGTTTTAAAGTTGATATCGCTTTTGTTTATAACTTCCACATTTATTCGAATTGTGCAACGAAACTTTGCAGACAGTCTCGAATAGGCCTTTTCTACTGAAGTGGTTAGTTTAAGAAGTGCAGCTCTTGTACTGCCAGAGATATGTCAGTACAAACTTAATACGCAAAACATCAACAAAATTCAGCGCGTTTTAAAGTTGATATCGCTTTTGTTTATAACTTCCACATTTATTCGAATTGTGCTACGAAACTTTGCAGACAGTCGCGGAGACACATGTTCTACTGAAGTACCAAGTTTCAGAAGTGCAGCTCTTGTACTGCCGGAGATATGTCGATACAAACTTAATACGCAAAACATCAACAAAATTTAGCGCGTTTTAAAGTTGATATCGCTTTTGTTTATAACTTCCACATTTATTCGAATTGTGCAACGAAACTTTGCAGACAGTCTGGAATAGGCCTTTTCTACGGAAGTACCAAGTTTCAGAAGTGCAGCTGTTGTACTGCCGGAGATATGTCGATACAAACTGAATACGCAAAACATCAACAAAATTTAGCGCGTTTTAAAGTTGATATTGCTTTTGTTTATAACTTCCACATTTATTCGAATTGTGCAACGAAACATTGAAGACAGTCGCGGAGACACATGTTTTACGGAAGTACCAAGTTTCAGAAGTGCAGCTCTTGTACTGCCGGAGATATGTCGATACAAACTGAATACGCAAAACATCAACAACATTTAGCGCGTTTTAAAGTTGATATCGCTTTTGTTTTATAACTTCCACATTTATTCGAATTGTGCAACGAAACTTTGCAGACAGTCGTTAGGACACATGTTCTACAAAAGTACCAAGTTTCAGAAGTGCAGCTCTTGTACTGCCGGAGATATGTCGATACAAACTGAATACGCAAAACATCAACAAAATTTAGCGCGTTTTAAAGTTGATATCGCTTTTGTTTATAACTTCCACATTTATTCGAATTGTGCAACGAAACTTTGCAGACAGTCTGGAATAGGCCTTTTCTACGGAAGTGCCAAGTTTCAGAAGTGCAGCTCTTGTACTGCCGGAGATATGTCGATACAAACCTAATACGCAAAACATCAACAAAATTTAGCGCGTTTTAAAGTTGATATCGCTTTTGTTTTATAACTTCCCCATTTATTCGAATTGTGCAACGAAACTTTGCAGACAGTCGCGAGGACACATGTTCTACAAAAGTACCAAGTTTCAGAAGTGCAGCTCTTGTACTGCCGGAGATATGTCGATACAAACTGAATACGCAAAACATCAACAAAATTTAGCGCGTTTTAAAGTTTATATCGCTTTGGTTTATAACTTTCACATTGATTCGAATTGTGCTACGAAACTTGGCAGACAGTCTCGAATAGGCCTTTTCTACTGAAGTACCAAGTTTCAGAAGTGCAGCTCTTCTACTGCCGGAGATATGTCGATACAAACTGAATACGCAAAACATCAACAAAATTTAGCGCGTTTTAAAGTTGATATCGCTTTTGTTTATAACTTCCACATTTATTCGAATTGTGCAACGAAACTTGGCAGCCAGTCGCGAGGACACATGTTCTACAAAAGTACCAAGTTTCAGAAGTGCAGCTCTTGTACTGCCGGAGATATGTCGATACAAACTGAATACGCAAAACATCAACAAAATTTAGCGCGTATAAAAGTTGATATCGCTTTGGTTTATAACTTTCACATTTATTCGAATTGTGCTACGAAACTTTGCAGAAAGTCTCGAATAGGCCTTTTCTACTGAAGTACCAAGTTTCAGAAGTGCAGCTCTTGTACTGCCGGAGATATGTCGATACAAACTGAATACGCAAAACATCAACAAAATTTAGCGCGTTTTAAAGTTGATATCGCTTTTGTTTATAACTTCCACATTTATTCGAATTGTGCTACGAAACTTTGCAGACAGTCTCGAATAGGCCTTTTCTACTGAAGTACCAAGTTTCAGAAGTGCAGCTCTTGTACTGCCGGAGATATGTCGATACAAACTGAATACGCAAAACATCAACAAAATTTAGCGCGTTTTAAAGTTGATATCGCTTTTGTTTATAACTTCCACATTTATTCGAATTGTGCAACGAAACATTGCAGAGAGTCGCGGAGACACATGTTCTACGGAAGTACCAAGTTTCAGAAGTGCAGCTCTTGTACTGCCGGAGATATGTCGATACAAACTGAATACGCAAAACATCAACAAAATTTAGCGCGTTTTAAAGTTGATATTGCTTTTGTTTATAACTTCCACATTTATTCGAATTGTGCAACGAAACTTTGCAGACAGTCTCGAATAGGCCTTTTCAACTGAAGTACGAAGTTTCAGAAGTGCAGCTCTTGTACTGCCGGAGATATGTCGATACAAACTGAATACGCAAAACATCAACAAAATTTAGCGCGTTTTAAAGTTGATATCGCTTTTGTTTATAACTTCCACATTTATTCGAATTGTGCAACGAAACTTTGCAGACAGTCGCGAGGACACATGTTCTACAAAAGTACCAAGTTTCATAAGTTCAGCTCTTGTACTGCCGGAGATATGTCGATACAAACTGAATACGCAAAACATCAACAAAATTTAGCGCGTTTTAAAGTTGATATTGCTTTTGTTTATAACTTCCACATTTATTCGAATTGTGCAACGAAACTTTGCAGACAGTCGCGAGGACACATGTTCTACAAAAGTACCAAGTTTCAGAAGTGCAGCTCTTGTACTGCCGGAGATATGTCGATACAAACTGAATACGCAAAACATCAACAAAATTTAGCGCGTTTTAAAGTTGATATCGCTTTGGTTTATAACTTTCACATTTATTCGAATTGTGCTACGAAACTTTGCACACAGTCTCGAATAGGCCTTTTCTACTGAAGCAATAAGTTTCAGAAGTGCAGCTATTGTACTGCCGGAGATATGTCGATACAAACTGAATACGCAAAACATAAACAAAATTTAGCACGTTTTAAAGTTGATATCGCTTTTGTTTATAACTTCCACATTTATTCGAATTGTGCTACGAAACTTTGCAGACAGTCTCGAATAGGCCTTTTCTACTGAAGTACCAAGTTTCAGAAGTGCAGCTCTTGTACTGCCGGAGATATGTCGATACAAACTGAATACGCAAAACATCAACAAAATTTAGCGCGTTTTAAAGTTGATATCGCTTTTGTTTATAACTTCCACATTTATTCGAATTGTGCAACGAAACTTTGCAGAAAGTCGCGGAGACACATGTTCTACGGAAGTACCAAGTTTTAGAAGTGCAGCTCTTGTACTGCCGGAGATATGTCGATACAAACTGAATACGCAAAACATCAACAAAATTTAGCGCGTTTTAAAGTTGATATCGCTTTTGTTTATAACTTCACCATTTATTCGAATTGTGCAACGAAACATTGCAGACAGTCTCGGAGACACATGTTCTACGGAAGTACCAAGTTTCAGAAGTGCAGCTCTTGTACTGCCGGAGATATGTCGATACAAACTGAATACGCAAAACATCAACAAAATTTAGCGCGTTTTAAAGTTGATATTGCTTTTGTTTATAACTTCCACATTTATTCGAATTGTGCAACGAAACATTGCAGACAGTCGCGGAGACACATGTTCTACGGAAGTACCAAGTTTCAGAAGTGCAGCTCTTGTACTGCCGGAGATATGTCGATACAAACTGAATACGCAAAACATCAAGAAAATTTAGCGCGTTTTAAAGTTGATATCGCTTTTGTTTATAACTTCCACATTTATTCGAATTGTGCAACGAAACTTTGCAGACAGTCTCGAATAGGCCTTTTACACTAAAGTACGAAGTTTCAGAAGTGGAGCTCTTGTACTGCCGGAGATATGTCGATACAAACTGAATACGCAAAACATCAACAAAATTTAGCGCGTTTTAAAGTTGATATCGCTTTTGTTTATAACTTCCACATTTATTCGAATTGTGCAACGAAACTTTGCAGACAGTCTGGAATAGGCCTTTTCTACGGAAGTACCAAGTTTCAGAAGTGCAGCTCTTGTACTGCCGGAGATATGTCGATACAAACTGAATACGCAAAACATCAACAAAATTTAGCGCGTTTTAAAGTTGATATTGCTTTTGTTTATAACTTCCACATTTATTCGAATTGTGCAACGAAACATTGAAGACAGTCGCGGAGACACATGTTTTACGGAAGTACCAAGTTTCAGAAGTGCAGCTCTTGTACTGCCGGAGATATGTCGATACAAACTGAATACGCAAAACATCAACAAAATTTAGCGCGTTTTAAAGTTGATATCGCTTTGGTTTATAACTTTCACATTGATTTGAATTGTGCTACGAAACTTGGCAGACAGTCTCGAATAGGCCTTTTCTACTGAAGTACCAAGTTTCAGAAGTGCAGCTCTTCTACTGCCGGAGATATGTCGATACAAACTGAATACGCAAAACATCAACAAAATTTAGCGCGTTTGAAAGTTGATATCGCTTTTGTTTATAACTTCCACATTTATTCGAATTGTGCAACGAAACTTGGCAGCCAGTCGCGAGGACACATGTTCTACAAAAGTACCAAGTTTCAGAAGTGCAGCTCTTGTACTGCCGGAGATATGTCGATACAAACTGAATACGCAAAACATCAACAAAATTTAGCGCGTATTAAAGTTGATATCGCTTTGGTTTATAACTTTCACATTTATTCGAATTGTGCTACGAAACTTTGCAGAAAGTCTCGAATAGGCCTTTTCTACTGAAGTACCAAGTTTCAGAAGTGCAGCTCTTGTACTGCCGGAGATATGTGGATACAAACTGAATACGCAAAACATCAACAAAATTTAGCGCGTTTTAAAGTTGATATCGCTTTTGTTTATAACTTCCACATTTATTCGAATTGTGCTACGAAACTTTGCAGACAGTCTCGAATAGGCCTTTTCTACTGAAGTACCAAGTTTCAGAAGTGCAGCTCTTGTACTGCCGGAGATATGTCGATACAAACTGAATACGCGAAACATCAACAAAATTTAGCGCGTTTTAAAGTTGATATCGCTTTTGTTTATAACTTCCACATTTATTCGAATTGTGCAACGAAACATTGCAGAGAGTCGCGGAGACACATGTTCTACGGAAGTACCAAGTTTCAGAAGTGCAGCTCTTGTACTGCCGGAGATATGTCGATACAAACTGAATACGCAAAACATCAACAAAATTTAGCGCGTTTTAAAGTTGATATTGCTTTTGTTTATAACTTCCACATTTATTCGAATTGTGCAACGAAACTTTGCAGACAGTCTCGAATAGGCCTTTTCAACTGAAGTACGAAGTTTCAGAAGTGCAGCTCTTGTACTGCCGGAGATATGTCGATACAAACTGAATACGCAAAACATCAACAAAATTTAGCGCGTTTTAAAGTTGATATCGCTTTTGTTTATAACTTCCACATTTATTCGAATTGTGCAACGAAACTTTGCAGACAGTCGCGAGGACACATGTTCTACAAAAGTACCAAGTTTCATAAGTTCAGCTCTTGTACTGCCGGAGATATGTCGATACAAACTGAATACGCAAAACATCAACAAAATTTAGCGCGTTTTAAAGTTGATATTGCTTTTGCTTATAACTTCCACATTTATTCGAATTGTGCAACGAAACTTTGCAGACAGTCGCGAGGACACATGTTCTACAAAAGTACCAAGTTTCAGAAGTGCAGCTCTTGTACTGCCGGAGATATGTCGATACAAACTGAATACGCAAAACATCAACAAAATTTAGCGCGTTTTAAAGTTGATATCGCTTTGGTTTATAACTTTCACATTTATTCGAATTGTGCTACGAAACTTTGCACACAGTCTCGAATAGGCCTTTTCTACTGAAGCAATAAGTTTCAGAAGTGCAGCTATTGTACTGCCGGAGATATGTCGATACAAACTGAATACGCAAAACATAAACAAAATTTAGCACGTTTTAAAGTTGATATCGCTTTTGTTTATAACTTCCACATTTATTCGAATTGTGCTACGAAACTTTGCAGACAGTCTGGAATAGGCCTTTTCTACGGAAGTACCAAGTTTCAGAAGTGCAGCTCTTGTACTGCCGGAGATATGTCGATACAAACTGAATACGCAAAACATCAACAAAATTTAGCGCGTTTTAAAGTTGATATCGCTTTTGTTTATAACTTCCACATTTATTCGAATTGTGCAACGAAACTTTGCAGAAAGTCGCGGAGACACATGTTCTACGGAAGTACCAAGTTTTAGAAGTGCAGCTCTTGTACTGCCGGAGATATGTCGATACAAACTGAATACGCCAAACATCAACAAAATTTAGCGCGTTTTAAAGTTGATATCGCTTTTGTTTATAACTTCCACATTTATTCGAATTGTGCAACGAAACATTGCAGACAGTCTCGGAGACACATGTTCTACGGAAGTACCAAGTTTCAGAAGTGCAGCTCTTGTACTGCCGGAGATATGTCGATACAAACTGAATACGCAAAACATCAACAAAATTTAGCGCGTTTTAAAGTTGATATTGCTTTTGTTTATAACTTCCACATTTATTCGAATTGTGCAACGAAACATTGCAGACAGTCGCGGAGACACATGTTCTACGGAAGTACCAAGTTTCAGAAGTGCAGCTCTTGTACTGCCAGAGATATGTCGATACAAACTGAATACGCAAAACATCAACAAAATTTAGCGCGTTTTAAAGTGATATCGCTTTTGTTTATAACTTCCACATTTATTCGAATTGTGCAACGAAACTTTGCAGACAGTCTCGAATAGGCCTTTTACACTGAAGTACGAAGTTTCAGAAGTGGAGCTCTTGTACTGCCGGAGATATGTCGATACAAACTGAATACGCAAAACATCAACAAAATTTAGCGCGTTTTAAAGTTGATATCGCTTTTGTTGATAACTTCCACATTTATTCGAATTGTGCAACGAAACTTTGCAGACAGTCTGGAATAGGCCTTTTCTACGGAAGTACCAAGTTTCAGAAGTGCAGCTCTTGTACTGCCGGAGATATGTCGATACAAACCTAATACGCAAAACATCAACAAAATTTAGCGCGTTTTAAAGTTGATATCGCTTTTGTTTTATAACTTCACCATTTATTCGAATTGTGCAACGAAACTTTGCAGACAGTCGCGAGGACACATGTTCTAATAAAGTACCAAGTTTCAGAAGTGCAGCTCTTGTACTGCCGGAGATATGTCGATACAAACTGAATACGCAAAACATCAACAAAATTTAGCGCGGTTTAAAGTTGATATCGCTTTGGTTTATAACTTCCACATTTATTCGAATTGTGCAACGAAACTTTGCAGACCGTCTTGAATAGGCCTTTTCTACGGAAGTACCAAGTTTCAGAAGTGCAGCTCTTGTACTGCCGGAGATATGTCGATACAAACCTAATACGCAAAACATCAACAAAATTTAGCGCGTTTTAAAGTTGATATCGCTTTTGTTTTATAACTTACACATTTATTCGAATTGTGCAACGAAACTTTGCAGACAGTCGCGAGGACACATGTTCTACAAAAGTACCAAGTTTCAGAAGTGCAGCACTTGTACTGCCGGAGATATGTCGATACAAACTGAATACGCAAAACATCAACAAAATTTAGCGCGTTTTAAAGTTGATATCGCTTTGGTTTATAACTTTCACATTGATTCGAATTGTGCTACGAAACTTGGCAGACAGTCTCGAATAGGCTTTTTCTACTGAAGTACCAAGTTTCAGAAGTGCAGCTCTTCTACTGCCGGAGATATGTCGATACAAACTGAATACGCCAAACATCAACAAAATTTAGCGCGTTTTAAAGTTGATATCGCTTTTGTTTATAACTTCCACATTTATTCGAATTGTGCAACGAAACATTGCAGACAGTCTCGGAGACACATGTTCTACGGAAGTACCAAGTTTCAGAAGTGCAGCTTTTGTACTGCCGGAGATATGTCGATACAAACTGAATACGCAAAACATCAACAAAATTTAGCGCGTTTTAAAGTTGATATTGCTTTTGTTTATAACTTCCACATTTATTCGAATTGTGCAACGAAACATTGCAGACAGTCGCGGAGACACATGTTCTACGGAAGTACCAAGTTTCAGAAGTGCAGCTCTTGTACTGCCGGAGATATGTCGATACAAACTGAATACGCAAAACATCAAGAAAATTTAGCGCGTTTTAAAGTTGATATCGCTTTTGTTTATAACTTCCACATTTATTCGAATTGTGCTACGAAACTTTGCAGACAGTCTCGAATAGGCCTTTTACACTGAAGTACGAAGTTTCAGAAGTGGAGCTCTTGTACTGCCGGAGATATGTCGATACAAACTGAATACGCAAAACATCAACAAAATTTAGCGCGTTTTAAAGTTGATATCGCTTTTGTTGATAACTTCGACATTTATTCGAATTGTGCAACGAAACTTTGCAGACAGTCTGGAATAGGCCTTTACTACGGAAGTACCAAGTTTCAGAAGTGCAGCTCTTGTACTGCCGGAGATATGTCGATACAAACTGAATACGCAAAACATCAACAAAATTTAGCGCGTTTTAAAGTTGATATTGCTTTTGTTTATAACTTCCACATTTATTCGAATTGTGCAACGAAACATTGAAGACAGTCGCGGAGACACATGTTTTACGGAAGTACCAAGTTTCAGAAGTGCAGCTCTTGTACTGCCGGAGATATGTCGATACAAACTGAATACGCAAAACATCAACAACATTTAGCGCGTTTTAAAGTTGATATCGCTTTTGTTTTATAACTTCCACATTTATTCGAATTGGGCAACGAAACTTTGCAGACAGTCGCGAGGACACATGTTCTAATAAAGTACCAAGTTTCAGAAGTGCAGCTCTTGTACTGCCGGAGATATGTCGATACAAACTGAATACGCAGAACATCAACAAAATTTAGCGCGGTTTAAAGTTGATATCGCTTTGGTTTATAACTTCCACATTTATTCGAATTGTGCAACGAAACTTTGCAGACCGTCTGGAATAGGCCTTTTCTACGGAAGTACCAAGTTTCAGAAGTGCAGCTCTTGTACTGCCGGAGATATGTCGATACAAACGTAATACGCAAAACATCAACAAAATTTAGCGCGTTTTAAAGTTGATATCGCTTTTGTTTTATAACTTACACATTTATTCGAATTGTGCAACGAAACTTTGCAGACAGTCGCGAGGACACATGTTCTACAAAAGTACCAAGTTTCAGAAGGTCAGCTCTTGTACTGCCGGAGATATGTCGATACAAACTGAATACGCAAAACATCAACAAAATTTAGCGCGTTTTAAAGTTGATATCGCTTTGGTTTATAACTTTCACATTGATTCGAATTGTGCTACGAAACTTGGCAGACAGTCTCGAATAGGCTTTTTCTACTGAAGTACCAAGTTTCAGAAGTGCAGCTCTTCTACTGCCGGAGATATGTCGATACAAACTGAATACGCAAAACATCAACAAAATTTAGCGCGTTTTAAAGTTGATATCGCTTTTGTTTATAACTTCCACATTTATTCCGAATTGTGCAACGAAACTTTGCAGAAAGTCGCGGAGACACATGTTCTATGGAAGTACCTAGTTTTAGAAGTGCAGCTCTTGTACTGCCGGAGATATGTTGATACAAACTGAATACGCAAAACATCAATGAAATTTAGCGCGTTTTACAGTTGATATCGCTTTTGTTTATAACTTCCACATTTATTCGAATTGTGCAACGAAACTTTGCAGACAGTCGCGGAGACATGTTCTACGGAAGTACCAAGTTTCAGAAGTGCAGCTCTTGTACTGCCGGAGATATGTCGATACAAACTGAATACGCAAAACATCAAGAAAATTTAGCGCGTTTTAAAGTTGATATTGCTTTTGTTTATAACATCCACATTTATTCGAATTGTGCAACGAAACTTTGCAGACAGTCTGGAATAGGCCTTTTCTACGGAAGTACCAGGTTTCAGAAGTGCAGCTCTTGTACTGCCGGAGATATGTCGATACAAACTGAATACGCAAAACATCAACAAAATTTAGCGCGTTTTAAAGTTGATATTGCTTTTGTTTATAACTTCCACATTTATTCGAATTGTGCAACGAAACATTGCAGACAGTCGCGGAGACACATGTTCTACGGAAGTACCAAGTTTCAGAAGTGCAGCTCTTGTACTGCCGGAGATATGTCGATACAAACTGAATACGCAAAACATCAACAACATTTAGCGCGTTTTAAAGTTGATATCGCTTTTGTTTTATAACTTCCACATTTATTCGAATTGTGCAACGAAACTTTGCAGACAGTCGCGAGGACACATGTTCTACAAAAGTACCAAGTTTCAGAAGTGCAGCTCTTGTACTGCCGGAGATATGTCGATACAAACTGAATACGCAAAACATCAACTAAATTTAGCGCGTTTTAAAGTTGATATTGCTTTTGTTTATAACTTCCACATTTATTCGAATTGTGCAACGAAACTTTGATGAAAGTCGCGGAGACACATGTTCTCCGGAAGTACCAAGTTTCAGAAGTGCAGCTCTTGTACTGCCGGAGATATGTCGATACAAACTGAATACGCAAAACATCAACAAAATTTAGCGCGTTTTAAAGTTGATATCGCTTTTGTTTATAACTTCCACATTTATTCGAATTGTGCAACGAAACATTGCAGACAGTCGCGGAGACACATGTTCTACGGAAGTACCAAGTTTCAGAAGTGCAGCTCTTGTACTGCCGGAGATATGTCGATACAAACTGAATACGCAAAACATCAACAAAATTTAGCGCGTTTTTAAGTTGATATTGCTTTTGTTTATAACTTCCACATTTATTCGAATTGTGCAACGAAACTTTGCAGACAGTCTCGAATAGGCCTTTTCTACTGAAGTACCAAGTTTCAGAAGTGCAGCTCTTGTACTGCCGGAGATATGTCGATACAAACTGAATACTGAAAACATCAACAAAATTTAGCGCGTTTTAAAGTTGATATCGCTTTTGTTTATAACTTCCACATTTATTCGAATTGTGCAACGAAACTTTGCAGACAGTCGCGTGGACACATGTTCTACAAAAGTACCAAGTTTCAGAAGTGCAGCTCTTGTACTGCCGGAGATATGTCGATACAAACTGAATACGCAAAACATCAACAAAATTTAGCGCGTTTTAAAGTTGATATCGCTTTGGTTTATAACTTTCACATTTATTCGAATTGTGCTACGAAACTTTGCAGACAGTCTCGAATAGGCCTTTTCTACTGAGGTACCAAGTTTCAGAAGTGCAGCTCTTGTACTGCAGGAGATATGTCGATACAAACTGAATACGAAAAACATCAACAAAATTTAGCGCGTTTTAAAGTTTATATCGCTTGTGTTTATAACTTCCACATTTATTCGAATTGTGCAACGAAACTTTGCAGACAGTCTGGAATATGCCTTTTCTACGGAAGTACAAAGTTTCAGAAGTGCAGCTCTTGTACTGCCGGAGATATATCGATACAAACTGAATACGCAAAACATCAACAAAATTTAGCGCGTTTAAAGTTGATATTGCTTTTGTTTATAACTTCCACATTTATTCGAATTGTGTAACGAAAGATTGAAGACAGTCGCGGAGACACATGTTCTACGGAAGTACCAAGTTTCAGAAGTGCAGCTCTTGTACTGCCGGAGATATGTCGATACAAACTGAATACGCAAAACATCAACAAAATTTAGCGCGTTTTAAAGTTGATATCGCTTTTGTTTTATAACTTCCATATTTATTCGAATTGTGCAACGAAACTTTGCAGCCAGTCGCGAGGACAGATGTTCTACAAAAGTACTAAGTTTCAGAAGTGCAGCTCTTGTACTGCCGGAGATATGTCGATACAAACTGAATACGGAAAACATCAACAAAATTTAGCGCGTTTTAAAGTTGATATCGCTTTTGTTTGTAACTTCTAAATTTATTTCAATTGTGCAACGAAACTTTGCAGAAAGTCGCGGAGACACATGTTCTACGGAAGTACCAAGTTTTAGAAGTGCAGCTCTTGTACTGCCGGAGATATGTCGATACAAACTGAATACGCAAAACATCAACAAAATTTAGCGCGTTTTAAAGTTGATATCGCGGTTGTTTATAACTTCGACATTTATTCGAATTCTGCAACGAAACATTGCAGACAGTCGCAGAGACACATGTTCTACGGAAGTACCAAGTTTCAGAAGTGCAGCTCTTGTACTGCCGGAGATATGTCGATACAAACTGAATACGCAAAACATCAACAAAATTTAGCGCGTTTTAAAGTTTATATTGCTTTTGTTTATAACTTCCACATTTATTCGAATTGTGCAACGAAACATTGAATACAGTCGCGGAGACACATGTTCTACGGAAGTACCAAGTTTCTGAAGTGCAGCTCTTGTACTGCCGGAGATATGTCGATACAAACTGAATACGCAAAACATCAAGAAAATTTAGCGCGTTTTAAAGTTGATATTGCTTTTGTTTATAACTTCCACATTTATTCGAATTGTGCAACGAAACTTTGCAGACAGTCTCGAATAGGCCTTTTCTACTGAAGTACCAAGTTTCAGAAGTGCAGCTCTTGTACTGCCGGAGATATGTCGATACAAACTGAATACGCAAAACATCAACAAAATTTAGCGCGTTTTAAAGTTGATATCGCTTTTGTTTATAACTTCCACATTTATTCGAATTGTGCAACGAAACTTTGCAGACAGTCGCGAGGACACATGTTCTACAAAATTACCAAGTTTCAGAAGTGCAGCTCTTGTACTGCCGGAGATATGTCGATACAAACTGAATACGCAAAACATCAACAAAATTTAGCGCGTTTTAAAGTTGATATCGCTTTGGTTTATAACTTTCACATTTATTCGAATTGTGCTACGAAACTTTGCAGACAGTCTCGAATAGGCCTTTTCTACTGAGGTACCAAGTTTCAGAAGTGCAGCTCTTGTACTGCCGGAGATATGTCGATACAAACTGAATACGCAAAACATCAACAAAATTTAGCGCGTTTTAAAGTTTATATCGCTTGTGTTTATAACTTCCACATTTATTCGAATTGTGCAACTAAACTTTGCAGACCGTCTGGAATAGGCCTTTTCTACGGAAGTACCAAGTTTCAGAAGTGCAGCTCTTGTACTGCCGGAGATATGTCGATACAAACTTAATACGCAAAACATCAACAAAATTTAGCGCGTTTAAAGTTGATATTGCTTTTGTTTATAACTTCCACATTTATTCGAATTGTGTAACGAAACATTGAAGACAGTCGCGGAGACACATGTTCTACGGAAGTACCAAGTTTCAGAAGTGCAGCTCTTGTACTGCCGGAGATATGTCGATACAAACTGAATACGCAAAACATCAACAAAATTTAGCGCGTTTTAAAGTTGATATCGCTTTTGTTTATAACTTCCACATTTATTCGAATTGTGCTACGAAACTTTGCAGACAGTCTCGAATAGGCCTTTTCTACGGAAGTACCAAGTTTCAGAAGTGCAGCTCTTGTACTGCCGGAGATATGTGGATACAAACTGAATACGCAAAACATCAACAAAATTTAGCGCGTTTTAAAGTTGATATCGCGGTTGTTTATAACTTCCACATTTATTCGAATTGTGCAACGAAACATTGCAGACAGTCGCGGAGACACATGTTCTACGGAAGTACCAAGTTTCAGAAGTGCAGCTCTTGTACTGCCGGAGATATGTCGATACAAACTGAATACGCAAAACATCAACAAAATTTAGCGCGTTTTAAAGTTGATATCGCTTTTGTTTATAACTTCCACATTTATTCGAATTGTGCAACGAAACTTTGCAGACAGTCTGGAATAGGCCTTTTCTACGGAAGTACTAAGTTTCAGAAGTGCAGCTCTTGTACTGCCGGAGATATGTCGATACAAACTGAATACGCAAAACATAAACAAAATTTAGCGCGTTTTAAAGTTGATATCGCTTTTGTTTATAACTTCCACATTTATTCGAATTGTGCAACGAAACTTTGCAGACAGTCGCGGAGTCACATGTCCTACGGAAGTACTAAGTTTCAGAAGTGCAGCTCTTGTACTGCCGGAGATATGTCGATAAAAACCGAATACGCAAAACATCAACAAAATTTAGCGCGTTTTAAAGTTGATATCGCTTTTGTTTATAACTTCCACATTTATTCGAATTGTGCAACGAAACTTTGCAGACAGTCTCGAATAGGCTTTTCTACTGAAGTACCAAGTTTCCGAAGTGCAGCTCTTGTACTGCCGGAGATATGTCGATACAAACTGAATACGCAAAACATCAACAAAATTTAGCGCGTTTTAAAGTTGATATCGCTTTTGTTTATAACCTCCACATTTATTCGAATTGTGCTACGAAACTTTGCAGACAGTCGCGGAGACACATGTTCTACGGAAGTACCAAGTTTCAGAAGTGCAGCTCTTGTACTGTCGGAGATATGTCGATACAAACTGAATACGCAAAACATCAACAAAATTTAGCGCGTTTTAAAGTTGATATCGCTTTTGTTTATAACTTCCAGATTTATTCGAATTGTGCAACGAAACTTTGCAGACAGTTGCGGAGACACAGGTTCTACTGAAGTACCAAGTTTCAGAAGTGCAGCTCTTGTACTGCCGGAGATATGTCGATACAAACTGAATACGCAAAACATCAACAAAATTTAGCGCGTTTTAAAGTTGATATCGCTTTTGTTTATAACTTCCACATTTATTCGAATTGTGCAACGAAACTTTGCAGACAGTCTCAAATAGGCCTTTTCTACTGAAGTACCAAGTTTCAGAAGTGCAGCTCTAGTACTGCCGGAGATATGTCGATACAAACTGAATACGAAAACATCAACAAAATTTAGCGCGTTTTAAAGTTGATATGGCTTTTGTTTATAACTTCCACATTTATTCGAATTGTGCTACGAAACTTTGCAGACAGTCTCGAATAGGCCTTTTCTACTGAAGTACCAAGTTTCCGAAGTGCAGCTCTTGTACTGCCGGAGATATGTCGATACAAACTGAATACGCAAAACATCAACAAAATTTAGCGCGTTTTAAAGTTGATATCGCTTTTGTTGATAACTTCCACATTTATTCGAATTGTGCTACGAAACTTTGCAGACAGTCTGGAATAGGCCTTTTCTACGGAAGTACCAAGTTTCAGAAGTGCAGCTCTTGTACTGCCGGAGATATGTCGATACAAACTGAATACGCAAAACATCAACAAAATTTAGCGCGTTTTAAAGTTGATATCGCTTTTGTTTATAACTTCCACATTTATTTCAATTGTGCCACGAAACTTTGCAGAAAGTCGCGGAGTCACATGTCCTACGGAAGTACCAAGTTTTAGAAGTGCAGCTCTTGTACTGCCGGAGATATGTCGATACAAACTGAATACGCAAAACATCAACAAAATTTAGCGCGTTTTAAAGTTGATATCGCGGTTGTTTATAACTTCCACATTTATTCGAATTCTGCAACGAAACATTGCAGACAGTCGCGGAGACACATGTTCTACGGAAGTACCAAGTTTCAGAAGTGCAGCTCTTGTACTGCCGGAGATATGTCGATACAAACTGAATACGCAAAACATCAACAAAATTTAGCGCGTTTTAAAGTTGATATTGCTTTTGTTTATAACTTCCACATTTATTCGAATTGTGCAACGAAACATTGCAGACAGTCGCGGAGACACATGTTCTACGGAAGTACCAAGTTTCAGAAGTGCAGCTCTTGTAATGCCGGAGATATGTCGATACAAACTGAATACGCAAAACATCAAGAAAATTTAGCGCGTTTTAAAGTTTATATCGCTTGTGTTTATAACTTCCACATTTATTCGAATTGTGCAACGAAACTTTGCAGACAGTCTGGAATAGGCCTTTTCTACGGAAGTACCAAGTTTCAGAAGTGCAGCTCTTGTACTGCCGGAGATATGTCGATACAAACTGAATACGCAAAACATCAACAAAATTTAGCGCGTTTAAAGTTGATATTGCTTTTGTTTATAACTTCCACATTTATTCGAATTGTGTAACGAAACATTGAAGACAGTCGCGGAGACACATGTTCTACGGAAGTACCAAGTTTCAGAAGTGCAGCTCTTGTACTGCCGGAGATATGTCGATACAAACTGAATACGCAAAACATCAACAAAATTTAGCGCGTTTTAAAGTTGATATCGCTTTTGTTTTATAACTTCCACATTTATTCGAATTGTGCAACGAAACTTTGCAGCCAGTCGCGAGGACACATGTTCTACAAAAGTACTAAGTTTCAGAAGTGCAGCTCTTGTACTGCCGGAGATATGTCGATACAAACTGAATACGCAAAACATCAACAAAATTTAGCGCGTTTTAAGTTGATATCGCTTTGGTTTATAACTTCCACATTTATTCGAATTGTGCTACGAAACTTTGCAGACAGTCTCGAATAGGCCTTTTCTACGGAAGTACCAAGTTTCAGAAGTGCAGCTCTTGTACTGCCGGAGATATGTGGATACAAACTGAATACGCAAAACATCAACAAAATTTAGCGCGTTTTAAAGTTGATATCGCTTTGGTTTATAACTTTCACATTTATTCGAATTGTGCTACGAAACTTTGCAGACAGTCTCGAATAGGCCTTTTGTACTGAGGTACCAAGTTTCAGAAGTGCAGCTCTTGTACTGCCGGAGATATGTCGATACAAACTGAATACGCAAAACATCAACAAAATTTAGCGCGTTTTAAAGTTTATATCGCTTGTGTTTATAACTTCCACATTTATTCGAATTGTGCAACGAAACTTTGCAGACAGTCTAGAATAGGCCTTTTCTACGGAAGTACCAAGTTTCAGAAGTGCAGCTCTTGTACTGCCGGAGATATGTCGATACAAACTGAATACGCAAAACATCAACAAAATTTAGCGCCTTTAAAGTTGATATTGCTTTTGTTTATAACTTCCACATTTATTCGAATTGTGTAACGAAACATTGAAGAGAGTCGCGGAGACACATGTTCTACGGAAGTACCAAGTTTCAGAAGTGCAGCTCTTGTACTGCCGGAGATATGTCGATACAAACTGAATACGCAAAACATCAACAAAATTTAGCGCGTTTTAAAGTTGATATCGCTTTTGTTTTATAACTTCCACATTTATTCGAATTGTGCAACGAAACTTTGCAGCCAGTCGCGAGGACACATGTTCTACAAAAGTACTAAGTTTCAGAAGTGCAGCTCTTGTACTGCCGGAGATATGTCGATACAAACTGAATACGCAAAACATCAACAAAATTTAGCGCGTTTAAAAGTTGATTATGCTTTTGTTTATAACTTCCACATTTATTCGAATTGTGCTACGAAACTTTGCAGACAGTCTCGAATAGGCCTTTTCTACTGAAGTACCAAGTTTCAGAAGTGCAGCTCTTGTACTGCCGGAGATATGTGGATACAAACTGAATACGCAAAACATCAACAAAATTTAGCGCGTTTTAAAGTTGATATCGCTTTTGTTTATAACTTCCAAATTTATGTCAATTGTGCAACGAAACTTTGCAGAAAGTCGCGGAGACACATGTTCTACGGAAGTACCAAGTTTTAGAAGTGCAGCTCTTGTACTGCCGGAGATATGTCGATACAAACTGAATACGCAAAACATCAACAAAATTTAGCGCGTTTTAAAGTTGATATCGCGGTTGTTTATAACTTCCACATTTATTCGAATTGTGCAACGAAACATTGCAGACAGTCGCGGAGACACATGTTCTACGGAAGTACCAAGTTTCAGAAGTGCAGCTCTTGTACTGCCGGAGATATGTCGATACAAACTGAATACGCAAAACATCAACAAAATTTAGCGCGTTTTAAAGTTGATATCGCTTTTGTTTATAACTTCCACATTTATTCGAATTGTGCAACGAAACTTTGCAGACCGTCTGGAATAGGCCTTTTCTACGGAAGTACTAAGTTTCAGAAGTGCAGCTCTTGTACTGCCGGAGATATGTCGATACAAACTGAATACGCAAAACATAAACAAAATTTAGCGCGTTTTAAAGTTGATATCGCTTTTGTTTATAACTTCCACATTTATTCGAATTGTGCAACGAAACTTTGCAGACAGTCGCGGAGTCACATGTCCTACGAAACCACCAAGTTTCAGAAGTGCAGCTCTTGTACTGCCGGAGATATGTCGATAAAAACCGAATACGCAAAACATCAACAAATTTTAGCGCGTTTTAAAGTTTATATCGCTTTTGTTTATAACTTCCACATTTATTCGAATTGTGCAACGAAACTTTGCAGACAGTCTCGAATAGGCTTTTCTACTGAAGTACCAAGTTTCAGAAGTGCAGCTCTTGTACTGCCGGAGATATGTCGATACAAACTGAATACGCAAAACATCAACAAAATTTAGCGCGTTTTAAAGTTGATATCGCTTTTGTTTATAACCTCCACATTTATTCGAATTGTGCTACGAAACTTTGCAGACAGTCGCGGAGACACATGTTCTACGGAAGTACCAAGTTTCAGAAGTGCAGCTCTTGTACTGTCGGAGATATGTCGATACAAACTGAATACGCAAAACCTCAACAAAATTTAGCGCGTTTTAAAGTTGATATCGCTTTTGTTTATAACTTCCAGATTTATTCGAATTGTGCAACGAAACTTTGCAGACAGTTGCGGAGACAAAGGTTCTACTGAAGTACCAAGTTTCAGAAGTGCAGCTCTTGTACTGCCGGAGATATGTCGATACAAACTGAATACGCAAAACATCAACAAAATTTAGCGCGTTTTAAAGTTGATATCGCTTTTGTTTATAACTTCCACATTTATTCGAATTGTGCAACGAAACTTTGCAGACAGTCTCAAATAGGCCTTTTCTACTGAAGTACCAAGTTTCAGAAGTGCAGCTCTAGTACTGCCGGAGATATGTCGATACAAACTGAATACGAAAACATCAACAAAATTTAGCGCGTTTTAAAGTTGATATCGCTTTTGTTTATAACTTCCACATTTATTCGAATTGTGCAACGAAACTTTGCAGACAGTCTCGCATAGGCCTTTTCTACTGAAGTACCAAGTTTCCGAAGTGCAGCTCTTGTACTGCCGGAGATATGTCGATACAAACTGAATACGCAAATCATCAACAAAATTTAGCGCGTTTTAAAGTTGATATCGCTTTTGTTGATAACTTCCACATTTATTCGAATTGTGCTACGAAACTTTGCAGACAGTCTCGAATAGGCCTTTTCTACGGAAGTACCAAGTTTCAGAAGTGCAGCTCTTGTACTGCCGGAGATATGTCGATACAAACTGAATACGCAAAACATCAACAAAATTTAGCGCGTTTTAAAGTTGATATCGCTTTTGTTTATAACTTCCACATTTATTTCAATTGTGCCACGAAACTTTGCAGAAAGTCGCGGAGTCACATGTCCTACGGAAGTACCAAGTTTTAGAAGTGCAGCTCTTGTACTGCCGGAGATATGTCGATACAAACTGAATACGCAAAACATCAACAAAATTTAGCGCGTTTAAAGTTGATATCGCGGTTGTTTATAACTTCCACATTTATTCGAATTCTGCAACGAAACATTGCAGACAGTCGCGGAGACACATGTTCTACGGAAGTACCAAGTTTCAGAAGTGCAGCTGTTGTACTGCCGGAGATATGTCGATACAAACTGAATACGCAAAACATCAACAAAATTTAGCGCGTTTTAAAGTTGATATTGCTTTTGTTTATAACTTCCACATTTATTCGAATTGTGCAACGAAACATTGCAGACAGTCGCGGAGACACATGTTCTACGGAAGTACCAAGTTTCAGAAGTGCAGCTCTTGTAATGCCGGAGATATGTCGATACAAACTGAATACGCAAAACATCAACAAAATTTAGCGCGTTTTAAAGTTTATATCGCTTGTGTTTATAACTTCCACATTTATTCGAATTGTGCAACGAAACTTTGCAGACAGTCTGGAATAGGCCTTTTCTACGGAAGTACCAAGTTTCAGAAGTGCAGCTCTTGTACTGCCGGAGATATGTCGATACAAACTGAATACGCAAAACATCAACAAAATTTAGCGCGTTTAAAGTTGATATTGCTTTTGTTTATAACTTCCACATTTATTCGAATTGTGTAACGAAACATTCAAGACAGTCGCGGAGACACATGTTCTACGGAAGTACCAAGTTTCAGAAGTGCAGCTCTTGTACTGCCGGAGATATGTCGATACAAACTGAATACGCAAAACATCAACAAAATTTAGCGCGTTTTAAAGTTGATATCGCTTTTGTTTTATAACTTCCACATTTATTCGAATTGTGCAACGAAACTTTGCAGCAAGTCGCGAGGACACATGTTCTACAAAAGTACTAAGTTTCAGAAGTGCAGCTCTTGTACTGCCGGAGATATGTCGATACAAACTGAATACGCAAAACATCAACAAAATTTAGCGCGTTTTAAGTTGATATCGCTTTGGTTTATAACTTCCACATTTATTCGAATTGTGCTACGAGACTTTGCAGACAGTCTCGAATAGGCCTTTTCTACGGAAGTACCAAGTTTCAGAAGTGCAGCTCTTGTACTGCCGGAGATATGTGGATACAAACTGAATACGCAAAACATCAACAAAATTTAGCGCGTTTTAAAGTTGATATCGCTTTGGTTTATAACTTTCACATTTATTCGAATTGTGCTACGAAACTTTGCAGACAGTCTCGAATAGGCCTTTTCTACTGAGGTACCAAGTTTCAGAAGTGCAGCTCTTGTACTGCCGGAGATATGTCGATACAAACTGAATACGCAAAACATCAAGAAAATTTAGCGCGTTTTAAAGTTTATATCGCTTGTGTTTATAACTTCCACATTTATTCGAATTGTGCAACGAAACTTTGCAGACAGTCTGGAATAGGCCTTTTCTACGGAAGTACCAAGTTTCAGAAGTGCAGCTCTTGTACTGCCGGAGATATGTCGATACAAACTGAATACGCAAAACATCAACAAAATTTAGCGCGTTTAAAGTTGATATTGCTTTTGTTTATAACTTCCACATTTATTCGAATTGTGTAACGAAACATTGAAGACAGTCGCGGAGACATATGTTCTACGGAAGTACCAAGTTTCAGAAGTGCAGCTCTTGTACTGCCGGAGATATGTCGATACAAACTGAATACGCAAAACATCAACAAAATTTAGCGCGTTTTAAAGTTGATATCGCTTTTGTTTTATAACTTCCACATTTATTCGAATTGTGCAACGAAACTTTGCAGCCAGTCGCGAGGACACATGTTCTACAAAAGTACTAAGTTTCAGAAGTGCAGCTCTTGTACTGCCGGAGATATGTCGATACAAACTGAATACGCAAAACATCAACAAAATTTAGCGCGTTTTAAGTTGATATCGCTTTGGTTTATAACTTCCACATTTATTCGAATTGTGCTACGAAACTTTGCAGACAGTCTCGAATAGGCCTTTTCTACGGAAGTACCAAGTTTCAGAAGTGCAGCTCTTGTACTGCCGGAGATATGTGGATACAAACTGAATACGCAAAACATCAACAAAATTTAGCGCGTTTTAAAGTTGATATCGCTTTTGTTTATAACTTCCAAATTTATTTCAATTGTGCAACGAAACTTTGCAGAAAGTCGCGGAGACACATGTTCTACGGAAGTACCAGGTTTTAGAAGTGCAGCTCTTGTACTGCCGGAGATATGTCGATACAAACTGAATACGCAAAACATCAACAAAATTTAGCGCGTTTTAAAGTTGATATCGCGGTTGTTTATAACTTCCACATTTATTCGAATTGTGCAACGAAACATTGCAGACAGTCGCGGAGACACGTGTTCTACGGAAGTACCAAGTTTCAGAAGTGCAGCTCTTGTACTGCCGGAGATATGTCGATACAAACTGAATACGCAAAACATCAACAAAATTTAGCGCGTTTTAAAGTTGATATTGCTTTTGTTTATAACTTGTACATTTATTCGAATTGTGCAACGAAACTTTGCAGACAGTCTGGAATAGGCCTTTTCTACGGAAGTACTAAGTTTCAGAAGTGCATCTCTTGTACTGCCGGAGATATGTCGATACAAACTGAATACGCAAAACATCAACAAAATTTAGCGCGTTTTAAAGTTGATATCGCTTTTGTTTATAACTTCCACATTTATTCGAATTGTGCAACGAAACTTTGCAGACAGTCGCGGAGTCACATGTCCTACGGAAGTACCAAGTTTCAGAAGTGCAGCTCTTGTACTGCCGGAGATATGTCGATAAAAACCGAATACGCAAAACATCAACAAAATTTAGCGCGTTTTAAAGTTGATATCGCTTTTGTTTATAACTTCCACATTTATTCGAATTGTGCAACGAAACTTTGCAGACAGTCTCGAATAGGCTTTTCTACTGAAGTACCAAGTTTCAGAAGTGCAGCTCTTGTACTGCCGGAGATATGTCGATACAAACTGAATACGCAAAACATCAACAAAATTACGCGCGTTTTAAAGTTGATATCGCTTTTGTTTATAACCTCCACATTTATTCGAATTGTGCTACGAAACTTTGCAGACAGTCGCGGAGACACATGTTCTACGGAAGTACCAAGTTTCAGAAGTGCAGCTCTTGTACTGTCGGAGATATGTCGATACAAACTGAATACGCAAAACATCAACAAAATTTAGCGCGTTTTAAAGTTGATATCGCTTTTGTTTATAACTTCCAGATTTATTCGAATTGTGCAACGAAACTTTGCAGACAGTCGCGAGGACACATGTTCTACAAAATTACCAAGTTTCAGAAGTGCAGCTCTTGTACTGCCGGAGATATGTCGATACAAACTGAATACGCAAAACATCAACAAAATTTAGCGCGTTTTAAAGTTGATATCGCTTTGGTTTATAACTTTCACATTTATTCGAATTGTGCTACGAAACTTTGCAGACAGTCTCGAATAGGCCTTTTCTACTGAGGTACCAAGTTTCAGAAGTGCAGCTCTTGTATTGCCGGAGATATGTCGATACAAACTGAATACGCAAACCATCAACAAAATTTAGCGCGTTTTAAAGTTTATATCGCTTGTGTTTATAACTTCCACATTTATTCGAATTGTGCAACGAAACTTTGCAGAAAGTCTGGAATAGGCCTTTTCTACGGAAGTACCAAGTTTCAGAAGTGCAGCTCTTGTACTGCCGGAGATATGTCGATACAAACTGAATACGCAAAACATCAACAAAATTTAGCGCGTTTAAAGTTGATATTGCTTTTGTTTATAACTTCCACATTTATTCGAATTGTGTAACGAAACATTGAAGACAGTCGCGGAGACATATGTTCTACGGAAGTACCAAGTTTCAGAAGTGCAGCTCTTGTACTGCCGGAGATATGTCGATACAAACTGAATACGCAAAACATCAACAAAATTTAGCGCGTTTTAAAGTTGATATCGCTTTTGTTTTATAACTTCCACATTTATTCGAATTGTGCAACGAAACTTTGCAGCCAGTCGCGAGGACACATGTTCTACAAAAGTACTAAGTTTCAGAAGTGCAGCTCTTGTACTGCCGGAGATATGTCGATACAAACTGAATACGCAAAACATCAACAAAATTTAGCGCGTTTTAAGTTGATATCGCTTTGGTTTATAACTTCCACATTTATTCGAATTGTGCTACGAAACTTTGCAGACAGTCTCGAATAGGCCTTTTCTACGGAAGTACCAAGTTTCAGAAGTGCAGCTCTTGTACTGCCGGAGATATGTCGATCCAAACTGAATACGCAAAACATCAACAAAATTTAGCGCGTTTTAAAGTTGATATCGCTTTTGTTTATAACTTCCAAATTTATTTCAATTGTGCAACGAAACTTTGCAGAAAGTCGCGGAGACACATGTTCTACGGAAGTACCAAGTTTTAGAAGTGCAGCTCTTGTACTGCCGGAGATATGTCGATACAAACTGAATACGCAAAACATCAACAAAATTTAGCGCGTTTTAAAGTTGATATCGCGGTTGTTTATAACTTCCACATTTATATGTAATTGTGCAACGAAACTTTGCAGACAGTCGCGGAGACACGTGTTCTACGGAAGTACCAAGTTTCAGAAGTGCAGCTCTTGTACTGCCGGAGATATGTCGATACAAACTGAATACGCAAAACATCAACAAAATTTAGCGCGTTTTAAAGTTGATATTGCTTATTTTATAACTTCCACATTTATTCGAATTGTGCAACGAAACTTTGCAGACAGTCTGGAATAGGCCTTTTCTACGGAAGTACTAAGTTTCAGAAGTGCAGCTCTTGTACTGCCGGAGATATGTCGATACAAACTGAATACGCAAAACATAAACAAAATTTAGCGCGTTTTAAAGTTGATATCGCTTTTGTTTATAACTTCCACATTTATTCGAATTGGGCAACGAAACTTTGCAGACAGTCGCGGAGTCACATGTCCTACGGAAGTACCAAGTTTCAGAAGTGCAGCTCTTGTACTGCCGGAGATATGTCGATAAAAACCGAATACGCAAAACATCAACAAAATTTAGCGCGTTTTAAAGTTGATATCGCTTTTGTTTATAACTTCCACATTTATTCGAATTGTGCAACGAAACTTTGCAGACAGTCTCGAATAGGCTTTTCTACTGAAGTACCAAGTTTCAGAAGTGCAGCTCTTGTACTGCCGGAGATATGTCGATACAAACTGAATACGCAAAACATCAACAAAATTTAGCGCGTTTTAAAGTTGATATCGCTTTTGTTTATAACCTCCACATTTATTCGAATTGTGCTACGAAACTTTGCAGACAGTCGCGGAGACACATGTTCTACGGAAGTACCAAGTTTCAGAAGTGCAGCTCTTGTACTGTCGGAGATATGTCGATACAAACTGAATACGCAAAACATCAACAAAATTTAGCGCGTTTTAAAGTTGATATCGCTTTTGTTTATAACTTCCAGATTTATTCGAATTGTGCAACGAAACTTTGCAGACAGTTGCGAAGACACAGGTTCTACTGAAGTACCAAGTTTAAGAAGTGCAGCTCTTGTACTGCCGGAGATATGTCGATACAAACTGAATACGCAAAACATCAACAAAATTTAGCGCGTTTTAAAGTTGATATCGCTTTTGTTTATAACTTCCACATTTATTCGAATTGTGCAACGAAACTTTGCAGACAGTCTCAAATAGGCCTTTTCTACTGAAGTACCAAGTTTCAGTAGTGCAGCTCTAGTACTGCCGGAGATATGTCGATACAAACTGAATACGAAAACATCAACAAAATGTAGCGCGTTTTAAAGTTGATATCGCTTTTGTTTATAACTTCCACATTTATTCGAATTGTGCAACGAAACTTTGCAGACAGTCTCGAATAGGCCTTTTCTACTGAAGTACCAAGTTTCCGAAGTGCAGCTCTTGTACTGCCGGAGATATGTCGATACAAACTGAATACGCAACACATCAACAAAATTTAGCGCGTTTTAAAGTTGATATCGCTTTTGTTGATAACTTCCACATTTATTCGAATTGTGCAACGAAACTTTGCAGACAGTCTCGAATAGGCCTTTTCTACGGAAGTACCAAGTTTCAGAAGTGCAGCTCTTGTACTGCCGGAGATATGTACATACAAACTGAATACGCAAAACCTCAACAAAATTTAGCGCGTTTTAAAGTTGATATCGCTTTTGTTTATAACTTCCACATTTATTTCAATTGTGCCACGAAACTTTGCAGAAAGTCGCGGAGACACATGTTCTACGGAAGTACCAAGTTTTAGAAGTGCAGCTCTTGTACTGCCGGAGATATGTCGATACAAACTGAATACGCAAAACATCAACAAAATTTAGCGCGTTTTAAAGTTGATATCGCGGTTGTTTATAACTTCCACATTTATTCGAATTGTGCAACGAAACATTGCAGACAGTCGCGGAGACACATGTTCTACGGAAGTACCAAGTTTTAGAAGTGCAGCTCTTGTACTGCCGGAGATATGTCGATACAAACTGAATACGCAAAACATCAACAAAATTTAGCGCGTTTTAAAGTTGATATCGCGGTTGTTTATAACTTCCACATTTATTCGAATTGTGCAACGAAACATTGCAGACAGTCGCGGAGACACATGTTCTACGGAAGTACCACGTTTCAGAAGTGCAGCTCTTGTACTGCCGGAGATATGTCGATACAAACTGAATACGCAAAACATCAACAAAATTTAGCGCGTTTTAAAGTTGATATCGCTTTTGTTGATAACTTCCACATTTATTCGAATTGTGCAACGAAACTTTGCAGACAGTCTGGAATAGGCCTTTTCCACGGAAGTACTAAGTTTCAGAAGTGCAGCTCTTGTACTGCCGGAGATATGTCGATACAAACTGAATACGCAAAACATAAACAAAATTTAGCGCGTTTTAAAGTTGATATCGCTTTTGTTTATAACTTCCACATTTATTCGAATTGTGCAACGAAACATTGAAGACAGTGTCGAAGACACATGTTCTACGGAAGTACCAAGTTTCAGAAGTGCAGCTCTTGTACTGCCGGAGATATGTCGATACGAACTGAATACGCAAAACATCAACAAAATTTAGCGCGTTTTAAAGTTGATATCGCTTTTGTTTTATAACTTCCACATTTATTCGAATTGTGCAACGAAACTTTGCAGACAGTCTCGAATAGGCGTTTTCTACGGAAGTACCAAGTTTCAGAAGTGCAGCTCTTGTACTGCCGGAGATATGTCGATACAAACTGAATACGCAAAACATCAACAAAATTTAGCGCGTTTTAAAGTTGATATCGCTTTTGTTTATAACCTCCACATTTATTCGAATTGTGCAACGAAACTTTGCTAACAGTCGCGGAGACACATGTTCTACGGAAGTACCAAGTTTCAGAAGTGCAGCTCTTGTACTGTCGGAGATATGTCGATACAAACTGAATACGCAAAACATCAACAAAATTTAGCGCGTTTTAAAGTTGATATCGCTTTTGTTTATAACTTCCAGATTTATTCGAATTGTGCAACGAAACTTTGCAGACAGTTGCGGAGACACAGGTTCTACTGAAGTACCAAGTTTCAGAAGTGCAGCTCTTGTACTGCCGGAGATATGTCGATACAAACTGAATACGCAAAACATCAACAAAATTTAGCGCGTTTGAAAGTTGATATCGCTTTTGTTTATAACTTCCACATTTATTCGAAGTGTGCAACGAAACTTTGCAGACAGTCTCAAATAGGCCTTTTCTACTGAAGTACCAAGTTTCAGAAGTGCAGCTCTAGTACTGCCGGAGATATGTCGATACAAACTGAATACGAAAACATCAACAAAATTTAGCGCGTTTTAAAGTTGATATAGCTTTTGTTTATAACTTCCACATTTATTCGAATTGTGCAACGAAACTTTGCAGACAGTCTCGCATAGGCCTTTTCTACTGAAGTACCAAGTTTCCGAAGTGCAGCTCTTGTACTGCTGGAGATATGTCGATACAAACTGAATACGCAAATCATCAACAAAATTTAGCGCGTTTTAAAGTTGATATCGCTTTTGTTGATAACTTCCACATTTATTCGAATTGTGCTACGAAACTTTGCAGACAGTCTCGAATAGGCCTTTTCTACGGAAGTACCAAGTTTCAGAAGTGCAGCTCTTGTACTGCCGGAGATATGTCGATACAAACTGAATACGCAAAACATCAACAAAATTTAGCGCGTTTTAAAGTTGATATCGCTTTTGTTTATAACTTCCACATTTATTTCAATTGTGCCACGAAACTTTGCAGAAAGTCGCGGAGTCACATGTCCTACGGAAGTACCAAGTTTTAGAAGTGCAGCTCTTGTACTGCCGGAGATATGTCGATACAAACTGAATACGCAAAACATCAACAAAATTTAGCGCGTTTAAAGTTGATATCGCGGTTGTTTATAACTTCCACATTTATTCGAATTCTGCAACGAAACATTGCAGACAGTCGCGGAGACACATGTTCTACGGAAGTACCAAGTTTCAGAAGTGCAGCTCTTGTACTGCCGGAGATATGTCGATACAAACTGAATACGCAAAACATCAACAAAATTTAGCGCGTTTTAAAGTTGATATTGCTTTTGTTTATAACTTCCACATTTATTCGAATTGTGCAACGAAACATTGCAGACAGTCGCGGAGACACATGTTCTACGGAAGTACCAAGTTTAAGAAGTGCAGCTCTTGTAATGCCGGAGATATGTCGATACAAACTGAATACGCAAAACATCAAGAAAATTTAGCGCGTTTTAAAGTTTATATCGCTTGTGTTTATAACTTCCACATTTATTCGAATTGTGCAACGAAACTTTGCAGACAGTCTGGAATAGGCCTTTTCTACGGAAGTACCAAGTTTCAGAAGTGCAGCTCTTGTACTGCCGGAGATATGTCGATACAAACTGAATACGCAAAACATCAACAAAATTTAGCGCGTTTAAAGTTGATATTGCTTTTGTTTATAACTTCCACATTTATTCGAATTGTGTAACGAAACATTGAAGACAGTCGCGGAGACACATGTTCTACGGAAGTACCAAGTTTAAGAAGTGCAGCTCTGGTACTGCCGGAGATATGTCGATACAAACTGAATACGCAAAACATCAACAAAATTTAGCGCGTTTTAAAGTTGATATCGCTTTTGTTTTATAACTTCCACATTTATTCGAATTGTGCAACGAAACTTTGCAGCAAGTCGCGAGGACACATGTTCTACAAAAGTACTAAGGTTCAGAAGTGCAGCTCTTGTACTGCCGGAGATATGTCGATAGAAACTGAATACGCAAAACATCAACAAAATTTAGCGCGTTTTAAGTTGATATCGCTTTGGTTTATAACTTCCACATTTATTCGAATTGTGCTACGAGACTTTGCAGACAGTCTCGAATAGGCCTTTTCTACGGAAGTACCAAGTTTCAGAAGTGCAGCTCTTGTACTGCCGGAGATATGTCGATACAAACTGAATACGCAAAACATCAACAAAATTTAGCGCGTTTTAAAGTTGATATCGCTTTGGTTTATAACTTTCACATTTATTCGAATTGTGCTACGAAACTTTGCAGACAGTCTCGAATAATCCTTTTCTACTGAGGTACCAAGTTTCAGAAGTGCAGCTCTTGTACTGCCGGAGATATGTCGATACAAACTGAATACGCAAAACATCAACAAAATTTAGCGCGTTTTAAAGTTTATATCGCTTGTGTTTATAACTTCCACATTTATTCGAATTGTGCAACGAAACTTTGACGACAGTCTGGAATAGGCCTTTTCTACGGAAGTACCAAGTTTCAGAAGTGCAGCTCTTGTACTGCCGGAGATATGTCGATACAAACTGAATGCGCAAAACATCAACAAAATTTAGCGCGTTTAAAGTTGATATTGCTTTTGTTTATAACTTCCACATTTATTCGAATTGTGTAACGAAACATTGAAGACAGTCGCGGAGACACATGTTCTACGGAAGTACCAAGTTTCAGAAGTGCAGCTCTTGTACTGCCGGAGATATGTCGATACAAACTGAATACGCAAAACATCAACAAAATTTAGCGCGTTTTAAAGTTGATATCGCTTTTGTTTTATAACTTCCACATTTATTCGAATTGTGCAACGAAACTTTGCAGCCAGTCCCGAGGACACATGTTCTACAAAAGTACTAAGTTTCAGAAGTGCAGCTCTTGTACTGCCGGAGATATGTCGATACAAACTGAATACGCAAAACATCAACAAAATTTAGCGCGTTTTAAGTTGATATCGCTTTGGTTTATAACTTCCACATTTATTCGAATTGTGCTACGAAACTTTGCAGACAGTCTCGAATAGGCCTTTTCTACGGAAGTACCAAGTTTCAGAAGTGCAGCTCTTGTACTGCCGGAGATATGTGGATACAAACTGAATACGCAAAACATCAACAAAATTTAGCGCGTTTTAAAGTTGATATCGCTTTTGTTTATAACTTCCAAATTTATTTCAATTGTGCAACGAAACTTTGCAGAAAGTCGCGGAGACACATGTTCTACGGAAGTACCAGGTTTTAGAAGTGCAGCTCTTGTACTGCCGGAGATATGTCGATACAAACTGAATACGCAAAACATCAACAAAATTTAGCGCGTTTTAAAGTTGATATCGCGGTTGTTTAGAACTTCCAGATTTATTCGAATTGTGCAACGAAACTTTGCAGACAGTTGCGAAGACACAGGTTCTACTGAAGTACCAAGTTTAAGAAGTGCAGCTCTTGTACTGCCGGAGATATGTCGATACAAACTGAATACGAAAACATCAACAAAATTTAGCGCGTTTTAAAGTTGATATCGCTTTTGTTTATAACTTCCACATTTATTCGAATTGTGCAACGAAACTTTGCAGACAGTCTCGAATAGGCCTTTTCTACTGAAGTACCAAGTTTCCGAAGTGCAGCTCTTGTACTGCCTGAGATATGTCGATACAAACTGAATACGCAAAACATCAACAAAATTTAGCGCGTTTTAAAGTTGATATCGCTTTTGTTGATAACTTCCACATTTATTCGAATTGTGCAACGAAACTTTGCCCACAGTCTCGAATAGGCCTTTTCTACGGAAGTACCAAGTTTCAGAAGTGCAGCTCTTGTACTGCCGGAGATATGTCGATACAAACTGAATACGCAAAACATCAACAAAATTTAGCGCGTTTTAAAGTTGATATCGCTTTTGTCTATAACTTCCACATTTATTTCAATTGTGCCACGAAACTTTGCAGAAAGTCGCGGAGACACATGTTCTACGGAAGTACCAAGTTTTAGAAGTGCAGCTCTTGTACTGCCGGAGATATGTCGATACAAACTGAATACGCAAAACATCAACAAAATTTAGCGCGTTTTAAAGTTGATATCGCGGTTGTTTATAACTTCCACATTTATTCGAATTGTGCCACGAAACATTGCAGACAGTCGCGGAGACACATGTTCTACGGAAGTACCAAGTTTCAGAAGTGCAGCTCTTGTACTGCCGGAGATATGTCGATACAAACTGAATACGCAAAACATCAACAAAATTCAGCGCGTTTTAAAGTTGATATTGCTTTTGTTTATAACTTCCACATTTATTTGAATTGTGCAACGAAACATTGCAGACAGTCGCGGAGACACATGTTCTACGGACGTACCAAGTTTCAGAAGTGCAGCTCTTGTACTGCCGGAGATATGTCGATACAAACTGAATACGCAAAACATCAACAAAATTTAGCGCGTTTTAAAGTTGATATCGCTTTTGTTGATAACTTCCACATTTATTCGAATTGTGCAACGAAACTTTGCAGACAGTCTGGAATAGGCCTTTTCCACGGAAGTACCAAGTTTCAGAAGTGCAGCTCTTGTACTGCCGGAGATATGTCGATACAAACTGAATACGCAAAACATCAACAAAATTTAGCGCGTTTTAAAGTTGATATTGCTTTTGTTTATAACTTCCACATTTATTCGAATTGTGCAACGAAACATTGAATCCAGCGTCGGAGACACATGTTCTACGGAAGTACCAGATTTCAGAAGTGCAGCTCTTGTACTGCCGGAGATATGTCGATACGAACTGAATACGCAAAACATCAACAAAATTAAGCGCGTTTTAAAGTTGATATCGCTTTTGTTTTATAACTTCCACATTTATTCGAATTGTGCAACGAAACTTTGCAGACAGTCTCGAATAGGCGTTTTCTACGGAAGTACCAAGTTTCAGAAGTGCAGCTCTTGTACTGCCGGAGATATGTCGATACAAACTGAATACGCAAAACATCAACAAAATTTAGCGCGTTTTAAAGTTGATATCGCTTTTGTTTATAACCTCCACATTTATTCGAATTGTGCAACGAAACTTTGCTAACAGTTGCGGAGACACATGTTCTACGGAAGTACCAAGTTTCAGAAGTGCAGCTCTTGTACTGCCGGAGATATGTCGATACAAACTGAATACGCAAAACATCAACAAAATTTAGCGCGTTTTAAGTTGATATCGCTTTGGTTTATAACTTCCACATTTATTCGAATTGTGCTACGAAACTTTGCAGACAGTCTCGAATAGGCCTTTTCTACGGAAGTACCAAGTTTCAGAAGTGCAGCTCTTGTACTGCCGGAGATATGTGGATACAAACTGAATACGCAAAACATCAACAAAATTTAGCGCGTTTTAAAGTTGATATCGCTTTTGTTTATAACTTCCAAATTTATTTCAATTGTGCAACGAAACTTTGCAGAAAGTCGCGGAGACACATGTTCTACGGAAGTACCAGGTTTTAGAAGTGCAGCTCTTGTACTGCCGGAGATATGTCGATACAAACTGAATACGCAAAACATCAACAAAATTTAGCGCGTTTTAAAGTTGATATCGCGGTTGTTTAGAACTTCCAGATTTATTCGAATTGTGCAACGAAACTTTGCAGACAGTTGCGAAGACACAGGTTCTACTGAAGTACCAAGTTTAAGAAGTGCAGCTCTTGTACTGCCGGAGATATGTCGATACAAACTGAATACGCAAAACATCAACAAAATTTAGCGCGTTTTAAAGTTGATATCGCTTTTGTTTATAACTTCCACATTTATTCGAATTGTGCAACGAAACTTTGCAGACAGTCTCAAATAGGCCTTTTCTACTGAAGTACCAAGTTTCAGTAGTGCAGCTCTAGTACTGCCGGAGATATGTCGATACAAACTGAATACGAAAACATCAACAAAATTTAGCGCGTTTTAAAGTTGATATCGCTTTTGTTTATAACTTCCACATTTATTCGAATTGTGCAACGAAACTTTGCAGACAGTCTCGAATAGGCCTTTTCTACTGAAGTACCAAGTTTCCGAAGTGCAGC